>LQNS02278186.1:346967-358568 GCA_001587735.2 Parhyale hawaiensis | reverse complement strand
CATGGGTTCCACGTATCTATCGTCACACTATGTGTCCCTTGCTTCTTCCTCTGTTAGATCGCCGTTGCTGTGGAGACGGAGACTTAAACTACTCAATATAATAATAATAATAATAAAAGCAATTTTTTGAGACCATTGCCTTTTATAGAAACATCTAGTTTTACGCCCCCTCAGGAGGCATAAGTAGGATGGGCCATAAGTCATAGGATTTGGTTAGTTAAGGTTCGCCCATCCTATGTTATGGGGAGCAGCACCCCCAGGGGGACCCTGTAGGTTACCTTAGCCATTAGGTAGGCCTTCGCGACGACTGTCTTTCGTACTAAGTGTATCTTCTTTCTTCCCCATTGATATCGCCTTTGTTATGGAAACGGAAATTTAAATCTCTGCATATAATCATAATCTAACTTCACAAATCTGTAACGTAGCTACTGGAAACAAATTTATCCCCTATCTTGATGAAGTATTACTATAATGACTGGAGTCGAGGGTGCAGACTGAACAGGCATCTTCTCCATCGTGGGTCAAGTGTCTTCTGTATCATGAGTATGGCCTGGACTTGGAAATTCTTCAGTTGTAGGCATAGAATAGATGTATGTTTTATCAATCATGAGGGTGGCCGTGTCTCTTCTGTTCTCTATTTGTGGATCCTTTGACAGAATACTTCTTTTGTAGCGTCATTATGCATATTTGAATCAATGTCACAATCGTCAACCACTTCTAAGTTTCTCCTCATACTAGTAGTAAGTTACTGTTAGCCCTGTGGGTGCTGTTCTTTTAAATATAGTGAGCACGGCATTAAAATCCATGAGTTTTCTTTCTCTCTTCATAAACTAATCCATATAATTTCAGTGTTACCATTCTTGACTTCAGGAGCCTGTGCGGCGTTACCAACACCCAGTCCATCTCTCAGTGTCGGTTCATATCTGTGCTAGAAAGCTAAGAGTGCTCGTAACTTGATTTCCATTAACAGCTGAAAGCAATTTCTCGCTTATGTTTGCCTAATTGCGAAGATTAGACAAGACGCTGGTTGGCCAACTAGTTGAACATAGTAGCTGCTCAGCGAGAGGTACGTACTTTTCACTACAAAAGTGATTTTGTATTAAATATCTAGGAGATTTTGTAATAAATTTATATGCTGAATTGAATTTATGGTTCCTTTTACATGCTATTTTTCATTTATTTTAAAAATAATTTCTGTTATTATTTATTCCTTTTTCTCACACTGATCGGAACCAAGCATAGAGTAAGTTATTTTGAACCAATGATTTTTCTCAGTACTGGTAACCATGTATAGAAAGAAATCAGTTATTTTAAACCTGAAATGTGGCCTCCACCGACATATTCCTACTGATTCACTTGGAGGTGTTGATTAGTTTTCTTTTCTGTATTTTTTGCTTCAGATCATTCTTGCAATTACTGAAAACGAGAGGCTCATTGATAGAAGAATTACTGTCCCGTCTTGGCAGGTAAGCATTTAAAGAGAAGAATGCTTGCCCAATATTGTTGTTTAGGATTCATGCTCAAAAGAGCGACTGCTCATTGCATCTACTAGTATTTTTGTCAGTTGAGAAATTTTCCCCACTTACCTAAAAGTTTTTAGAGTACAGTACTGTCTCCAGTCTTCCCAAATCTCCTTGGGAATAAATTTTGTCACTCCATAGACTCCAAAGAAATTTATTTGTCAGAGAAACGAATTTGTAAAAACAATATAACTGTCAAAAATTAGAAATCAGAAGGTCGCTTAAGCTCTACGCTTCTAGGACCCAAGTATTGCTATACAATGGTAGATAATATACGCAAATTAAAGAGCAAGATTTACCACGCTGCCTTACAAAGAAAGAGGAACAATCATGTAGGGGACATTATTGCATTCCTAGAAGGGCTACGCTTTTTTTATGTCTGTAATTAGACAGCATTGATATTTCATCATCCATTTCATTAATCAATTTCACCATCTGAAATATGGTGCCCTGTTTCTCTACATTTAGCCTGACTGAAGGAAACCTATTTATATTTTTATCTTCTCATTGCATACGTATCTGTGTTACGGTAGTCGACGTAAAACATATTTTTCATGTTTCATATGAGAATTGGTCATAACATATAAATTTATGCCCTAGCTTGAGAAAAAAGTATCTAATTACGTCATGAAATGGCAATAGTCCCAGCGCTTTTTTCATTTCATTAACATGAATAGCAGGTATGTGGTTGATAATTTACACTCTTAACATTGCACGTAGTATCTTATTCATCAGAATGGTAATGCCATTTTTAGATGCTGGTGGTACACCTTCCCAATCTCTACGCAGTAAATTAGGTGTGGATACACCGTAGCATAGTAAACATTGATTAAAGAAGATAGGGGTAGTTTCCACGACACATTGCAAAACAAACAGAGAGCTCTACTCGTTTGACACGTAAGTCATCCATGTGCCTTGAAACCGAGTTTGCAATCTAGCGTTACACCTAGGTATTTTATTTTTTTAATCCATTCAAGTTTAGCATCATTGAAACATATATCTGGCAGCTGAGGCGTGTCTTTCGTTATTAAAAGCATTAATTTTGTTTTTGTTTCATGGGGAATCAGTTTATTCAATAAGAGCCAGGATAAAAGTCACTATAAGAATAACTTAAGTTTATCAACAGCATTATGAAAATTATCATCAGAAACATAAAAAGCAACGTCATCTACAATGAGAACACATTTGACATCAGGAATAGAAACAATATCATTGATGAAAGCATTAAAAAGGAAGGGTCCTAAGGTGGACCCTTGAGGAACACCTAGTGAAGCAAGTTTGTCCAGTGAAGAAATATTATCATAAGGTAGCTACATATTGATGGTGATTGCTTAGGTAAGAAGCAAGCAATTTCAATGCATTACGTCACTGCATAGATCACTGTATTAAAATCACAATCTATGTCTCCATCTGAAACCATAATCTACGAGGTGAAAAAAAAAATAGTTTTGTTAACAGTATGTGAAATACATTTGAACATTGTCCCTATTGCACAAAGAGTGTATTGTATAACTAAAATATCACAGCGGTCTAGTGGAAAACTTTTGAACCTTGTTTTGAAGTGTATCGGATATTTTATTGTTTTGTGTGGTAAATGAGGTCTTTCTCCAGGTATTCCTCCTGGGTACAGACTACAGAAGTCGCACCTCCTTGGAAAAGTTCTGAAGTTTTTTATTAAGGAAATTCAAAGGTGAGGGCATTGCCTGCAAAAATTCTAGAATTTCTGTGTCTCACCTTCTAGTTGACACAGAGACCTGCTTTTGTGACAAAATTTGTGTGTTTATTACTTTTTCTATTAGAGGGCAATGGAGTCATGAAAGACCATGGGTCGCTAAGAACTATGACGCATTTAGCGGAAGGTTCAACGACCCTCCCCCCAGCCTGAGGCATGTACTCCTGCAATAGCTAAGTGCACCTAGCATATTTTCTGACTCAGCACGCCGAGTGCCCTGCCCAAAGATCACTCACCTCTGGAATTATCGTTTGTCGGGACCTTCAGTCCAACTGCCCAGCACGTAAGGTCCTGTTCCAATTCCCCAGAATACAGACACAGTGTCACGACCAGATAGCACTTGAGCTGGCAATCTCTCGTCCATGATTTCTTCCTGCTTCTCAACTGTTGCTTCGATGTCTGCTCATTTTCTCTCTGAACTGGTGCCAGTCATAACCTGACTGCAAGTCTGCGACCTCCATTTATGAAAATGCAGAAGCAAAAAAAATATAGCGGTGTCATCCTCTGTATGCTGTTCTTGCCTGTAGTAGCAGATGAGCAACCTGCTGGACAATAGACAGTAATATCTGCTTCTTCATGTGTGGTACAATGATTGGGTCGCTCTTGAACACCCCTGTTACAGATCTCCATGGCAGTTGGGTCAACCCCAGTACCTACGAGTGCCCTGTTTTTGTTGCAGATCATTCTCTTGTCTGAGGTTATTGTAGACATGCATTTAGTGGCAAAAAGTAGGTCACGTTGTTTATTAGAAGGTGAGATATAGCCAATTAAAGACATTTTTACAGGTGATGTCCGCCATTTTGAATTTCGCTCATGCAGAATTATCCCCAAAGATGCTATCTCTGCACCCTTCTGGAAAACGTTAAGAAAGGTCTTGCTTACCACACTAAACAGTAAAACATCTGTTTCACCTCAAAACAAGGTTAAAAAAAGAAATACATTTTGCTACCCGCCTACAGCTAAGTTTTGGACTATCACCATAGTTGAAAAAGTATTGTTAAAATTTAGCTATACCTGCCTTTTAGGCTTCACATTAGCATCCACACAAACCTTTCACATTAGCATCCATATAAACCTTTCACATTAGCATCCACATAAGCCTTTCACATTAGCATCCATATAAACTTTCCACATTAGCATCCATATAAAACTTTTATATTAGCATCCATATCAGCCTTTCATATTATCATCCATATAAACCATTTGCATTATCATCCACATTAACCTTTCACATTAGCTTCTTAATGATCCACTCACTTAAGCACATCTCTTTGCAGGCAGTGTGACGAGAGCAGCCTCGCCTGGTGCTGAGTCCAGCTGTGCTGTGTGCCTGCCAACAGGAGAGCAGATTTGCGGGTTATGGTCTTCAAAGCAACCACAGAAGATTTCAAGTCTCCAACCACCTTTGAAGTAGACTTCTATTCCACTCATACCTCACTGGAAGAATTTCCAAAACTCTTGTAGCAAAAAAAAATAATAATAATAGAGGAAATAGAGGATTTCAAGCCCAATCTATACTTCAGTTTATGACAGTACAAAATCAAAACAAAAATTTAAGTCCCTTATCGCAACAGAAAATTTTCAAACCTGCGACATATAAAGTAAGGGTTGCTTCTTTCACTTTTATTCAAGATATTCATTTATATTTCAAACGTCGCTATGGCGTATTTAACTCTTACAAGTCGAGACGACGCTACCATGGCATCTCCAAGCGCCCAAGCATACCTCCTTAGCGAGCTCTATGATGATTTACTACTCGTAATATTTAGGTACCTACCCACGAGGGACCTCTGCAGCGTGGTCCAGGTGTGCCGCAGGTTCCGTGCAATAGGCATGCGACCCGAGCTGTGGAGCTGTTTAGAGTTGGGAGTTGTAACGAAGCGAAATAGGCCCTTTGTAATAAGAATTGCTCGCCGAGCGCGGAAGATAACGTCGATCAAATGCCACGATCAGCATAATTTTTTGCTCGGCGTCTTAGATCTTTGCACATCGCTGAGGAGACTCGATCTAAATCAAAGTGCAGTGTCGCGGTACCCCTGGCGGACCATCGCTCAGTCGTGTAAGAAAATCACCCATTTTGACTTGCTCTCCACCTCTCTAACACGTGAGGCCGATGAAGTCTTCTCGTATTTGCTTAACCCGCAAAGTATCCAAAGCTTGAGTCTTCGCGATTCCGACTTCGACTCTTCTGGCTTGTGTAATCGACTTGCTGCTGGACACTTCCCGAACCTTTCCAGCTTGCAGGTAAACTGCTCTTGGGTCCACAGTGAGGCGATTTGTCTCATGTTGGGAGCATTGCAGGGTCGTCTTGGGGAACTATCACTTTGTGTCTCTGAATTACGTAGTGACCTTATGGACCAGTTGAGACAATTTAGTCTGCTAAAAAGTTTCAGGCTTGAAATCAAGCCTCCAACAGTTTACGAAACCACTTGTTCTTCCTGCCGCTCTTCGCTGGGGAGTAGGCTGCAGTTAGATGCTGCTCAATATTTCCTTCTTGATATGCAAGGCCAAGGCTTAACCAAGCTTGTGCTTAATAAATGCCACACGGACGGTTCTTTTGCCATTGACGTAGTCCGCCTATTGCCGAACATCCAAACTCTACAACTGCTCCACATGCCACACGTCACCAATACCGACCTGACCCACATCATCAGCGGCTGCAAGAGGCTGTGGAGCCTCACAGTCGAGTGCTGTCTCCAAGTCACCAGGGACTGCTTCCTGTCTCTGCCCAGCCTCTGCTTTGATAGAAGAGGCCCAGTAGAGATCAAGTTCCTGAGCTGTAAACAATACCAGAATTTTGATCTGCGTTTCCTATTTTGCCCTCGCACTAAATACCTCGAGCGTTATCGAATTTCTTCTGGCAATACCGTAACTTCTTCTTGCGGCTTCTTACCTCGGCCACTTGCTCAGCCTCATGGCAGCAGCCAGCGCTCTCTGCTCGATTTGCCTGATGAAATTCAACTGAAAATATTTTCCCATCTCGACCAGAAATCTTTGTGTCGAGTTCAGCGCGTGTGTCGCAAGTGGAGGCAGCTTGCGGAGCATCCCTCGCTCTGGGCGACCGTGGAGATGGACAAGTACCAGTTGCGGCGCATGGAAAGCTTTTGCAAGTTCTTGAAGAAGCATCCTGAAGTTCGAGTTCTGAAGTGTTTTGGAGTTGCTTCTGCTCAGATAGAGCTTGCTGTTCATCATATTCCTTACATAACTGGCCTTCATCTGACTCGCTGCGCTTTAAAGATGCTAAGAAATGTTAAATACCTTTGTCCTAATTTCAATGATCTTACCGTTGATGAATTTCTAGCGCTTGAAAGTTGCACTAGTGCCCCCAGTCGGCGCTGGGGTCATCTCCACTCCCTATCTTGCAGCTTGCTAGAGCAGAAAGACCTTTCACGTATTTCAGCCCACTTTGAGTATTTGGAGCAGCTTGAAATCTTCATTACTAAGGATCTTTTGGTCGTTCCGTTGGACAGTTTCAGGTCAGTCGGGAACAAATTCGTCCACTTGTCGATGGAGATATCACCAAAAATATTTTGCGCTAAATCTGCTCTCCAGAACTGTAAGAGACTGCAGCAGTTAAGTATACGAATTCCGTACTCAACGTCATTCACTTTGTCTCTTGAGGAATTAGCGCTACCGTTTCTCCAAGAACTCTCTGTAGAAGCATCTTCTGCCCAGCACGTCCATCTCCAGTCAGCTGTCCTTCCTAGCCTGGTAAAACTGAAGCTCTACGGTATCCAGACTATTGACGGAATAGTTCTCAATGCTTTTCCTAACTTGGTTCATCTTCATCTGTTCAGTGTAGGGGGCTTGTCCAACTACGGCGTAGCCTGTCTAGTGGACGAGTGCCCCAAATTGAGAAAGTTGGAAATATTTGTTAGGGACGGCTTGGTTACCCGAGACGGTTTGGTCGCCATTCAGGAAAAGCATCGCTTGAGGTCTCCCAGGCTCAGTGTGGTATTCGGCTACCCGCACCAGCAGCGTGTTATTCCATATCTTGATCTTGAGTTTATTGTGGAGGAATTTTCCATTGGAAGCTTTGGGTTGTAGAGCGGGAGCGAGTCGGTAATTTGATGGGAATTTCTAGTTCAAAATTTTCTAGTTCTTGTTTTGGAGTCAAAGACAATATCAATCTCTGAATTATAGCATTAAGTACGATAGCATCTCATACTTAGTATGGCTTTCTGTAGATTCTATCGCAGCTTTTATGCATTCTGACTTGCAGGAGACTAAATTTGCACAAGTGACTGCATTAATTTTGAGTAATTCTTCGTGAAGTTTCGCTTCTAATTGCTGTGTTGAGGAACCTCTATGCTTCCTTACTTTTTTCCCTAAGTGTGACCGCAGATGTGCGATGGATGGAATTTACGTCAATGGACTGTTGGGCCATCCATTACCCTTACATGCTCCCTCTCTTACTTACCTCTTGAAATTCTTGATGTGACGCATAAAACAAGGTCTTGTAGGAAGATAAGTCCCTCTGGTGTGGTGTTACTGCACATGTTCTCCAATGACTGGCTGTAAACTCTGTCCATCATGCTGGTGATTGTTGCTGCTGCATTCAATCTGCACTCACATGCGAAGGCATTCCAGTCCCTGACGACGCCATCCCGTCATGAACCATAGCGCTGCTTTCCCCAATTTCACCGTAGGTACAACGCATTGCTGGTGAAAAGCTTCTGCTACTCTTCGACGCACATAGGCATCGCCAGGTCTTCCAAAAATCTGGTAAAGGAAGGGTTTTTTGTGTAATGTCTGCATAACTAATTCTGCTTATTTGAAAAAACCTGTGTAAAATGTCTGTCCACATTTGGTTTGCAGAAATTTCAAGAGACTCACCTAATAGTTACTTTCATCTGACCAAATCACTTGACTCCATCACCAGTCCAATGTTTATGTGCTTCTGCAAACGAAACTTTTTCTTCCTGTTTGCATCAGGCGGCAATAGCTTATTCCTAGCTTTGCATCCTTCGAGACTTAATTCTACAAGCCTTCATTTAACCGTACGCTGCGCGATTTCTTCGCAAGTTACTTCCTTAAACTCGGCATTCGCATTGGAAAACTTTCTTCTCTTGTCAACCAGCGATGTCCTTTTCATTAGTCTGTCCTCTCTTGATGTCCTACACCTCTTAGTCTTCCCCTGAGCGGTTTTTGAATTTGTCTCCCTGTACCTTTCAATAAAGTGGTGGCAATAATGATAGCACAATTCAGAATTTTTCGATAACTTGAAAAATACTACCCCATATCATGCGAAATTTTGACATAAAAACCTTATTTCAAATAGTTACCTATTTCTTATCATAGTTTCCCCATAAACTATTTGATTAAATTTTTATGATGAAAAGTTTAAATTTGTGTTGGAATTTGGGTGGAAATAAAGATAGCACAACTTGAAAAAAAAATGCATTTCCGCGTTCCTACATCCAGATTAGAGAAGAAGAATATCAAAACACCCCGGCGTCGCCATATTGGACATTTGCTCCCCACCTTGTAACCTCTATATTTGGAAATTAACCCATATCTTAGCATGGGAAGACAGTGTGTGTTATCTGAAAAGGAAAAGGGTCAAATAAGCCCATTAAATGAAGAAGGATACACTATATCTGCGATTTCTAGGAAGGTTAGCAGATCTAGAAAGGTGGTAACTAACTTTTTGAAGAACCTAGAAGAATACGGAAAAAAGAAGTCTCCTGGCAGCGCCCCCAGGGGAACCCAGTAGGATACAAAAGCCGCTAGTTAGTCCTTCGAGGTACATCTGTCTTTCGTGCTCACTTTGCTTCCTTCCGATTTTATACTCCTTCTGCTATTACTTTTGTATGTTTTTCCCCTCCTTTTCCGACTGTTTCGATGCGCTTTGTTCCTGTGTAGGAACACTTTTGTGAATGGATTTCATGTGCCTATCGACATAACTACTATATATCCCTATTTTTCCTCTCTTAGAAAAGCTTAGTACTGTATTTATTTAGGGAGGCTAAAACTATCTTATACTACCACTATTGAGCATCAGTGGTGGTGAAGCTTTTATATCACAATAACTCATCACCTGTGGTAATTTCAATGGAGTTGTAGCTAGAAAGGAACTAGTTACGATTGTAGCTAGAAAGGAACTAGTTACGATTGTAGCTAGAAAGGAACTAGTTACGATTGTAGCTAGAAAGGAACTAGTTACGAAAGTATTTTTACGCCAATTGATATTTCAATAACGGCTTACATTTATCGTATCAATGATGGCTTCAACTTCTCTCTATACATCGTAACCAACTTATAATATGTTGTAGGTGTTCGAGTTACGGCCCTGCATCAAATACTGTGTATGCAATTTACATTTACTTCATATTTGTTGTAGGTGTTCGAGTTACGGCCCTGCATCAAATACTGTGTATGCAATTTACATTTACTTCATTTTCTGGTAGCTACGGGAGTTTGTTGTGGAGATTTCGTAGTTTGAGTAGCTGGACTTTCGTAGTATTTTACCGATGAGCATTTGTTACTCGACTCCAGAGTAACCACTGTGGGCCAGTGGAATTTGCTGCTGTTTTGCTGGTAGGGCCAGGTGCTTTTTATATTCTCACAGGGAAGTCTCGCCCTAAATACCTGGACGGACGAGAACCATCTACCTTATTTGCCGTGTATTAAAGAATCAGGGCAGGTATAGTGTGTGGCCTACTTGAGCTGCTGGTATAATATGTGTGCCTCCGGTTAGGCTTCTGTTTGAGCCTAGCTGATCCCATGCTAATTGATTCACAACTTACTTAACTCATACTGTACTTTAACGTAGGCACATACCATCCCGGGCCTAGATAAATCTATGAATGTGATATGCATACAAAATACAAACCTGTAGTATTTTATCCTGTATTTTATTGTACCCTAATGTATTTTTCATTATAAGTTTGTTTTTTCACGATCTCTTAAGTTTTCACATTCATATTTACCTCTATGTTGGGCTCATAATGCCCTTCACTGGTGCCTGTTCTAGGCGACAGCACTGACTGCACCGAACAGCGCCCTAGCAAGTGTGTCAGCCTGCCACTTCTGAGCACACAACTGATGGGCAGCCGGTGTGGATGTCTACCATTGCAGGGGGCAGATTTTATCTGCTTGGGGCTCAACGACCCCCCAAACCCGAGTTAACCCCTTCAGAGGGATATTCTGGCGAACGCTTTCCCCGCCAGAATATATTTGGCCTCTCGCCCTAGAGGTTCCTGTGTGACTTCAAAAGCTTTCTGCATATAGAGGACTATTGTTGTAATTTTTACAAAGTATTGACCTCTATAGACACATCTATTTCCACACCTCCATCAGGGGGCATAGGAAGGGACATAGGGTTATGTTAGTCTAGGTTCGCCCATCGTATGTTATGGAGAGCAGCGCCCCCAGGGGACCCTGTAGGTTACCGTAGCTATAAGCTAGGTCTGCGGAACGTCTGTCTTTTGTGACCACTTTACTTCCTTCCTCTCATACTCCTACTGATCTTTCTTCCATCTGTTCTTCTTTCCCCACTTGCTGTTCCCATGCTCGTTGATCCTCTTAGGGAACACCCTCGTCCATAGGTTCCATGTTTCTATCGTCATAACTCCCTTCTTTCTTCCTCTGTGATATTACCTTTGTTAGGGTTACAGAGACTTGAACTTCTGAATATAACAATAATAATCTAATTCCACAAATCCCAAAAGTAGCTAATGGGAACAAATTTGTCCCGTATCTTGACGAAGCACTAATATAAGGATAGAGATACACATCTGAAATGCTGTTTCGCGCACCAGTGGTGGTGAAAAAGTTATATAATAGGAATAATTTGAGTTTAAACTACATTCTGAGTTAGCAAATCCTGGGCTATCTTTACCGCGCCATTTGTGTTTCAGGCCCCGGGCTGGCGAGGGTGGCTTGGGATAGGCCCCGGGCTGGCGAGGGTGGCTTGGGATAGGTCTGGTCACGTTTGGCCGTTCTTGGTCAGCTCTTGGTTTAAAAGTTTCCTTGACGTCCTGATCTTTAGACCCTGTGCTTGTTTGAAGCATCTTTGTCGAATTATCCAGTTGGTGGTCAGTGGGCGTGGCGTAACAGTTGAGTGCAATTCTAGGCCTGTCTCCAGGTAACTGTTCTTTAACTGTAGACGTAACCTGCATGGAGAGTTTCTTCAATTCTGGGTGTGGCGATGCCTGAGGTGGCTCTTAACTATAGGCGTGAACCCAACTAATCAGTACTGTATAATAATTCACGTTGTGTTTTTATTTATTTATGTATTTATATCTTTCCTGTCACGCTCTATGGGAATAAGATAGGAGAAAATTCAGATTTCAAAATGTAAAAAAAGTGGGGTACCTTGCAATCTTTTTCTTCGGCGAAAAAAAA
>LQNS02278186.1:280396-291331 GCA_001587735.2 Parhyale hawaiensis | reverse complement strand
GTTGGTTTCTTCAGAATCGAAGCAGAATTCTTGGATGTTTTGGGAGAACCGTGGAGTTGTCTTCGCTCTTTACTTTTCGGTTTTCTGGCCCAAAATGAGCTGGTAGATTCGGCCTCCCACTTCTCAGATTTGGAACGTTTTCATATCAAAATCGACGACAGCACTAAACCTGCTGACTGCCATAGTTTCCGCTGTGTACGGAACCAAAAGCCCACACATTTGGCAATAAGGCTATCCCAGCAATCATTTTGTGCCAAGTTCGTTCTCCAAAACTGCTCCAAACTAAAACACTTGGCTATATGCATCAATTTCAGAGCACCATACTCGCTTAATCTAAAGGAGCTTGCACTACCATGTCTCAGAACACTCGTTGTTGATGCTCGGCATGCAGGCAGTCAGCCGACCTCACTAGAATCTGCTGCCTTCCCTAGTGTAACGAAACTAATTTTATGGAACGTTGAGTGTGTCCCTGAAGTTATCTCCGCTGCGTTTCCAAATTTGCTTCAGCTTCGGCTCTTATGTGTCAGTGACTCCTCCGACTATCACACCGCGTGCATAGTTGATGAATGCCAGAAATTAGTGAAGCTTGAGCTGTGCATGGCGGACAATTCAGTGACTAGGGAATGTTTTATTACTCTCCAGAAAAAACACTGCGCACGAACTCCCAGGCTTGATGTGACATTCATTTATCCCCTTCCGCCGATGAGTTTTGAATCGTATCCTCACGACACTGTCATGGAAAATTTTAGCATTGGCTCTCCTTAGTGTTGTCTCTCTGGCCCCCCTGATGATATGCTACCCCATTGCTGACTATCATTGGGTTATTTCATCGTGTGGTGACAAGACAGATGGTGCCACAGTGATAACCAATCCACTCCAAGAGGGTTGACTCCGCTGATTGGCTGTGACGAGCTGTGACGTAACCTATTTTGTTGTCAAGTGATGAAATAGCCTGAAGTTCGTGCAGCCATGACGCTACTTGATGCTCTCACTTCATGATACCTTCATTTCCCTACCACGTAACACTTGAGTTGCTGTTATGTTTCAAAGTCTGTGTTATATGTTCAGTGCTTTAAGGGAAGTTGGGCCGGCTGTAGGTGCTGGATGGTGAACGGTTGATGTAAAGTTCTTTTTTTATTTACATCTTGTATCATAGTAAGGTAGTTATAAGAAAAAAAAACTATATGTGGTTTAAAAGCTGATACATATTTAGCTAACTACCAGTAGGCCTACTTATAAATGGCAACTAAATATAGTAGTTCCACTGCATAGATAAATAAGGTTCAATGTCCGCATATAGCTACTGTATGTATATTGCTGCATGTGATTCTTAACAGGGTGCGCAATGGAAGTTTTACCAGGACTGGGAAAACCTCCACAACAGCAGCATGCCATGCGCGTCTGACTTCCGTGCTCAAGGTCCCGAGTTCTAGTGACATGCCCGTCAAGAGATCTTTGCGGCGTCCGGAGTGCTGAGTCGGCAATTGTTTGGTATGCGCAGCTGGGGGAGGGGGAGGAGGGGCACCTGCCTGACCAGGAATGGGAGGGTGGGGGCTTTGGTCGTTGGACCTTCCGTTTCGGCGAAATAGTTCTTAGTGACCTGTGGTCGGCTGCAGCTTTACATACTCCCCTGGGGCCAGTTCGCCTATATCTGCTACACGAACCAGTGGTGTGGGTTTCCAGGGTAGGGTACAATCGAAGTTGACTTGACCTTTACCTGATTCTTAGTCCTAGCTTCTTTGCATATCACTTCCTGCTGCCAATTTCCGTGGGAAAAAAAATCTTCGGCTGGACTCAGTGTACGTTTTCCACTGGTTCACGACCGCTATTCTTTGACATAGCCTTAACGAATGGCTTCCTCCTGATTTATGACCCCGCCTCTGTATATTACTGTTCCGGGGCCGGCTCTTGCCCTTCGCTATCGCTTTATGACCTTCCGGCGCCGGTTCTTACGTACTGTATGACTTGAACAAAGGTGTAGGCAGCAATGCTTTTAACTTGCCGAAATGCTTATAACATGCTAAAATGGTTATAACGTGTTGTGTGTACGTGTCTAATAGTAACTTGCTGTGGTCACATTGTTGTTCGAGTAGCGGGGTCGTCGAACCATCGCGCCGATGATGACTTGTTGCTCCTCTCCAGAGCGGCCAGTGTGGGCCTGCGGAGGTTGGCTGCTTTCCTCCTGGTAGGGCAAGGTGCTCTTATGTTGCTAGGGGACACGCCCTGATAACCTGGGACCAGAACCTTCCTCGTTAATTACTTACTGTGTTGTAAAAAAAAAAGTAGTGCAGTGTACAATGCGGCCTACAGGTGGTTAAACGCCTTAAGCTATATTGGGTACCTATTCTGGCTGCAGCGATCGTATGCTAACCTTATGTACATTTTAAATGTCAATTTTCAAAAAGCGAAATATGCTGGAACAGGCATCACTTTTTAATAGCATATGCTGGACCGTAGGTAGGTATACTCCAACATCAAATCTGTGAAGCTGTAATCTAGGTACAAATTACGAACCTATATTCTGTGATCATATGTATTTTAGTACATTCTAGTATAATCTTTCAACCGTACTTTTTGTTGATCTCTTTGTTTCCTGCCTTCATGTTTGTCTTTAGTCCTCTCAGGGGCATAGGGTTAGGTTAGTTAGGTTCACCTATCCTATGTTACGGTGAGCAACGCCTCCGGGAGGATTGTATTGGTTACCTTTGCCATTAACTAGGCCTTCCGGACGTCTGTCTTTCGTGCCCACTGTGTTTCTTTCTATCTTTTTACTCCTACTCTTGGTGCTTTGTTCTGTTCTTCCTCTTCTTTCCCGACTTGCTGTTCCTATGCGCGATGGCTCGTGCTTGGGTTCCACGCTTCACTTGACATTCCTTATGTCCCTTCTTCCGTCCTCTCTTTGGATTACATTGTACTCCGTGGCTAGAGAGGCTTAAGCTGGGAAAATAATAATAATTTGCCTCCAGTTTGATTGTACAAAATTGGTGAGACAGATATGTCCAGTGACAACACGGACTGCACCGAACAGCGTCCTAGCAAGTGTGCCAGCCTGCCACTTCTGAGCACACAACCGAGAGGCCGCCGGTGTTATAGGTCCACCATTGCAGGGGGCAGACTTGATCTGCTTGGGGCCCAACGACCCCCCAAACCCGAGTAATAATATCATAAACTAGCTACACTGCCGCATTTCTACATTAGCTGGCATGCGGCCCAGGCCTTCTGCTGTGAGTCGGCCCCGAATGACACGGTGGGCAAGTGAACGTGTGTCCACTGCTTCTTCATTTTGACTATCAAACGAAGCCGCTTATAGCGAGAGTGTCGTGAACGCCGGTGTTCTATAGCCTAATTGAAAGCCAAGTCTTAGAGAACATATTCGGTAATTAGATTAGACTATTGGGACCCGTGGAAATTCCACGGTTGATAAATCTCTTTACTTATTAGAATGTCCCAGACCCACGTTACTCTATGATGATTCAAATTAGTTTTGATTTAATGCAGCTCTTCTAACTGAGCCAACACCGTCTAATTTAATGCCAGTCACTTACGCCTAAGGAACTCTATCAAACCCAACAACGTCCGTTTACCTTAACATATAGCGTCTAAGCTAACACCAGTCATACATCCGATGTTCCATGTGAGTGGTGAAACATACCGCACCACCTATTCCCCACATCTCCCCAACCAACTTCATCTAGCGTAACGGTGCAGATTACCTAACCCAACACACCTTATCTATCTCAAGCAGCACTCACCATTTACCACAGCTCTATCTAAATTAACGTACCTCGTCCAACTTAACGCTTCTAATCTAACCTAACGTTCCTCATAAAAAATAATGCTCCTGATTTAACCTATCGCTTCTCAGCCAACCTAACACTCGTCGTCCATTGTAACACTGCCCATTTAAGCTATGAAAGTTAACGCTCCTCACCCAACCAAGGGCCTCTCACCCGACCAAACGTTTCTCATGCACGCTAACACTCATCACTCAACATGGCGCTTTTCATTCATTCTACCGCTTCTCAATCTAACTCCCGTCAGGGGCATAGGATGGACCATAGACTATGGAGGTTAGTTAGGCTCGCCTATACTATCCTATTGGGATTAGCGCTCCCAGGGGGTTTGTGTAGGTTACCTTAGCCATTAGCTGACCTATGGGACAACTGTTTTCCGTGCCCACTCTGCGTCCATCTTGAATTTGTACTGCTACTGATCTTACTTTCATTTGTTCTTCCTCTTCTTTCCAGACTTGCAGCTCTTACGCGAGCTAGTCCACCTTCGTGCATGGGTGCCCCATTTCTGTCGACATACTACATGTCCCTTCCTTTTTCTCTCTTGAAATACCATAGTTGTGTCTAGGGAAGCGCAAACAACTTATATAAAAATAATAGTCTGACGCTCTTCATCGGACCTAAAGCTCCTTATTCGACCCAATGCACCTTCTCATACAAATGACTCGTCATCTTATGCTGCTCTATTTAACTTCACTCCCTTCATCGAAACAAACACTCCTCACCCAGCCTAACGCTTCTCCTCTAACATTATACTCTCCACGTAACCTGACACACGTCATCTAATCTAACGCTAATAATCCACCAGAACGCTTTTCTTCTGGCCTAACGCTGTTCACGTAACCTAACATTCCTCCTCCAACCTCACGCTTCCCGTCGAACTAACGCTGTTCGTCTACTCTAACATTCACAGCTCGCACTCCAATCTAACACAACTCGGTCTATTTCAACGCCTCTCAGCTAACTTTAAATTCTTCATTAACCCAACGTTTGTCAGCTAACCGAAAGAACTTAACGTACGTACTTTCTATTCACATTTCTTTCAATCGCAGTTGCTCACCTTTCATGACTGCGTTTCTCAAATCTTCGCTTCCTCTCGTGAATTTTTTTTTCTTTCTACATAACTTATTTCATTCATTCAACTGCGAAAGCCCTTTAGATCTTCGGTAGTCCCTTGTTACCTTCGCCAAGGAGGTTGTTTTTTCTGTCGAAGTTGTAATATCTGTCATCAACAAAACTAAAAAAGATGCGGACAATTCTTATGAAATTTACATTTTACAGGGCATGTTTTGCATGCCAGTAAAAATGTATATGTAGTTAACTTTTGGTGACGATCCATCCGTCCACATATTTTTTTTCTTGGTAACATGACTCCAACATTTATGAACAAATCTTCATGAAACTTGCAGTAATTACAGGTCTGGGTCTGTAAGTTATGCCGGGGCCACATGTGCATTTCTACGCCCAACTAGTTGCAAGGATGAGCAGCTTGGGGGCCGTTTCGGGATATATTTAAAATCGGTAGCATAGATACCGTGGCATAAATGACGTCGGGGTCTCGCATCCTTGCATCAAGTTGTCTATCTAAATGCCTAGTGTGGCCCCGACATGTCACCAAGTTGGTCCGGCTGGCACAGTCCCCTCACAAATTATTAGACGTAGGTTGATGTTTTTTCATACCTTCTCTGCATCTTTCAGGCTTATCTCGATAGAAGATTCTATCTTATTTTGTTGGTAACCTTTTAGTTGTTGAATTTGACTTTTCTATCCAGGTACGTCCGAAATGTACAGGGTAGGTATCTGTGAATGTGAACCCCTCCGGGGGCATAGGATGGGCCATAGGGTTAGGTTAGTTAGGTTCGCCCGTCCTATGTTATGGGGAGTAGCGCCCCCAGGGGGTTTGAGTAGGTTACCTTAGCCATTAGCTAAGTCTTCGGGACGTCTGTCTTTCGTGCCCCCTTTGCTTCCTTCCACTTTCATACTCCTACTGATCTTACTGTTGTCTGTTCTTCCTCTTCTTTCCCGACTTGCTGTTCCCATGCGCGTTGATCCTGTGTTGTAACACCTTCGTGCATGGGTTCCCCGTTTTTCTGTCGACATACTATATGTCCCTTCCTTTTCCTCTCTTAGAAGAGCTTAGTACTTATTTAGGGAGGCTTAAATCTTCTTATAATACCTAATACCTGTGAATGTGAAGCTTTGTTTAATAGTTTGGCTAGGAACTGTATGTGAGTGGACCTTCTTCGTGCCTTAAACCCAGGCCCATACTTTGGGAGCTCCCGACTGTATGCTCTGAGGAATTGATGTATTAGATCCCATGGACTGACTGGAGAGCATGGTTTGGGCTTTTTTTCCTATTGTTAAGCTAGTTTGGGACTGTAGCTAACGTTTGTGCATGGGTTTCACGTGTCTGTCAACCGTATAGGTGGATGTCCGTCCCTTCTTCCCTCCTCTGTGATTTGGCCTTCATTGTAGAAATGGAGTCTTAATTTCTTGAATACAATAATAGCATTGAAACAGTCTCTTTAACGTCAATATTGTCCAACAAAGCACTTTTTCTGTATAGCTATGCCCTCTCTGAACGTTGTAGTTTTGTTGGCGTGACGTGGATTCAGATTGTTCTGTCTCCATGTCAGTATACTTTTTTATGGGCGTGGTCTGTACTGAGGTGCTACTTAATTGTGGGCGTGTCCTATATAGAGTTGCTCTTTGTTAGTAGTGATCGTGACATTTGTAGAGGTGCGTTTAATATGTGGGTGTAACCTGAGAGATTGTGTTCCTTAAGCGTTGGCGTAACCTTCATGGAGGTGCGTTTTAGCTTTTGGTGTAACCTGAACGAAAATGTTCCTTAACTGTAAGCATAACGTACACAAATGATTACCCTGTTTATGGGTGTGACTTTCAGGTGTTACGTTATTGTGTTAATTACCTAGCGATTTCTTAATTGTGGGCATGTACTGAACGTAGGTTATTCTCAGTCTTAAGCATCACCGAGACTAAGGTTTTCTTAATTGTAGGCGTGGCCTGGATTAAATAGTTTATTGGAGACATGACCGGCCCGTAGCAAAATACTGATGTGAAAGTTTGCATTACTGTGCTTGCCTATGATACAACTAGGCCTTAATATTATGATCCAGTGTGAAGTTTCAGTGGAATATATTTCTGAGTTTGCTATCCTATGACCTCCTCCCTCAAAATCCCTAAGGCCCTAAGCGCTTCTGAGGAGCTTTGGGTATTGAGGAAAGAGTTAAGACCATTGATCCTTGAACCAACCCCTTGAACAGATTCGCTAATGAATGTTGATGTAGATTGCTTGTGAGTTATTAGGATGTGTGTATGGGCCGAGACAGGCATGAGACTCGCAGTACTGAAGAGCATTGAACAATCAGAAAGACCAAGTCCGATTTGGACTCTTGATGAATCCAGGTAGTTTCCGATTCAACTTTCTGGACTCCAAAAAGTCTCACCAACTCTGCAACCCCATTGCTAGAAATCATGTCCATTTTTGAGTATGGTACCCTTCGTGTTATTTTTTACATGATGTTTTTATTGGAATTTGTCTACCTGCCTGTGCGTTTGTCTTTAAGTGTGCAACAAAAAAAAAAATAAATGAAAAAATTATGGACATATTGACTGGATCTTGATGAAATTTATGCTGACTTTTAGGAATATTATAAGGAACAAAGAATAAAGCATTTGTGATCAATCATCAGTCAGTTTATGTGTCTCTCAGTTTGTTTTTTATAACAGCATAATTCATAAAGTTATTATTAGACCTTTATGAAATTTACAAGAACTGTTAGAAATGTACAAAGAATCCTGCCTCAGTTTGTGGCATTGAATCGTCGATTAGTTTGTTGTTTTTCGAGCAATATAACTCAAGAATTTATAAACGAATTTCCATAAAATTTACAGAAACTAAGACTTGTATAGGATACTGGTGAACAAATTTTATTTATATCCAAAAGAATTCTTGGAATCTGGACCATACTGAGTGATTCGTTAATATTGCTTAGCTTGGCCGTGGTCTTCCTTCTCTTGAGTGTTTCTCTTATTATATGCGTCCCAATGTCTCCTTCATTGGTGTCACATATTTCTTCAATCTTGTCTCCTTTAATAACTCCTACTGCCGGCACAGTATGTCTGAGGTCAAGCGTTTTTTAAGGGACTTTTTTCTTTACTGGTACCATAGTTTTTATTAAACCTTAAACTCATTATCGTTTTGAGGCAATGTGAAATAGAAGGTGGCCATAGCTTTTAATATTGTAGTATAACTTTCAGAGATTAGTTTTTTCTTCTTAATCGAATTCATATAATTAATTTCAATGTGTTCAATCTTCAGGAGCATCTACGAAATAACCTTCACACAATTCCCAGTCTTTCCTGTGTGAAAAAGCGCCAAGCATTTTGGAACTTGCCTAGGTGGATAATTGAAGGCGATTTCTGGGTGATGTGTAGCAAAATATTACGAGTTCGGAACGTGAGGGTTTGGTCAACTGATGGAAAGTGTGAACTGGCACGTTAGCTGCTGAACGAGAGGTACGTACTATTTCGCTGAAAATGGTCTTTATTTTTTATATACTGTAGATTATTTCTTGGATACTTTATGCTAAAAATGGGGGTATTTAGTTTTTTTAAATATAAGCAGTTGTAATTTTGGGTATTGGTTGCTTCACAGTGCTAGTTAGTGAATAGTAATTGGTTATTTGATGCCTGAATTGCAATCTTCGCCAATAAGATTTTGAGTGTAATGGACTTGAAAATGGTTGTTTATTTCCTTCCAGGAGGATTTTCTGGTGAACCCTATCCTTGGCAAAATCTCTTGAAGCGAACTTCCCCAGGATTTCCTTAATGACTTTATTGCAGGGGAAATTATCTCTGGCCGTAGATCCTGCTGATAAGGTTAGTTTATAAAGTGATGTAGATTCTCTTTATTTTATACATAAGTACTCTTTCCCTTCTGCTTCGTGATGTGCGCCACCAATGATGGTAAGCGACCCATCCCATGGCCCTGGGACTTCTCTCTGCTCCCATGTGGGGGCCATGGAAAGAAACCTCTGCACACAAATGTCTTTTTCTCCTTACTGTTTTTATGTCTTGGAGATATTTTAAACACTGTTTTCGTGCTAGTAGCTAGCAGTACACTGGCCTAACAAATAGCTGCAAACAGATCCGTATTTCTCATTAAAGTACTGTGCCTATGCTGTTAAAAACTGAGCTTAAGACATATCTGATAACTCTTTTTCATTGATCACACGTTCGTTATTAATTTGAAAAGAATGCACTACATCGGCCTACTCAAAGTATTATACAAGACCAGTGTTCTCGGTTTCAGTTCAGCTGTGCAGCGCAATCCTTCTTTCCCTTATATGACGTACAAGAAGCGAGTTTTAATAGCAGTCACACACCCGCATTACCTATATACCTAATAATACAATTTCAGTCTTAAAATGAATATGGTCTTGAGCAAAGCTCCTGTAAAACTCAAATGAACAAAGAAGTTGGAATAAATGATGTCAGTGTTAATATTAACCCCTCAGGGGGCATATGATGGTCTATGGGCCATAGGGTTGGGTTTGCCCATCCTACGTTATAGTGAGCAGCACCCCATGGGGATTGTATAAAGTATACATTACCTTGGCTATTAGGTAGGCCTTCGGGACGTCGGTATTTCGTACCCATTTTGCTTCTTTCCATCTTCACACTCCTATTGATGCTTTGTTCTGTTCTCTCTCTTCTTTCTCGACTTCCTGTTTCCATGCGTGTTGGCTCATCCATAGTTTTCACATTTCTTTTGACATTGTTCTTGTCCCTTCCTTTTCCCTTTCTTTGAATCACATAGTACATACTCTGTGTGTAAGGAGTCTTAAATTGGGAGAATACTTATACTGCTGCTACTCCTCCCCAGCAGTTGATGTTGAAAGAACATAACTAAAAGTCTGTTACGAAGAGTGTGCTCAGGGAAGCTGAAAATATCTATTGTGGATTCCAGTCTTGGCAGAGCAAGAAGTGCTTCAATTTTAGGGGTAAGAAAACTATACTTTGGCCGTCTTTTACAACCTGGTTTAATTTTTGCTCATCGGTTTCTATCTGAACCAGACAAAATTAGGAAAATACCTTATCCGGCGTATTTTATTGTGTATCTTTTCTTGAGAGCGTTACATGAAAGTTAGCAATATACAGGGTGTTAGGAAACAGGAGGTACCATATCGACTTGGACAGTAGGCAATAACATGTAAAACTATCACGTTTCAAAGATCACCCATAATCTGAATACTATATAGTTTCGACGATACCAAAGATTAAAGTTTTCACTTTCAGTCCCAGTTCATCCCATTTAACTGTGTTGAAAATGAAAATGTTGAGTATTAATTACTGAATGCTGCTCCAGTACCACGGAGCTGCAACCCATTTCGTCTGGAATGCCCTCGACCATCTTGTTAGGGGCGGTCGATTCTTTTAAATGTCCCGATTTGGCCAGTATAGTACTGGCACATAAACCAAAATATGGAATTGAATGGAAGAGCAACGAAACCAAACTCATATACAGTATATGTATATTAGTAAAATAGGTATTAGCTACATTAAAGATGAATCTTAGTGGGTTAATAAAACTTGATAGTATGTTATCAAAGGTTGATGCAATGAGATGACCCAAAGAAATAAAATATCAGTAGCCTAAACTGTTGAATAACCTTACTTAATGAACTCGGGAAACGCTTAACGGGATCTAAACTGGGCCACTGATAATGCAGGTATTACATAAATAAAGAAGTTAATGGAAGACAAAAGTGGCAAGAAAGTAGACTCAGCAACATGCAAAAATAAATAAACGAATGTAGCTAGATGATGGCAAGGAGAGATAGGCAAGCCCGGCTTGGAGGTGGCTGTCTCACTAATGGTCCCAATGAGAAAAACACAGCTGGTCTTACCGGAGCCCGCGTTACAGGAACGCAGGCTGACTAGAGATTCTGCTCAACCCAGGTCAATCGAATTTTGTTCATGCCAGCTTATATTGGCCGCTCTGAAGTTGGAAAAATACCTTTTCTAAATATTTGTTTAAATATTAATAGCTGCTATTGGTGCTTGCCCACTTTTATGAATGATAGAGGGCAACAATGGCGCAGAAATTCAACTCAATAAT
>LQNS02278186.1:187291-201042 GCA_001587735.2 Parhyale hawaiensis | reverse complement strand
CCTCACTACGATGTTGAATTATCCGTTTACGAGTAGCTTCAGGGATTTCTTTAACTTTGGGCATTGTAACGAGAGTGTGCGCGACTTCAACGAGGTCTAGAGAGGTAATGATTGCGCCGGCTGTGGGTTGTTTACATTGCATTTGTTTCGAGACGTTTCGTGAACGTTCTAGAATGATTTCCAAACTAATTTATTCAAATTATACAATTAAATATTAAAGATTCAACATCATATTTAATTTGGTGAAATACTTTTGTCCCTCATCACTTTTGCTTGTGTTAAATTTTCTTGTTATAAGTGCACATTTGACTGTTCTGTTTAAATATTCTATTATATATATGTTATATAAACTTCCTGTGTTAATTATCCTATAGCAGTCCCTAAATTTTTTAAAACTCATAAAAAATAGAGTTGTGCAAATAGTTATGTTTAGGCACTGTATAGCCTATGTCTTTTCTTTTTCCTCTCATGAATCACCAGAGTTGTGGGTAGGCAGGCTAAACAACTGGTATAATAATAATAATAATATACACACTGAGCTGACGCTTGTGTTAGCCCATCTCATATTAGTGGAAGCAGAATTATTACAGTGTGTGCAAATCGGGTCTAAGAAACAAAGGCTCTTCCTTAATAGTCACTCATGATAGGATCCTCAGAAACTAATCACGTTAACATTCTTATAAGCCACTCACATTGTCATACTTATTCGCTAGTCTTATTAGCATTATTCTAAGCAATTCATGTAAGCATCCTTATAAGCCACTCACTTAAACACACCTCATTACAGGCCGTGTGTGGAAAACAACTTTGCCTGGTTCGGTCTAACTGTGCTCTGTACCCACCAACTGAAGAGAGGACTTGCAGATCAGCGTCTTCAAGGCAGCTACAGAAGATTTTCAGGTCCTTAACCTTCTCTAAAGCAGACTACTAGTCCAATTATACCTCATTGGAGAAGTTTCCAATTCTACTGTACAAACAATCCTCCACGTCTTGAGATTTTCAGGTCCCTTGTTTTGTATTGTGTAGTAGCTATTACAAATTCAAAGTAAATAGGTATTTCGAGTGCCATATCACAACAGAAGAATACTAAACTTCTAACAAACTAAGCAACGCTGTCTTCATTTTGACCAAGACTTTTCTGTATGTTCCAAATGTCATCGAATTTTTAATTCACACCAGCTGAGGAGACACTGCCATGGAATCCCTTAGTGCTCGAACATTCCCGCTTGGAGACCTCCATGATGACTTACTATATCCGATATTTGGGTACCTCCCCACCCGGGACCTGTGCAGCGTGGTTCAGGTGTGCCGCAGGTTCCATGCAATAGGCATGCGTCCCGAGCTGTGGAACTGTTTGGAGTTGGGAGATGTAACGGAACAAAACAGGCCCTTTCTAACTAGCATTGCCCGCCGAGCGAAAAAGATAACCTCTATCAAATGCCACGACAAGCGTGAGAATTTTTTACTTGATATCCTAGATCTTTGCTCATCGCTGAGGAGACTCCATCTCTATCAGCATAACATGTCTCATCATACGTGGCGGGCCATCGCTCAGTCATGTCCAAAAATAACCCATTTCGACATGTTCTGTAGCTTTTTTGGATTTGGGGCGGATGAACTCTTGTCGGTTTTTGATGAGCCGCAGAATATCCAAAGATTGTGCTTTAGTAATTGCCAAATTGACCCTTCTGACTTGTGCAAACGACTAGCTGTTGGACACTTCCCGAACCTTTCCAGCTTGCAGATAAACTGTACAAGCGTCCAAAGTGAGGACATTTGTCGCATGTTGGGAGGTGTGCGGGGTCAGCTCAGGCAACTGTCGCTTTGTGTCTCTGGATTAAGTGACGACCTGATGGACCAGTTCAGACAGTTCAGTCTCCTGACAAGTTTCACGCTTCAAGTCAGGTCTTCAATAGATTACGAAGACGCTTGTTCTTGCTACTCTTCGCCTGGTAGGACCATACAATTAGATGCTGCTCGATACTTCCTTCTTGATATGCAAGGCCGAGGCTTAACCGAACTTGTGCTTTATGGCTGCCACACATGCAGTTCTTTCGCCTCTGACGTAGCGCGTGTGTTGCCTAACCTCCAAACTCTGCACCTGCTCCACATGCCGCACGTCACCAATGCCGACCTGACCCACATCATCAGCGGCTGCCAGAGGCTGTGGAGCCTCACTGTCGAGTGCTGTTCCCAAGTCACCAGGGACTGCTTCCTGTCTCTGCCCAGCCTCTGCTTTGACAGGAGAGGCCCTGTGGAGGTGAAGTTCCTGAGCTGTGAACAATACCAAAAATCCGGCCTGGATTTGATTTTGTTCTCTCCTGCTAAATGCCTCGAGCATTATCGGATTTCTCCAGACAATTCCGTCTATTCCTCAAGCGGGTTCTTACCTCGGCCACGTGCTCAGCCTCATGGCAGCAGCCAGCGCTCTGTGTTCGATTTGCCCGATGCAATTCAACTGAAAATATTTTCCCATCTCGACCAGAAATCTTTGTGTCGAGTTCAGCGCGTGTGTCGCAAGTGGAGGCGGCTGGCGGAGCATCCCTCGCTGTGGGAGACCGTAGAGTTTGGCGAGCACCAGTCCCAGCACTTGACGAGCTTTTGCCAGTTTTTGGAAAGGCATCCTGAAATTCGCGTTCTGAAGTGCTTTGATGTCTCTTCAATTGA
This sequence comes from Parhyale hawaiensis, assembly GCA_001587735.2. Lineage (NCBI taxonomy): Eukaryota > Metazoa > Arthropoda > Malacostraca > Amphipoda > Hyalidae > Parhyale > Parhyale hawaiensis. Next base: position 198,375 of record LQNS02278186.1, on the reverse strand, counting down.
GATGGAACGAGTCCTTCTTTCCTCTCCTTACCTTACTGGCCTTGTTCTGCATAACTGTTCTGCAGAAATCCTATACAAGGCTAAACACCTTTGTCCTAATGTCGATGATCTCACCGTTTTTCCGAATCTGTTTAGACGTCACACTGACGCCCTAACTCTGCACTGGGGCCATGTTCACCCTATATCTTACGACTGGCAGGAACAGAAAGATTTCTCAAACTATTCGTCTCACTTTGAGGACCTGAAGCAGCTTGACATCTCTCTTGCTGTTGAGTGTGCAGCCAGCGTTCCGTCTGACGGTTTCAGGTCTGTCAGAGGCAAATTCATACACTTGTCAATCAGTATGCCATGTGCTATGTTCTGTGCTAAATCTGTTCTCCAGAAGTGTACCCGGTTGCAGCAGTTGCGTGTGGAAATACGTCACTCAGTGCGATACACTTTATCCCTAGAGGAGCTTGTGCTGCCGCATCTCAAGGCAATCTCTGTAAAAGCATCTTTTTCTCTATCTATGTCTCTCAAGTCTGCTGTCTTCCCTAGCGTGGTAGAACTGGACCTTTGTAGTATCAAGCCTATTGATGGAGTACTTCACTCTGCATTCCCTAACTTGGTTCATCTTCGACTGGACTCTGTACCTGGCTTGTCCAACTACCGCCTTGCTTGTTTAGTTGACGAGTGCCCCAAATTGAGAAAGTTGGAAGTATTTACTTGGGACGGCTTGGTGACCAAAGCCGGTTTGGTCGCCATTCAGGAAAAGCATCGCTTAAGGTCCCCCAGGCTCAGTGTGGTATTCGGCTACTGGCACCAGCAGTCTGTTTTTCCAGGTTCTTTAACTGAATTTGTTGTGGAGGAATTTTCCATTGGAATTCTGCATTAGGCTAATAGGAGTGGAGTGAATAGATTTGACTGAAACTTTAGAGTTTAAACTTTCCTGGTTCTGGCGCATGGATTCAGAGACAGAATCAGATGCTTGACTTCGCCTGATGAAAGTATTTTACAAAATAATATTAACTTGATTTTAGGTTCTTGGTTTCAAGTGGTGTAGATGATGAAAGATGTTTCTGTCATTTGCAGCATATTTTTAGGCTTAATTCATGTGTTTTAGCCCTCAATGTTATACTGATGTTGGCCCTATCTAACTCGAAAAAAATGGTAAGACTGTCAGCTGCCTTCCTGGATATTTCCAGGTGTGAGTGGGACTGTGGTACTATTGATCTGTGACATTTATTGGGTAGTATTTAGCTATTTCATGAAGACCGTGAGCTTTCATATAAGAGGTAAGCACTGCAAGTTAAATCCTCACTGTAGAGATGCGGGGCAGGCTGCAGTACTCTGCATACTGCATGCTTGCCTTTTATGCATTCTCAGTGCAGGTCTTGCAGTCGCGCCTCGCTATGCATGAGGTCCCAGCTTCGTATCCTGCGGACCACCTATTGTGTATATATATATATATATATTTCAAGCAAAAAACGACCCGTTTTGAGAGTTTATCTGTCGAGAAACGTACGATGAAAATCCCGTAGACTACTGGCCGTTAGGTGTAATAGTCAAACTACACCTAACGATAGCGGATGACAGGTAATGTAGGCGTTTGTCAGACATGCCTACAGCTAAACCCTTAGATCGCTATATATATACAGTATATATATATATATGTAAGATGATAGTATTACTATTAGGGCGACGTGTATCAATAATTTGTACCTTCTTGGGCAACACCATGTAGCTATATAAGGCAACAACCCAACCTCATGTGCCCATATGCAAAACGAATCTAAAATCCTCTGCCCTTATACTCTAACTAAAACCGAGAACCCATCTGGTTGGGTTCCGCCCCCTTCTCGATAATGCCACCCACCACCACCACCCTAGTACAGCAGCCCTTCAACAATGAGCTTTTAAGGTAAGCCGAAAACCTAGTAGGTTAGGAGGCTAGAATTGGTTCATCTAGTGTTTCAAAATGTTTTAAACCTATATACCTATATGAAAGGATATTCGCAGAGCCAGACCCACGCCACCTCACCTACAATTTTCTCGGCCTTACCTCGAGAGCTCATTTTTGGTTAGCTTCAGTATGATAGTCTTTGTTTTCCTTATGTCTCCCCTAATAATAATAATAATAATAATGTAACTAGCCGCAGTTCGTTTGGTAGGAGCTTTATACTTCCCTTTGTTCTTGTACCCACGGTAGCCGGGGACCTTATGTTCTGTATAGTTGTGCTGAGGGTCCCAAGAACGCTCCATACTACAAGTGAACGATCTTTACGCCAAGTAAAGCTTAGTACGTCGCAACGGTATGTTGCACGTAGCTATTTTGGAGGTACTTACCCTAGGATAGGGGCCTCGGGTCATTGACCCTTCTGCTAAATACGCCATAGCTCTTAGCGACCCATAGTCTGCTTCAGCTGTATTTAATCCTCTCGAGTCAGGTGAATCATATCAGTTGATATTGACGCTATAGCCGTCTTGAGTTCAACGATATAAAAGTTATGTTTAGAATAGTTGGGTGATTCTACAACACTTTTCTTCCGTCACGTATATTGTGCTAATGTGTTGTTTACCGGATATAGTAGGTACAGTACTTTGAAGTTCCCATTGTTTTCCTATGGGAGAACTATAACCAATAACTCCAGCGACCCCATAGGAACAAAAATAAGCAACCTAACCTACAAAAAAAAGAACTTGAGTTACCCAACAACTTCTACCCTTGTGGGTAAAAGTCGTTGGGTACCTTATATATATATATTTTTTTTTTCTGTGTTAAATAGAAGAAAAATAGAACTTCAAAGTGAAATATCTCGAAAACAATGTCTTTATGTCTTTGCAAAAAAAGTCATAGAAGTAAAATGTTTTGGAATTTTACAATTAGTCTATAAAACTATTTTCTATTATTGAACTTGAGTCGGCTGTAGAGTGAATATTGACCTCTGTATCTGCCCCACGAACCAGTGCTTTTGAGTTTCGGTAAGGAGATTGCAGTCAAAACTTACTTACCTTTTACCATAAGCTTCTGTTCCGCGAGAAGGGTGGCCATATAGTGCTAAGCAACTTATCGCATGGGATGCTCCCGTGTGTGTGTGTGTGGGGGGGGGGGGCTGCTGAAGACACTCGCTGCACAGTTTTTCTTCTGTTTTCTCGTCAAATAGTTTTTCGTCTCTTTGCCCCGTGCGGCGTGGCTGAGCCGCTTGGAAATTCTTTGAATCTCATTTTCCCACCGTCAGTAGCAAATGCAGTCCGGATTGAAATAAGTTTAAAACGGACCTCGTGGTTCAGAAACAAATTGAAACATTACGTCAGAAATGCTTTGTAAAACTGTTTGTTACTATATAACACATTCATGTCTACTGCTGCGTTGATTAAACTTAGACTCTGAGGCCATAGTTATTGACAAACGGAAAAAGTAGGTATGCATTTTTCCTTTCTTAGTAGTATCCTTGTTTCACTGAAATATCTTCTGCTTCTGTTATTTTTAACTCTATCGTTATAAATTATACTCTGTGATTCCCTATGTGAAATTCACTTGAGTGGCCTAAGGGGCATATTTTTGTGGTCTCTTTTTCTATCAGAATAAATATGGACTGAGTAGCTACCTACCCTTCCTTAAGGAGATGTTGCAGCCTGGCTGCAGTTCATGGTGATGAGGTAGTTATGTAGCGTTGAGCAGGTTCTCTATTTATATTTCCCTTTCTATTTCATGGACTTTGTTGTTGATCGAGAGATTCAACCCATAGTCAAACCAGCGTAAGCAGTCCTTTAGGGGCGGAGCTGAATTGTACGCAGCTGTGCCAAATCTAATCTATTGACTAATGCACAGTGAGTAATCGAATATAAATATACTGTAATTTAATCTATTGAAACAAGTTATTCCACGAGCTTAAGTGAGATACTTTGAGTATTCGAATATAAATATAACTTTATTGATTGAGACAAGTTATACCACGTGTTCAAGTGGGACTTGGCTAAGTTGCTTTGCGTTCTTAGCCACGCCCATCGGACTCCTTTATGCTGGTTCAACGATAGTACGCCGGATTTCTCTGCTCTCTCTCGCAAGGGAGGCCAGGAATTGGGCCGTCGTTCCGAGTGTCTCCTTCTATTCTTCCATCGTTTCCTCCCCAATAGTAGCTCACTGTTCCAAGATTGAGACTAGTATGGAACTCCCCTAGTCAGTTCACCATCTATGGTATAATTCTGCTTGAGGCTCCATCCATCAGTGTGTCTCTCCGTGACACTTTTCTGTGTTAGGGAGGGGGAACTTCAATTTGAAAGAAGCTCCGATTTTCGCAGGAAGGGAATTCAATAATAGCTGCTACTGTTCACTCACTCTTGAAGAAATTTTCAGTCAGTTTCGAAGCAAAGACATAAGTTCTTTTTACACGCATCATGCCTACCATACCGATATTCATATCTTGTAATATTTACTTTACTAAGGTCGAAAAAACGATCAAAGTATGGGAAAATTCGTAGCCAGAATGTAGGTATTTTGGCGCGTTACATATTTTTTGCAATTTTAAATTTTCACGCTTCATGTCTACGACACAGGTCTCAGAAAATATTGAAGAACAATGTTTCGACCTCGGTTTTGCCCATAGTTCATTTATAGAAGATAGTTGTGTCAAATTGGAGTGTATGCGCTGCGCCCATGAATTTTCTGGTTTGTGACGTCACAATTACGTCACACCACTGTTGCAGCGAGGAATCTTTGATATTTCCACAGTGGCGTGACGTAATTTTGACATCACAAACCTGTAAATTGAGGAGGGCAAAGCATACACCTAAATTTGACACAAATATCTTCTGTAGAAGTGAATAAGAAAGCCTTCTGGGATTTTAGTTTTATTAGACCCCGAGCTTTCGAGCCGTTAAACACGACTCGTCTTCACGGGAACGGAATTTCACCCTGTTAGAGTTATCTGCTTAAAGTACGTATCCTAACTACCAACAAAACACTACAAATAATATATTAGCAAATCGAAAGAATAAAAATGCTAACATATTATTTGTAGTGGGGCCGATTCCCACTTATGCGAGGAATTGTGTTGTTTTGTCATGAACTGCAGGTTGGCTGCGATGGTAGTCCTAAGGACGGTTTAGTAACTGGCAGCTATAAGAAATAAAGCTGAAAGTATGGAACTGACTCATTGTATTGATCGTATTTTTCATACACCTGTTGGTGTGTGCTCAGCTCGTAGCTAGGTGCTACCTTGAGTGTATATTGGACTTCAGAGCGAGTCCAGATAAGCAGGACTGCATGTGTTGCCTGCAGTGGACACAGAGCTGTGCTGTGTTGCTTCGTTAATCGAATGTAACTTTATATTAAACGCTTCCTCTATCTTACTGTAAGCCCTTTACTATTTCAGGGTGTAGATGAGTGTCAGTGATGGTAAAATATGTGTAACTAGCGAGCACTCTGAGAGCGCATACCTACCTTCGCCAAGCGAGGCAATGGTAACGAAAGATTCAAATTGGTTCTGAAACCATAATTTTTTGTATCAGCATCAAAATCTACTCGTTTGTGCCTTTTGATAGCATTAACAATTCCTGTAATTTTCATTAGGATCCGTTCATTAATTTTTTAGTCATGCTACTAACAACCATTATGACAAAAATAAGTCAAACACACTAACAGATCAACCGATCATCACCAAAATTGTATAATTTTTGTCTTTTAGCATTCCTAACAACTGTAAATTTCGTGAAGATCCAGCCTTCAGGGGTGTATTCTGGTGGGCCCTTTCCCTGCCACAATATATTTGGGCCTCCCAACCCCAAAGTTGCCTAGTGTCTTCTCCGCAGGGGATGTAGCAACTTGCCTAAGTTCCTGCTGACGAGGTTAGTTTTGTAAAGTTAGGTAGGTTCTCAATACTTCCCCTTCTCTTTCAGGTGGGCTGACGATCGAGGTGGCTGACCTATTCCCGCTAGACTTCTACCTTCTTGTATTTCGTTTCCTTCCCCTGTGCGGCGTAGCTGAGCGAAAGCGTTAAGCTGCGCCCGGAGGTTGGAGATGCTCAACTTGCACCTTTTTCCTGTCAGTAGCCATTGACCACTCTGAGACCCACCGGCAGAAAAGCCGAGGCAAAAATCATTGACAATTTAAAACGTGCCCTAGTTGGCGCACGAACCTGTGGTTAAACACAGTATTAGTTCGGCGCGATAAAGGCAGTGTGCCACTGAAGTACTAGTAAAAATTTCTACTACTACTGTACCACGACTAAATATGTGAATGTGTGCAATAAATACAAAAGAAAAGCCTTTGGTATTTTATCTTTAGTGTTTCACTGCATCCTAGTATAGTTTTTACCATACATTTATTTTCATGTTCTGAGTTTCTTGCTTTCGTATTTACCTCTATGACTGACTGATGAAGCACTGGATTTGTACACGCCGAAGGTGATACCCCCGAACAGCGCCCTAGCAAGGGTGCCAGCCTGTCACTTCTGTGCAAGTAACCCATAAGCCGCCGGCACTGAGGTCCGCCATTGCAGGGGGCAGATTTATCTGCTTGGGGCCCAACGACCCCCCAAACCCAAGTTGACCCCTCAGGAGGATATTCTATCCAGCCTTATCCTCGTCTGAATAAATATATTAGGTCACTTATTGCATGAGACATTGCTCATGGCTGCGATTTCTGCTTACAAGGTTAGTTTGTATTGTTGGGTAGTGTCTATGCTCTGCTTTCTTCTCCTTAAAGTGAGTTACCAATCGTAGTAAGCGACCTATCTCACGAGACTCCTACCTGCTCTCGTGTGGTGGCTAGTAGGCCATGGAAAAGACCATTTTCACGCTTTTTTCTTTCTTCTGTCTGCTACTCTTTTTGTCTTTCGTCTCTCGAAATTGCTTTACGGCTCATTTTGCGTACATTAGTGGTGCACGAGCCCAATTATTGTCTACTTCACTGCTGAGCTGTTCGCTTGAAGGGCCCTCAGGGGCATATTCTGGCGGGCTCTTTCCCTGCAACAGTGTATTTGAGCCTCACGAGCCCAAGGGTCTCAAGTGCCTTCTCCNTTCGAGCCGTTAAACACGACTCGTCTTCACGGGAACGGAATTTCACCCTGTTAGAGTTATCTGCTTAAAGTACGTATCCTAACTACCAACAAAAAACATACAAATAATATATTAGCAAATCGAAAGAATAAAAATGCTAATGTATTATTTGTAGTGGGGCCGATTCCCACTTATGCAAGGAATTGTGTTGTTTTGTCATGAACTGCAGGTTGGCTGCGATGGTAGTCCTAAGGACGGTTTAGTAACTGGCAGCTTTAAGGAATAAAGCTGAAAGTATGGAACTGACTCATTGTATTGATCGTATTTTTCATACACCTGTTGGTGTGTGCTCAGCTCGCAGCTAAGTACTACCTTGAGTGTATATTGGACTTGAGAGCGAGTCCAGATAAGCAGGACTGCATGTGTTGCCTGCAGTGGACACAGAGCTGTGCTGTGTTGCTTCGTTAATCCAATGTAACTTTATATTAAACGCTTCCTCTATCTTACTGTAAGCCCTTTACTATTTCAAGGTGTAGATGAGTGTCAGTGATGGTAAAATATGTGTAACTAGCGAGCACTCTGAGAGCGCATACCTACCTTCGCCAAGCGAGGCATTGGTAACGAAAGATTCAAATTGGTTCTGAAACCATAATTTTTTTGTATCAGCATCAAAATCTACTCGTTTGTGCCTTTTGATAGCATTAACAATTCCTGTAATTTTCATTAGGATCCGTTCATTATTTTTTTAGTCATGCTACTAACAACCATTATGACAAACATAAGTCAAACACACTAACAGATCAACCGATCATCACCAAAATTGTATAATTTTTGTCTTTTAACATTCCTAACAACTGTAAATTTCATAAAGATCCAGCCTTCAGGGGTGTATTCTGGTGGGCCCTTTCCCTGCCACAATATATTTAGGCCTCCCAACCCCAAAGTTGCCTAGTGTCTTCTCCGCAGGGGATGTAGCAACTTGCCTAAGTTCCTGCTGACGAGGTTAGTTTTGTAAAGTTAGGTAAGTTCTCAATACTTCCCCTTCTCTTTCAGGTGGGCTGACGATCGAGATGGCTGACCTATTCCCGCTAGACTTCTACCTTCTTGTATTTCGTTTCCTTCCCCTGTGCGGCGTAGCTGAGCGAAAGCGTTAAGCTGCGCCCGGAGGTTGGAGATGCTCAACTTCCACCTTTTTCCTGTCAGTAGCCATTGACCACTCTGAGACCCACCGGCAGAAAAGCCGAGGCAAAAATCCTTGACAATTTAAAACGTGCCCTAGTTGGCGCACGAACCTGTGGTTAAACACAGTATTAGTTCGGCGCGATAAAGGCAGTGTGCCACTGAAGTACTAGTAAAAACTACTACTACTACTGTACCACGACTAAATATGTGAATGTGTGCAATAAATACAAAAAAAAAAGCCTTTGGTATTTCATCTTTAGTGTTTCACTGCATCCCAGTATAGTTTTTACCATACATTTATTTTCATGTTCTGAGTTTCTTGCTTTCGTATTTACCTCTATGACTGACTTGATGAAGCACTGGATTTGTACACGCCGAAGGTGACACCCCGAACAGCGCCCTAGCAAGGGTGTCAGCCTGTCACTTCTGTGCAAGTAACCCATAAGCCGCCGGTACTGAGGTCCGCCATTGCAGGGGGCACATTTATCTGCTTGGGGCCCAACGACCCCCCAAACCCAAGTTGACCCCTCAGAAGGATATTCTATCCAGCCTTATCCTCGTCTGAATAAATATATTAGGTTTCTTATTGCATGAGACATTGCTCATGGCTGCGATTTCTGCTTACAAGGTTAGTTTGTATTGTTGGGCTAGTGTCTATGCTCTGCCTTCTTCTCCTTGAAGTGGGTTACCAATCGTAGTAAGCGACCTATCTCACGAGACTCCTACCTGCTCTCGTGTGGTGGCTAGTAGGCCATGGAAAAGACCATTTTCACGCTTTTTTCTTTCTTCTGTCTGCTACTCTTTTTGTTTTTCGTCTCTCGAAATTGCTTTACGGCTCATTTTGCGTACATTAGTGGTGCACGAGCCCAATTATTGTTTACTTCACTGCTGAGCTGTTCGCTTGAAGGGCCCTCAGGGGCATATTCTGGCGGGCTCTTTCCCTGCAACAGTGTATTTGAGCCTCACGAGCCCAAGGGTCTCAAGTGCCTTCTCCACAAGGGATGTTTGCAGCTGGCCGCAGTTCCTGCTGACGAGTCTATTTTTGTAAAGTTAGGTAGGTTCTCTATTTTTCCCTCTCTGTTCCGTGAGATGGCTGTCGATCGAAATGACCGTCGATCGAGATGGTCGACCTAGTATGGGGGATAGGTACCTCTAGTCTCTCTCGCGTGGAAGGCCATGAAACGGGCCGTCCACTCGAGTGTCTTCTGCTTTCTACGCCATTTTTCCCCTCCAGTAATAATGCACTCGGCCAAGTGTGAGTTTCTGGCAGGAATGCCGAGATAAAACATTTGTATACTGATGCGACTTAATAAACTGAGTCTCACCGCTTGGATTACGTCATATGACGTGGATGCGGTGGTAGTACCAGTAGTATAATAATGAATCAAGTTATCATAAAAGGTGTGGCTTACCTTCTGAGTCACTAGGTACTACTGCTTGAATTAAATCATGGACTATCTCGGAGGGATTGGTGCATTGGCTCCCGTGCCCTGGCTGGTGGAAGTGGCTTGGGAGAAGTCTGACGTCGTTACACCGTTGCTAGGCCGCTATTGGTTTCGAACAGTCTCCAGGTCGTCGTTAGATTCTAACCATGAGTTGGTTTGAGGCATCATAGGAGGGGACGCCCAGTTAGTGGCTTAAGAGTTTAAGTCCACATCTGGCTTATCTGCATGTAAGCTTTCTTAAATTATAGGCGTGACTTGGGGCTGAGGTTGTCTCCAGTTGCGGACGTGGTTTGTGTTTTGTTCCTTAGTTTGAGCGTGATACCTATGTATCTGTTCATTATAGCAGGCTGTGTTTGTAAGCGCGTGATCTTTAATTATTAGAAGTGATTTTAACAGGGGGGATGTTTCTTATTTGTGGGTGTGATTTGCACGGTGTTCTTCAATTGCGGGCGTTTGTACTCAGAGGTGCTTTTTATTGTGGGTGTAACTTAACGATGGGTTTTGTTTTGCATAGCTGTTCCTTAGCTGCAGGCAGAGGCTAGATGTGGGTTTTTGATCATTCACGGGGTCAGGTCGTAGTTGTGGGTGTAGACTCGCCCGATGTCTCCTCCTTCATGGGCGTGTCCAGACCGGACTTGTGGGGTAGACAGGGCAGAAGTCTCTTCTATCATAGGCGTGACTAGGCCATAGTTGTAGGCGTAAACCGGACAGATGTTTTCTCCATCATGGGCGTAGGCGATTGTAGACGTAGGCCAGACAGATGTCTTCTCTAACTTGAATGGATGTAGTTGTGGGCATTTAATGCACTAATGTCTTCATCATGGCCGTAACCATGCCGTAGTTGTGGGCATAGATCGAACAGATGTCTTCTTCATCATGGGTGTGGAATTGACACCAGTTTTGAGAACATTATTATTATTAAAACTTCACGCTTGAGCTCCCACGGACTGGTAATACAACCCAAATGAAGCATATACAGTAGAATGGACAAGTGTCTTCACAATAATTAGCGTGGCTAAAACATGGATGTTTTTCAGATGTAGGCATAGAATAGACGTATGTATTCTGAATTTTAAGGGTAACTCACCTCTGCAACTCGCCTCTGCAGCCCCCAAAGCCCAGGCCGGTCCAGAGCAGGACAGCCAAACTAGGGAGGCAAGCACGGCCCCGCTCGCCGGCACCAGCAAGAGAACGCACACCACCCGATGCCTGTGCGTCTTCGTCGTGGATGGACCCTGCGGAAGTCTCTGCGCTGCGATGGGGACTTCCTTGGGCCAAACGCAGGCACTCACCGTTTGGAGTGGCTCTGCGGGTCACTGTGGCGCTCTTTTCTTTCTCCTACTCTCTTCTCCCGCTATTCTTTCTCGCTATCTCGTGTTTTTTCCTTCACGGACAGGTCCTTTCTGCCGACGACCTACCCGCTCTTGTCTAGGCAGCCTCTTCTTTACCTGTTTCCCCCTTCCGCTGTCCCTTTTCTCC
>LQNS02278186.1:145142-155689 GCA_001587735.2 Parhyale hawaiensis | reverse complement strand
ATATTTGATGTTTTCTCTTGATATTTCAGCACTGAAGATGGATTTATTTTAATCCGAAACGTTTGCTTTTAATCAGTAAACATGTTTTATATATATAGCTTGGTTCTCCTTTTTATATTATATACAAAATAAGTACGGGGTATTTCTAATCATGTCAACTTTCATGTCTTTGGTTTCATATTTTATTTTATAATAAAGATTTAATAATAAAGTGTTTCACAGTCCCTAATTTAAGTTCGCTACTGCATAGAAATGATAGAAACACAAACGACAAGTTACAGGGCGCTCTTTCATAATTACCAGCATAATCCACATGCTTTTCTGCTTTGTATGCTAATCTGGCAAGAAGTAAAAGGGTATTCTTTAGTCAATGTCTAAGATGAAAATAACCCATTCCTCAACTTGGTTCCAATTACGGTGAAAAATAACCAAAATTCAACAGCTTCCATGTTAAATCAATCATTAGAATGATTTTCATTAAATAATTGCGTTTAAAAAGCTATCCAGCATAAAACCATTTTCGTGGATGCAATGTACAGCCCTCTCTACTAAGCAGTATGTAGCCTATTGCACCAGTTGACCAACCAGCGCCTCCACTATTCTTCATATAGCTATAAGCAAACACGACCAAGAACTCACCTTTTTTTGTATACGGAAGTGAAGTTCCGAGCAGCTTTTGCTTTCACACACAGATAAGAACAGACACTGAGAGATGGTAATTCCATACAATTTTCTGATGTCAAAAGTGAAAACATAGAAATTATATGAATTATGCAAGAAGGACTGAAGAGAACTCAAGAATCTGAATGCGATCCACATTTTTTCTCCAAAGAAACCGTACCATTAGATTCTGCATAAGCTTATTAATAGTAGTAGTAGTAGTAGTAGTTCGAGATACGTAGTTTAAGCCTCCCTAAATAAGTACCTACTTTACTATGCTTTTCTAAGAGAGGAAAAGGAATGAACCCATTGGATGTCAATAGTCAAGTTGAACACATGCACAAGGGTGTTTCCACACAGGATCAAAACACTTGGTAACAGCAAGTCGGGAAAGAAGAGGAAGAACAGACGAAAGTAATAACTGGAGAATGAAACTAGAAGGAAGCAAAGTGGGCACGAAAGACATCCCAAAAAGCCTAGCTAGTGGCTGAACTACCTAACCCAGTGCCGAGTTAGGGCGTCAGCGTGACTTCCGAACTTTAGCATTTCATCAACAGTAAAATCATTGATATTAGGACAAAGGTCTCTAGCCATGCTTAGGATCTGCGGAGTACAGCGTTTCAGATGAAGGCCAGTGAGAAACGGGGAGGAAGAAAGAACCTGCTCTATCTCACATAAACTAATATCAAAGCACTTCAGAAAGCTAATTTCAGGATGTCTTTTCAGGAACTTGCAAAAGCTCGTCAAGTGCCGCGACTGGTGCTCGCCAAACTCCACCACGGTCTCCCACAGCGAGGGATGCTACGCCAGCCGCCTCCACTTGCGACACACGCGCTGAACTCGACACAAAGATTTCTGGTCGAGATGGGAAAATATTTTCAGTTGAATTGCATCAGGCAAATCGAACACAGAGCGCTGGCTGCTGCCATGAGCCTGAACAAGAGGCCGAGGTAAGAACCCACATGATGAATAGACGGAATTGTCTGAAGAAATCCGATAGTGTTCTAGGTATTTGGCACGATGTGACAAAGTGAAACGGAAGCCGGTCTCTCGGTATTGTGTACAGCTCAGTAACTTTATCTCAACAGTGCCTCTCCTGTCAAAACTAAGACTGTTCTGAGACAGAAAGCAGTTCCTGGTGACTTGAGGACAGCACTCGACAGTGAGGCTCCACAGCCTCTGGCAGCCGCTGATGATGTGGGTCAGGTCGGCATTGGTGAGGTGCGGCATTTTGATCAGATGTAGAATTAGGATGCTAGGCAATAAGCGGACTACATCAGTTGCGAAAGATTTGCCCGTGTGGCATCCATGAAGCACAAGCTGGGTTAAGTATTGGCCATGCATAGCAAGAAAGAAATATCGAGAAGGATCTAATAGCAGGGCATCTTTCGGCGAAGAGTAGCAAGAAGAACAAGTGTCTTCGTCACCAACTGAAGACCCAATTTTTAAACGTGAAACTTGTCAAGAGACTGAACTGTTTGAACTGGTCCATCAGGTCGTCACTTAATTCAGAGACACAAAGCGACAGTTCCCCGAGCTGATACCACACACCCTCCAACATGTGACAAATGGCCTCACTAAGGACCCTTGTACAGTTTGCCTGCAAACTGGAAAGGTTCGGGAAGTGTTCAGCAGCAAGTAGATTGCAGATGCCAAAAACGTCAAAGTGGCAATTACGAAAACACAAGTTTCGAATATTCTGCAGATCATGCACAACCGTCAAGAATTCATCCGGCCAAAATCTTGAAAAGCTGGAGAGTGAGTCAATATGGGCTAACTTTTGACATGACCGCGCGATGGTCCGCCACGTGTACTGGGATATGTTATACTGATAGAGATGGAGTCTCTTCAGCGATGTGCAAAGATTTAAGATGCCAAGTATAAAATTCTCTTGCCTATCGTGACATTCAATAGAAGTTATCTCCTTCGCTGGGCGCGCAACGCTGGTAACAAAGGCCATGTTCCGCTCCGTTACCTCTCCCAACTCCAAACAATTCCACAGCTCGGGATGCATGCCAATTGCATGGAACCTGCGGCACACTTGCACCACGCTGCAGAGGTCCCTTGTGGGCAGTTACCCAAACATTTGAAAGAGTAGATCATCGTGGAGCTCCAAGAGTGGGGATGTTTGAGCGCTCAATGATTCCATGAGAGCGTCACCTGAGCTTGTGTAAATTTAACTATTTATTGGAAGTTTTGCAATCTTCTACTTTAATAGTGAGTGGATTTGAAATATTTGCTAGGAATTTGCACTGTTCTAAAGTAACTACACTATGCAAGAAAGGAGCCCGAGATCCTCTAACTTGGATGATACATAGATTTGTAAAGAAGACTTGGAAAATTTTCCAGTGAGGTGTAAGTGGAGTAGAAGTCTCCTTCAGAGGTGGTTAAAGGGGCCTGAAAATCTTTGGTGGGGGCTTTGGAGACGATAACCTGCAATCTTTGCTTCACTTGGTAGACACACAGCACAGCTGGACTCCGCTACAAAGGAAGCTGCTTTCGTACACTGCCAACAAACACTGAGGATTTGTGAACAAAGCTTCAAGAGGAATGGAGCAGGATTGATATTGAGCGATGCCGCAATTTAATTGAATCTTGCCCTCGAAGATGTGTTGAAGTCATCAAACATGAAAGATCGTTCACAAAATATAGATTAAGGATGAAGGTTTTTGTTAAATTTGTTGTTTTGTTGCGCTTTTTGTCAAGTGTCCCTTAATTCTGCCCACACTAAATTCATAATTATAAGTTAAATATACATAACTTTTTTTTCTTATCCTTCGGATCGTAATAAATTCTTAGCATATTATTAGGTATCCCAATACCTCTTTTGTGTTAAAACTTCAGCGTTGAACCTTTTAGCTTGTGAGATATCGAATTTTTATTTTTGTCCCTTAATTATGCTCGCAACTGTATATAAGGAGTCAGATTCTTCGATCCCAAGGGCTGTAATAGTCGATAACTGTTTTATGTTTACTTGGTCGGTGTCTATGCGTCGCCTTTAATAGGCTCCCATTTCGGTCCTGTAGGTTCGGGCCTGAACCTGCCTCGACTCTGGCCTCTGGTAGTTCCAGAGTCGTATAAGCGCCACCTGCGGCGCTAGGTCTTACGAACACCCCGACCAAGTTTTTAGTCCTTTATAAGTATAAGCGGAGCCTCATAAGGCGTATCGTTAACTTCGTTCCTGCTCTTAAGAGCTTGCGTTCTGGAAGTGGATACTCTTTCTCCGTGGAATTCAACCGTGGGTTCTGCTAGATATCCTAAAACATTGGGAGCTCGATTTTTAGTAGCAGAAAAGGTTTCTTTATCTAGATAGGCGACCTTTGTCGTGCCTGGCCTGTGCAAGGTTGAACAACCTGTTCCAGGTCTACTATTCTTTTTTATTATCCCCCGTTATCCTTGTGTGTCCTAAACTCCACAGTAAAAGGTCTTTTGCTTGCCTTTCGACTGCTCCGAGCCTTCCCGTCGCTGTTATCTTTGGTACTTAGACCCAGTCCGGACCGAACAGTTGCGTTCCGCCCTCTTTGTGGCGTGACCCTTTATTATTCGAATATCTCCGGTACCGGGATATATGCAGATTTGAGCTCTCTGAGGCTTTTTTAATGCAACTAGAACGTCCGTTGGCTAGTGTTAGGAAGCTTTCGGGTTTAGTTTCCGAGCAGACCGATATCCTCGAGGAAAAGGCAAGGCCTAGAATGCCAAATCCAACAGGAACCCAGGCACTAAGGCCCTGTGGCTCGAAAAACGGGGTATTCCTTCTTGGTTCCTATCAAGATGTAAGCCGGAGTATTTCTCTTGCTAAGTAGATGTGGATCTTGTCTGTTCGCTTGACAATCTCCTCTCTAGTGGCCCTCTCTAACCTTTGTTCTGAGGGCGAGAGGGGTTAGTCTAGCCCCCTTTGAGGCTCTTGTATTGTCCCTGTGCCTGACTTAGAATCTTATAGAAGCTGCTTCGTTAATTGACCTCTGAAATTTCTTAGTTCTATAGAAACGAAAACTATCTTGTCGAACCTTTTCAAGTCCTGCTTTTGTCTGGGACTGGAGAACTGTAAAGAGAAGATAAGCTTTTACCACACTTTCAATTGTGGGAAAACCTTATGCACTGGTATGTTCTGGAACTATAGGCCTTTGGTCTCAGGTGATCCAGTCTGGTTCGAGTTGACCTTAGTTCATCCAGAACTATTGTACTAAAATAGAGGAAGGATTCTACACCAGCGACTTCTCTACCTTCTCCTCTGAGGCAAGGGGTTCGGTTTCAGTGCCGTACCTGTGAACCCGAATGCCAACTTAGTAATGCCCGATCAGTAATTAGTTTGAGAGTCTGGTTGAGCCCTAAACCTTGAGTGCTTCAAGGTGTTAGAGCTGAAAAGGACCCGTGTTGCTACCCTGTTGGGAGTAGCTGCCTTCTATATAGGGTATTGTTAACGCAAAGTTGTGAGACAGCTCCCTTTCCAAATCACAAGCCTGCTTAGTATCTGTTGGTACTTGTTTCATAGCTGATACTTTTCCGAAGATTTTACTTTGAGAGGTATTCGATACTTCATCACTCTCAGAGTACAGGAAGCTGTTCTTCACAGGTTAAAATCTTATTGAGGATTACTTGGATGTCTTCTACCAGGGGATCAAGGAAGCCTTCATAGCGTACAGTGACATTATCTCAGAGTTTGTTCCAGGATCTTCTCTAAAGAAAATTTTGGCGTTTTTAACCTTTTGACCCAGAAAAGGATAAGCAGGACTCCGCGAGGCGTTCTTCAACTTCTCGGTAGTAACATCTATTTTGTTCCTTGATACCTAAGCAAGTTGTCTTATGGGTCCCAAAATGCTGTAGGCCTCTACTCTTGTGAGGTTTCAACTACCTCTAATTGGGGCCCGACTAGAATCGGTTTGTTACCCGGGTATAACTAAACTTACACTGGTTGACCAACCCATACCTCGCTCTCTTCTCTCGCTAACAACGTTTTAGGTACGCTAAACCTCCGTTTGCAGGAACTAACTTAGAACATGATCTGTGCCCAAGTCTATCGATCGCTAATTGTCCAAGGTCTAACAGGGGCTTAGACTACTGCCTGTGTTACTGGCCCTAGAGTCAACCTCCTTCATATTTCGAGGTTGTCCTAGTGTTGTTAGCTTCTAGTATGTGCGCTCAAATTTAGAGACGTCTCTCTGTAGAGCAGGTTTGCCATCTTAACCTGATGTTATAGGTCCCTTCTATCCTTAGGCTCGCGTATCCGTAATTCAGTCTTGAGCCGGAGGGGCATCTATATATTACTCCTCGATAGGGTATGTAGTCCTATTCAAGGCATGGTCTAGTCGCCCCCTTTTTTTCAAAACACTCCTAAGTGAGCCTTTTTTTAAAACGAATAGGCTCCTGAGTGTCATTCGGGGAATCTCAGAGATTTAGACGTGGTCACCATCTGCACAGCCACTAGGCAAAGGTGTTAGCTGCTTAGTGTACGTTTCTGTCCTTCTAGGACAGCACTCTTCATACAGTGTGTTCTCTGTTGTAAGTAATTCTTCTTCTTTCCATGTTGGGAGAACTCTAACTTCAGGGCTAAACGACGACCGTTTTAGTCCCATTTTTCTGGGTTCAGCAGTCTTCAAGTATATAGCTTGAGCCTCAAAGGTTAACCCAAATGTGTTATTATGTAGGTAATGACTCTCTATATGCACTCGCTGTCCGGACCCGCGGCTGCATATAGGTCCGTAAATTTACCATTTGGGTAACCTTGTTACTCTATTTCTTATGGGATTTGCAGTTTGGCCGCATTTTAATTAGCTATACCTCAGACAAAGCCCAAGCCATGAACTGTAATCCCTAATGTGACGGCTTGCCGCTGTGAGAATACTCTCTGGAGTATTAGCCGTAAAGTTTTGTATATCTTCTATGGACATGCGCAGCTCGCTGGACACGAGCACCAGATTAACTGGCTCGGCTGTCACTGACCTCAATATGTGCCCCAATTAAGGGATTGTTGTAGGCATGTTTGACCCCGGGTAGAGTCTTAGCAGTGTAGCGGCTATTTGCATATATTATATGCATATATATATCCCCAGGGTTTTACTCCTGAGGATCACTGCATTGAGCTGCTGGCTGTTAATAGGAGGACCCCATATGGAGTCCTCTGCAGTATATTGGAGGTTTTGTTTATTTTTACCCAGGGCGGCTGGTAAATGAATATGGACTCTCTACATACATTCGCTGTCAGGACCCGCGGCTGCATATAGGTCAGTAGCTTTCTCGAAAGGGTATTACTGCATCGGCCATGATCGAGGCATTAACCAGAAGGCCACTACCAAGATCTAGAAGCGTTTATTTTATAGTGCACTGATTAGTTTATTATCATAATTATCCTCCTTTGTGATTTGTCTGCTACCTGCACCTTTGTTGGGTACGCCTCCTTAAGATGGAGTGGGTAGCTAAGGAACAGGATCATTGCTGCAGCAGCTACAAGTTTGCTGAACTAGTTCGGAAACCAATTGGCCAAAAGGCCGTGGCTCACACCGAATCCAAACGTTAAAAACCCTCGCTATTAGCCAGTATCGAAAACTTCAAGTTAATATATCAATACGTCTATATTGACACCAAGTATCACAAGGAACCGGAGCAAATTCTTCTACGTCTATTCAAACGACTTCCAGAACCGATTAAATATCAAAAGTCCCACATGCATTGAGAGGTAATTGTGGTGGAAGCAGACTCTTAATGAGGTTAAGTCGAAAAAGGATTTATCGAAAATATTTCTATGTTAGTAATTTCCAACTACAATTCCTTATCAAGATATCAACCAGAGTCAACTCTCCACGTCCCTAAGCGCATATCCACCGCTTTCCTTCTGCACTGAAGTATACTTAGTTTGAATAAGGAGGCCCAAGGCTTAGGAGAGATAACCCCGCGTCGAGGTATAAACAGGAATTGCGTTTTTGGAAATTACCAGAGTGGAAGCATCAGTGTTCTTTGATGCTAAGTTCCAAGTGCTCTATCGAAAATATTTCTAAGTCCTCATACGGGAACGTCGAAATATGCCCAAGTTCCAATCGGTTCTCCATAAATTTTTCTAAGTCTCAAAAGGAGACTTCAGAGAACTGACATGGTATCAAAATTCTTACACTGTACTAACACGAAGTGTCGGAGTAGTAGCCTTGCTCTGAGGCGAAGTCTAAAAGGGATCGTAAATGAAAATATTTCTAAGTCACAACACAGGACCACCGAAATATTTCCAAGTTTCAGAAATCGTTCTACTGACGATTCTTTCTAAGTGTCGAACTGGCAAATTTCGGATTTGAGGAAAGGAGCTGTTTTAGATGTTCACTTTGTGCGAGTCTATGATAAAGTGAGGCTGGAGGGTGGGGATGCTACCTATATACTACCTGGGGTCTGCTGGTGCAGCTGCAGGAAAAAATGGAAAATATTAAATGGAAAAAAATTAAAATAAAAATGGAAAAAATCAGGGAAGGGTTTCCTGACCTCTCCTTGACTCAGGAGAGTGGGAAACTCTAAATTTTTACTGATTTGGACAAGGGGAAGATAGACTAGGATAGGAAAGTAGTTAGAGCGGTAGGTATAGTACCTAATCTGTCAATAAAATGAGCGTGAAGACTCTGACCTGTCCTTCTGAACTGGAGTCGCTGATTGACGGTGCGAGTTGCGGGCTAACGACACAGGTACTATGCCTTTAGCGAGCCACTGCAAAATAAAAAAACAAAGAACTATGGATTTTGGTTTGAACCAAAAGAAAAACGTGGTTTTTGTCAACCTTGCGCCTAACATAGCTTTTTCCATCAGAACCAATCACACTGAACTTGGATGCGTACCTAAAATGTACAGAGACTCACTGAGCCTCTCACCATACGACTTGTTCTTCTGCAGTCTCAGTCTTTGAATTTTCTTGGAAAGTGGAAGCTTTGAAGCAGGAAAACGTGCAAGTATCCGAGCCAGTAAACCAAGACATCCTACCACCGCACAATTTACCCAACTCAAATGACGAGCAAGTCCAGCAGCAGACTTAGGAGGGTTCATAGTGCTTCATTTCACTACGTTTACCTTATCGTTGGGAGTGGTTTTTGGAGATGATCCGGTTTCTGGTAACGTTTTGACGTTACCTTCCTGTCCAAATCTAACTATGATACGTAGTAGGAAATTATGAGACTTTCCATACCATTAGAAATATCTGACAGTGATTTCCCAACATTGGGGAGAGCCAATACCTACCTTTTTCTCAGTTTCAGACCTTGGTCACCGTTTAGTTAGGGTCATGATGAAGCTTGAATTGTTCCAGTAATACAATTCATCATAATCTGTGATTCATATTATGTATTAGGTCTATTAAATGCTTAAAATTTTCATTAAATGGATATCAATATCACTGATTGGGTCCCTAACTTTAGCACTGAGGAAAATGTACCATTTTCATTCTGTTTTTTTCAAAACCATGTCTTATAATGTTCTGAAATCTTATAATACAAACAAAATATGTATCTATAGGCCTAATTATCGGTATATTAATTTCCAAGTTTTTTTTTTTAAATTCTATTTTAGAATAAAGGTCTAATAATAAAGTACTTTACTTACCCTAACTTAAGCTCGCTACGGCATAAAAATAATAGCTACTAACACAAACGACAAAAGGGCGCTCTTTGCTACTTGTTCTCTACGACAGTTCCACACGCTTTTCTTCTTCTTTCTATGCTAATCTGGCAAGAAGTGAAGGGCATTCTTTTATCAATCTTTAAGATAAAAATAACCCATTTCAAAGCTTTGTTGCAAGTAGCTACCATGAAAAATTAACAACCAAAATTGCAACTGCTCACATCTTAAGCCCCTCATTAGAATTATTTTCAGCAAGAATTACATTTAAAAAGCTATCAAAGATAAAATCATTTTTGTAGGTGAAACGTAGAGACCTCTTTACAAGCAGCTCATGAAGCCTATTCAACCCATTGACCAACCAGGGTTTTCACTACCTATCCTTCATACATATAAGCGCAGATAACCAAGAACTAACCTTCAACTGTCAACGAAAGTCGAGTTCTGAGCAGCTTTTGCTTTCTCGTGCAGAAAAACTGGACACTGAGAGATGGCCTGAGTGGTGGTAATTGCAAGCAGTCTTCCAAAATCAAAACTGAAAACATAGATAGCCTATTACATTAGTTCAAGAAGTAATGAAGAAAACTCGTGAATCTAAATGCAATCCTCACGACGGTACATTCAAATAAACAGTTGGGATCGACACAAGCTTATTAATAGCTCGGTTGTGGTGTAAACTTTTTTTTTTTTTGGGGGGGGGGGGTGTCGGAATCACGCTCACTCTAGGAGTCGAAATTTTTAGCCCCACCAACTCTGGAATTTCATTTTAACAAAACACCAATCAATTCCTAATTTTAGTCTCAAGATTTCAAAAATAATACAATATATTGTAATGTGGACATATTTTGTTTTTGACCCAATCTATGAGTTTCTCATTGATAATGGAGTCCTCACATTGTCTAATACCAATTACTAGATACAATTTGATTGCCTAATTTCTGTGCCATGACATGCAATAGTCAGAACGTAAATCTCCCCAAGACAAGAAAGTTAGCTACGAGAAAATAGGACAATTTGACTCCAGCCCACACTTGAACAGGTTTTCTGCATGGTAGCTAATTTTAACTATTATTGAATTGAAAATATAGGAAAAACTAATGTCCAAAGTGGTGCCAATATGCAAAATATGATTATAAATGTAGTTCGTCATAGTCAGAGAGTTGAAGCCTCCGTTTCCGAGCCAGCATAAATAATAATAAACTCATTTATTTTTCTCATAAGGTACTGTGGCCAACAAGATTAGGACACAGCGCCTGAGGTTTTCATGATTAAAACTAACTTAAGAATAATACTAAACACTAGCATCA
>LQNS02278186.1:131074-144774 GCA_001587735.2 Parhyale hawaiensis | reverse complement strand
ATTCAAAATAGGGAGAAAAGTGGGATGTGAAATTTAGAAGATATAGGCCAGCTGGCCCTCTTCAAGAGTGAAAGAGAAAAGGACATGTATTCCCGGAAATAAAAATAAAGTCTAAAGACAATGCAGTTAAAAGAAAGAACAAGGGGCAATTTTTTTTCAAAATAGTATGTCGATAGAAATGGGAGAACTCTTGCGCGAAGGGAAGGTGTTCCGCACAGGAAAATCGAGCACGGGAACAGCAAGTCGGGAAAGAAGAGGAAAAACAGAATAAAACGCGAGCAAGCAGGAGTAGAGTATTGGGAAGGAACCAAAGTGGGTACGCAAGAAAGACGTCCCAAAGGCCTAGCTGATGGCTAACGTAACCTACACAAGCCCCCTGGGGTTACTGGGCCACATAACCTTTATAAATGTACGAAACTACTATTTTTAGCTTAATATATGTGTACATAATGATAAAAAATTCTTGTTACATGTTAAATGTTTACATTAGCATAATAGGGACTAGTTGTATCAAGGAGTCGGAGTTGGATCTTGAACCATCCGACTTTGCAACCCTGAATAATAGTAGTATAAGATAGCTTGATAATTATTGTATTGGTATTGTTCCGCCATTTCTGAAACGTTGACAATCAATAGCGATCCAAGATGATTTACTCGGCTTACAGCCAGCACCACAACGTTGTGCTCAGGTGGCAAGAGATGAAAGGACGAAAAGAGAAGAAGACAGAAAAATGAAGCGCCCGTGAGGACGGTCGTTTCTGGGACCCTCTGCACAGGCGAGGAAAAAGCCTCGGAGAAAATGCATGTTGCAGTACACCTATTTTCGTAAATAATAGTGCGGGCATAATTTTACTAATAAAAATAAAGAAATGTATGCCCCTCTAATTCTCCATTGATTGCAAGTTAATTAAAAGGACCGTAAATCAGAGCTGTAAGACACCGCGTAGCACCGGTGGCCCAGCCAGTCGCAATCATAGCTCTAATGACAAGTGCGACATGAGTTACGGCTATGTAGGCCACCGACCACAAACGTCTATTTTGAAGAAAAGGAGCTTGAGCCTCCCTAAATAAGTACGGAGCTTGTCTGAAAATGGAAAAGGAAGGGACATGCTATGTATCAACAGATACATGGAACCAATGCACGAAGATTTCCAGCCACTTCCAATGTAGATAGATGGGAACAGCTAGTCGAGAAAGAAGAGGCAGAACAGCATAAAGTAATATCAGTATGAGTATGAAATTCAAAGGAAGCGGGCACAAAAAACAATGTTCAAAAAGGCCTAGCTTATGGCTAAGGTTATTTACAGGGGTCCCCAGGGGTGCTGCTCAGCATAACCCGGGATGGGCGATCCTAACTAACCATGTGACCTATGGCCCATCTTACAGGGGTGGTAGAAACAGATAGGATTCCTGTGAGACGGTTGCTTACTACAATTAGCAACCCACTTCAAGGAGCAGAAAGGGAATCTAGAACATCTTAACAAAAACTAATCTTGTCAGCAGGAACCACTTCCAAATGTAACACCCTCTGCAGAAATGTAAATCAGGAACTTTTGGGGCGTGAAGCCCAATATATTTTAACGGGCATAGGGTATGCCACACTTTCCCCCTAAGGGGGGTTAACTCGGGTTTGGGGGGTCGTTGAGCCCCAAGCAGATACAATCTGCCCCCTGCAATGGTGGACCCCCACACCAGCGGCCTCTCGGTCATGTGTTCAGAAGTGGCAGGCTGACACACTAGCTAGGGCGCTGTTCGGTGCAGTACGTGTTGTCACCTCCAACAGGCGCCTGCCAGCCCAATGATATATCAAGAAAACAGATCTTCCGCTACGAAAGCAGGCAGAAAGATAGTACACAAAAATAATTGGCCGGTTAAAAAATTATATGTACTGGAATGTAATAAAACACAGGGGATGAAAAGTTACAAGCTTGTACTTTTTAGCTACGTCACACATTTACAGATTTGGTCTGGGTACAGTAGGTGGCAAACCTCAAGCAAATAATTAAATTAGTTGAGAATAGGTTAGCATAGGGTCGGCTCAGCTAGAATAGTAGCACACAGATACCAGAAGATCAGTAAGGCCACATACGATTATGTTTTGAATTTCTCAATATTAAGTAAAAAAAAAAGTAGAAGATTATTATTTAGGTCGTCAGGATGACTCGTTGTAAGGATTTAAGAGCTCAATAAAATCGGGGCATGAAGAAAAAAAATCACCGCTGGCCACTCTGGAGTGACGTAGCAAGTAACTATAGGCACTCACAACTGACGAAAATGCTACTCTTGACATTTTTCAAACGACCAATTGTTACAGTAAACATAAAATTGTGCTAACGTAAAATTACGTACATGGCATTTGCACGCAGTGTCATCACTGAAACATATAAATAAAGCACATAATGATTTATTAAGATGATGCTACTTGCCTTATTGGTTCCTTAGAACGACCACAAATAAACAGCGGTAGTCGAGTAACGGGGCCCAAGCGTACATTATATCTCTGCGTGCTCTGCAGGTAAGCCGCAGCAATATGTATACAGTACACGCAGTCCTGCACATTTTTGCTCTGACACAAGTTACTGCAGTGTACTCAGCAGTAGTGGCTGACAGCCTCATGCTTACCAGCGATGGTATGGGATAACTGTCACGCCTTGAGAGCAGACGTCAGGGTCGCACTGGCCCCAAACTCTCAGTTCTGTGTACAAGCATCGCTGTCAGTGCATTCAAGTAAGCTTTCTACCATAAGCACAACTAAACCTAACCTTACCTAATCTGTGATACAGCAACTTGTCTCATTGGCACACAGCACACGTACTTGAACGCAGCACGGACGCACACCAATTCACATAAACAGAATAGTCCGAACGTACATAGCGTGCGAGTTTGGGCCAGTGCGACCGCGTCTACTGTTGACAGAGTCGTTTTTTAGGAGTTTGGCACAGAGACGTACCAGATTGTGAGAAATGTCTATTGCAAATGACGAGTCACTGAAGAAAGATAATGCAGTCATATGAACAATAGCAGTAAGCGCTTTCTTCTCTAGTGAAATATCGATACAACGAAGGCATCCTTTTATAGTTGTGAATATTACTATAGAGTCTTAATTTAATCACCACAGCAGCAGACATGAAGGCGCTAAACAACCAGTAATACGAAGCTTCTCTCTGAATTTCCACAAAATGTTTCAATCTGTTTCTGAGCTGCAGCATCCTCCGCAAACCAGGCACTCGGAAAACCGCTTGGGTAAGTGCTGCCCATATATTCTGGCAGGGATAGAGCAAACCAAAATATAACCCGGAGGGAGTAATCACACGAAAGAAGCCCAAAAAATATGCCACAAATGACAATGACATCTTTTATTGTTTAGATAACTTGAAAGCAACATTTATTATCAAAGAAATACTATTTTGTAAAGTACGGTACTTTCAGTAGATGGAGTCAAGCATTCGACTAATTTCTAACTCCAGGAACCAGAACCAAGATAATTCCAATTCTAATTTTGAATGCATCTTCCGATTGCATTTTTACAAACCCTAGATTCCAATGGAAAAATCCTCCACAATAATTTCAGTGAAAAAATCTGGAAAAACTAACTGCTGGTGCCGGCAGCCAAATACGACACTGAGCCTACGGGACCTCAAGCGATGCTTTTCCTGAATGGCGACCAAACCGTCTCTGGTCACCAAGCCGTCTCTATCAAATATTTCCAACTTTCTCAATTTGGGGCACTCGTCAACTAGACAAGCAAGGCGGTAGTTGGACAAGCCAGGTACAGAGTCAAGTCGAAGCTGAAGCAAGTTAGGGAATGCACTGGGAATTGTTCCATCAAAAGCTTCAACAAATCGAAGACCCAATTTTACCACACCAGGGAGGACAGCCGACTTGAGTGAGATGCATTTAGGAGAGAGTGCATCCATAGTGAGTGTCTTGAGACGCGGCAGCGCTATGTCATCTAGATATAAAGTGTATCGCAACGGGCCATTAATATGTATATGCAATTGCTGCAGCCAGTCACAGTTTAGTAGAGCAGACTTAGCACAAAATGTTCTACCAGATACCCTGATGGACATCTGGACAAATTTGCTTCCGACAGACCTGAAACTGTCAACACAGTTCACAGTACGAGAGAGGTCAAGCTGCTTCAGAACATCCAAGACATACGAAATATTAGTAAGCTCTTTCTGCTTCTCCAGGATGCAAGGTAGAGAGTCAACATGGCCCCCGTGATGAGAAACGTAAGTTCCGAACTCTCGCATTTGATAAACGGTAATATCATTGACATTAGGACAAAGGAGCTTAGCCTTGCTTAGGATCTCTGGAGTACAGCGTTTCAGATGAAGTCCAGTAAGAAACGGGCAGGAAGGAAGAACCTGCTCCATGTCAGCTAAACTAATATCACCGCACTGCAAAACTCGAACTTCAGGATGCCTTTCCAAGAACAGGCAAAAGCTCGCCAGGTACAGCAACTGGTGCTGGCCAAACTCCACGGTCTGCCACAGCGAGGGATGCTCCGCAAGCCGCCTCCACTTGCGACACACGCGCTGAACTCGACACAAAGATTTCTGGTCGAGGTGGGAAAATATTTGCAGTTGAATTGGATCAGGCAAATCGAACACAGAGCGCTGGCTGCTGCCACGAGCCTGAACAAGAGTCCGAGGTAGAAACCCACATGATGAATAGACGGAATTGTCCGAAGAAATCCGATAGTGTTGAAGGTATTTCGCACGACGTGACAAAGTGAAACGGAAGCCGGTCTCTTGGTATTGTCTACAGCTCAGTAACTTTATCTCCACAGGGCCTCTCCTGTCAAAACTAAGGCTGTTCAGAGACAGGAAGCAGTTCCTGGTGACTTGAGGACAGCACTCGACAGTGAGGCTCCACAGCCTCTGGCAGCCGCTGATGATGTGGGTCAGGTCGGCATTGGTGAGGTGCGGCATCTTGATCAGGTGTAGAATTTGGATGTTAGGCAATAGGCAGACCACGTCGGATGCAAAAGATCTGCCCGTGTGGCAGCCTTGAAGTGCAAGCTTGTCTAAGTATTGGCCATGCATATTAAGAAAGAAATATCGAGAAGGATCTAATAGCACGGTATCCTTAGGCGAAGAGTAGCAAGAAGAACAAGAGTCTTTGTCAGCTACTGAAGACCTGATTTCAAGCGCGAAACTTCTCAGGAGACTGAATTGTTTGAACTGGTCAATCAGCTTGTCACTTAATCCAGGGACACAAAGCGACAGTTCCCTGAGACGACCCTGCAAACCTCCCAACATACGACAAATGGCCTCACTTTGAACGCTTGTACAGCTGAGCTGCAAGATGGAAAGGTTCGGGAAGTGTCCAGTAGCAAGTCGATCACACAAGTTAGAAGCCTCAATGTCGTCAGTACGAAGACACAAGCTTTGGACAATCTGTGGATCATGCAAAACTGACAAGAGCCTATCAGCTGCAAGTCCTTCCCAGCAGGAGCGCAAGTCGATATGGGTGATTCTTTGACATGACTGAGTCATGGCCCACCACACGCGGTCATCCACGTAACGTTGATAGAGATGGAGTCTCTGCAGCGAGGTGCAAAGATCTACGATGCTACGTAAAAAACTCCCATCCCTATCGCGGCATTTGATAGACGTTATCTTCTTCGCTCGGCGCGCAATGCTGGTAACAAAGGTCCTGTTNTAGAGATGGAGTCTCTGCAGCGAGGTGCAAAGATCTACGATGCTACGTAAAAAACTCCCATCCCTATCGCGGCATTTGATAGACGTTATCTTCTTCGCTCGGCGCGCAATGCTGGTAACAAAGGTCCTGTTTCGCGCCGTTACATCCCCCAAATCTAAGCGACTCCACAGCTCGGGACGCATGCCCATTGTATGGAACCTGCGGCACACCTGAACCACGCTGCAGAGGTCCCTGGTGGGGAGGTACTCAAATATTGGATAGAGTAGATCATCGTGGAGCTCCAAGAGTGGGAATGTTTGAGCACTCAAGGATTCCATGACAGCGTCACTAGAGCTTGTGTAAATTTAACTATTTATTGAAAGTTTAGCAATCTTCTGCTTTGATAGTGGACTTGAAATATTTGCTCTGAATTTGTTTCGCTCTAAGGTATACTATACAAAAAAGGGACCAGAAATTCCCTCCTCTGACTCGGAGGATCAACACTGAGCTTTCAGTCGCTTCAATCAAACCTACATATATGTATATTTTTAGTACTGAAGACTTGGAGAATCTTCTAGTGAGGTATAAGAAGAGTAGAAGTCTTTTTCGGATGTAGTTAAGGACTTGACAATGTTCGGTGGCGGCTGTTGAAGGCTATGACCTGCAATCTTCGCTTCAGTTGGTAGGCACACAGCACAGCTGGTCTCAGCACCAGGTGAAGCCACTCTCGGGTACTGCCTGTAATGAAATGTAATAATTAAGAGGCTTCTACGGGGGCTAACGTGAGTGGCTTGAAAGGATGCTAACGTGAGTGGCTTATAAGGATGCTGACATGAGCGGCTTATAAGGATGTTAACGTGAGTGGCTTGAAAGGATGCTAACATGAGAGGCTAATAAGGACGCTAACATAAGTGTCTAATCAGATGCTAACACGAGAGGCTTCTAAGGATAGTGACCTCAGTTACTATTGAAGAATGGCCTTCTTTCCCCATTTGTTTGCCAGAGGTAATCTGCAGGCACTGTAACAGAGCCACAGCCCTTCAAAGTAAAATGGGCCAAAAAAAACATCTGCTCAGGGTGTTGTCTCCTTGTTTCTTAAATCTGTTCAGGGTGTTGGTTTCTTGTTTCTTAAATCTGCTCAGGGTGTAGGGCGCTTGTTTTTTAAATCTGCTCAGGGTGTTGTCCCCTTGTTTCTTAAATCTGCTCAGGGTGTTGTCCCTTTGTTTCTTAAATCTGCTCGGGGTGTTGGCAGTTTTTCTTAAATCTGCTCAGGGTGTAGGCCACTTGTTTCTTAAATTGCTCAGGGTGCTGTCCCCTTGTTTCTTAAATCTGCTCAGGGTGTTGGCCGCTTTTCTTAAATCTGCTCAGGGTGTTGACCCTCGTTTCTTAAATCTGCTCAGGGTGCTGGCCGCTTTTCTTAAATCTGCTCAGGGTGTAGGCCACTTGTTTCTTAAATCTGCTCAGGGCGTTAGCCTCTTGTTTCATAAATAAATATCCACCAGGGAGCAAAAATAACAAAACCAAACAATCACAAAAAACTGATTGCATTCAGTGACTTTGTTTGGGACCTAGCAACTGCAGCACTCCATTAGTTATGCACATGTAACAAATGCATCATCAATCTTGGTATGAGTTATGCTTATTTCCAGAATGCGGAAGGTATATAATATTAGCATTACTATGTGACTGCAACCTAAAAATTTGACTTATGTATATATATATTTATATATGAAAGGGCATAAGTTAAAGGACAGCAAAACCCTTAATTGATAAACCTTTGTGACAATTAAAAATACCAAACCAAAGTGTTGACAATTAACATAATTGTCAATACATAGCCTAATTAGTTTGAATTGTGATAAAATATCAGAATATCATAAAACATGGTAACAAGATAAACAGAAATAGAATGAAAACATTGCATTCGACTTAGTTTCAAAGATGAGGCACACCCGCAGAAAATATTGACATGAAAATAAACTTCATTCAAATAACATAACAATTTTTCACAAGTACGTACTAATCTTTGGTAGACGTTCCATTGTTCTGTATGACCTCACTGCATCATATAGTGCAAGAATTTATTTTTTTTTTTTTTTACAAGAGTGTGGGGTTAGCTTGTTCCCCTAATCTTTCAAAAATTCCCATAATGTATCCTGATTTCTAAGATTTTGGCTTAAGAACATCCACCTATGGTCTCCCATACATTTTTGACCTGAATTGAGATCAGGGCTTTGGGGTGGCAAATCCATAACTGCTATCTGTTCATTCTTCAATCAGGTAACAACTGTCCTTGCTTTGTCGCAAGCAACGTTATCCTGCATGAAAATTGATGGTTGCACATTTGCAGTCCTTAAAGATGGGAGTGCATGCAGCAAGTGGTCTTGGCTTGAGAGCAGAAATGACTTCCCACACCATGACACTACCTCCTCCATACTCCTCTCTACGTTGTTGCCGTAGCAACGATCAGTTGTGTGGTATGCTGTTGGACTTTGCATCTTTTTTTGTGTTTTACCTTATTATTTATTCCAGAGCTTTTACCTATACTTCACTGAGTTAAATAAAGCCTCTCTTATAATATTTATCTTAATGGCAGTCAAGTTATATTACAAATTAATAAACTCCATGTTTTGAGGCTTGAGCTAACATTGATTCATTGAAATACCGTACTTGTGCGGTGAATTGTGATTGCATTCAATTACTTGCCATGGAAAGGTTAACGAGACTTGAGTCGATTTCATGTGGATCCTCGTGCTGCAAGTGAAGAGTGGCAACATTGGCTTTGTACATTCAACAATTTCTTACTTTCTTGGAGACCCCACAAAAGACATCCAGCCTGATAAGCTCACACTACTTGTCAACTATGTAGCTCCATCTCTGGTCAAGTATATAGAAGAGTGCACTTCGTTAAGTGCTGCCATTAATCAGTTGAAAGCAGTTGATGTTAAGCTCAGAAATAAACTACTGTATTTGCCTATGTGCTAGCCACCCGTCGCCAGTGTGTAGGAGAGCCTTGATCAGAATTTTCAGGCTTAGAAGGTTCTTAGTGAAGACTGACTTTGAAGCAGCGGCAGCGAAACAATGCAGAACGAACGTTATCCGAGAAGCATTTAATAATGGCCTTGACTATTTGTATTTGCCAGCACCTCCTTGAGAATAAATCTCAGGATCTGCAGACTGCTTATGATCAAGTCCAGTCTCCAGAGATGGCACAGAAGCAGTCCGTTTCAAGCTTGTAGCCCAGTACTGTTACCAGTGCTGCCGCTGTAACTCACAAGGATGGGCATTCAATGAGAGACAATACTTATCCGAGAGACAATACTTATCACGTAATTCATGGTTCGACTGGAATTGGCAGCCATCAAGCTGAGGCTGGTGTTGATGTGGCGGCAGCATCCAAATGTTTTTTCTGCGGATTTACCAAACATGCTAGTTTCGAGTGTCCAGCTAGAGAGGCACTATAGAAATCCTCTAACAAGGGACACTGCCCAGGTGTGTCGGTCATCCAAATCTACAATGGCTGTAACTGCGGGTGAAGAGGGACATTGGCAGCAAACTCCAACTCTGGCTGCAACCGTCCCAAATCCTGCATCATTGACTGCGGTTGGCGCCAGCTCTGCACTGCTGGCTGCTGATATTGTCTCTATGATGTTTGCCCCTCCCGTTTCTACTGCAACAGCCTCGGCTCCTAATGTTGCTGCCTCTCTAGGGTGTCTATGTGAACGATTCTAAAAGTTGTTTTAATTGGGAAAATTGAGGTTTTGACCGACACTGGTGGAACAGATAGTTATATTGACTCAAAATTCACTGCTTATTGTGGCCGTAAATATATTGTAAGCAAACTGTGTCAATGGCATCTTATTTCTTTACATCACGAATTTCTGGCTATTGTTTTACTACTATAAAGCTAAATGGGATTACATTTGATGATGTAAGACTGTCTGGAATGTCAAATCTCTGCTGTGACATTTTCGGTCATGACTTTCTGCAGCAGCACTCACCCGTGTAACTCCTTTTTGGTGGGTCCAAAAGAGAATTGAAAATATGTAGTCTTTTTTTTTCCTTAAATGTGCCCTAGCCTACTCTGCTGATCTTACAGCGGACTGCAAACTAGTAGCGACCAAATCCAGAAACTATTTGCAGGATGACAAGCAGTTCCTAAAGTCGAAAGTGAATGGGACACTGGAGGCTAGCATCAATGAGTCTAGTGTTTCGCCTCGACGTGCACAGGTCCATGTGGTTTTGTCCTAAAGTCGAAAGTGAATGGGACACTGGAGGCTGGCATCAATGAGTCTAGTGTTTCGCCTCGACGTGCACAGGTCCATGTGGCTTTGTCCTAAAGTCGAAAGTGAATAGGACACTGGAGGCTGGCATCAATGAGTCTAGTGTTTCGCCTCGACGTGCTCAGGTCCATGTGGTTTTGAATACTGAAAAAGACATTTTAATTAGGGTAACAAGTCTAGTACCCGTCCACCATGCAAGTAGCTGTCCACTTGGCAGTAAAAAACTTCCTGTGTGACAACTAGCAGTGCTAAATATCCGTCCATAGGCATAAACCATCCCTGAAAATGACGGGTGTAAAAAATAAAACAAAAAAAAAATACAGTAGTGGTGGTTTTCACATTTTTCACTAAAAACATGAAAAAATGTTAAAACAAGCATTTTTCTCGTTTAATAATTTTTCCCTGTCATTTTCAGGGATGATGCAGCACTACTTAGCCTACAATTTAAGCTCATGTACGGCTCTCTAGCACTGCTACTATTTACACCGGAAGTTTTTTTTAGTGCCAAGTGGTTGGCTACTAGCATGGTGGATAGGTAGCTACTAGACATGTTATCCTACTCACAAATTATTAATATTAATCACTTCACTTTACCAAAAGTCTATCCACTGCCTCATATTCACAATATGGTGACAGAAATTGCCACTAACCATACTTTTTGAGCATTTGACTAACAGAGTAGTAGCTTTTCATCATGAACATGAGTGGTCTTTTATGGCCTTTGAAGCTGATAGGCAGTTGTACCAGCTTCATCGGTTTTCATTTGGAATAACTAAAGGAGTAGCAGCTTTTCAGTGTACTATGTATGGCCTTACGAGGAAGGGAAAACTTCAGGGGACTTTTATGTTTCAATGTCATTAACGGTGGGGGGATCAGAGTAAACATAATGCTAACTTGAAATTCATGGGCACTGTAAGTCAATATGAGCTGAGGTTAAACAAGCAGTAGTGTACTTTTTTGTGCCATCCATTAACCTTTTAGGATATAGTATTAGTAGTGGGGAAATAAGCCTGATCAGGGAACAATGGGGCCTCTACTTGATTTGTGTCTTCCTCATGATTCATGGTTACTGAAATGTATCATGAGAATATTTGCTCATTAATTTTATTGGATTAAGGGACTTTCTGAGGAACTTAATTCTTGAGTCCATACTGAAAATTTCCTCACTTTTTGTGAAGAAGATAATGCTTTCGAAACTCTCAAACAGGACGTTGCTTCAACCACAGTGACTTCTATTTATAATCGCGAGCAGTTTGTTATTGAGACAAGTGCATCTGAGCATGCTATAGTTGCTCCTAGACAGAATGGACGACCAGTAGCTTTTTCTCTAGGATGTTTTCTGCCTGTTAACATTGCCACTTTTCAGTAGAGAAAGATATGTGGGCAATAGTCGAAGTTAGTAGAATAAATAGAGGAATTTCCAAATTGGAGGTTACTTTAGGCTTGTCATGGATATAAGGTCAGTCATCTTAATGTTCAACAGAACAGTTTCTGACAAAATAAAAGATGAGAAAATAACTCGGTAACGTTGGGAGCGGTCCAGCTACAAGTATGATATTGTCTTTATAGACCAGGCTGGAATAATTTAACCAATGATACCCTTTTAAGGGTTTGCTTATAGCTTTCTTATAACAGGTAGCTACTTGGTGAATTAGCATAAAAATTTCAGTCACCCAGGTGGTACACGAATGCTTCATTTTGTTCATACCTGGAATCTTCCCCATTTTATTGGGAAGATTATATCAGTTATTGTCATGTGTCGTATTTGTCAAGAGTTGAAACCTCAGTTTATTGAGCAGGTGCCTGGCACACTCACTAAGGCAACACAACTTTTTGAACGACTGAATATTGATATCAAGGGGCCTAACATCTAACAAGTATAATGTTAATGATTAGTGATGGATATTGAGGTTCCCCTTTACTTTTCTATACCCTGACTTGCCTACTCACTCAGTGATCAAGTGCCTGGTTAATGGTTATATTCTCTGTATTTGGAGGGCCAATGTACATCTATTCAGACAGGGAAAGTCTTATGTTGGGTGGATTGATAATTTTTTCTACTGAAGCACGATAGTGCTACAAGCACAGCTACGGTTTATAATGCACAGAGGAAGGGACAAGTTGAGAGACATAACGGACTATTTGGCGGATGCAATTGATAAAAACTAAGTAATTGTCAGTAAAATGCTGGGAAGATGTTTTGCCAGATGCTCTTCACTATGTTCGATCCTTGCTCTGTACTGCTACAGATAGTACCCATCATGAGCGAGTGTTTTTGCCACCAATGCAGATCTGCTTTGGAACGTCAGTCCCTTCTAGGCTGTCACCGTGTCAGGCAGAAAAACAATCCATAAGTGGACGAAGTGGAAGTGTTGCATGTTAATCCTAATTAGGCCAGTGTCCAATTGCCTGATGGTAGGGAAACTACAGGCTCTTCGTCACCGTGCAAAATACACATGAGGAAATGAAAAATTAAGTGTAGAATCACTGGCTTTGTAGTGAGATGTCCAATAAGTTTTAAATACCAAATATACTTCGCTACATTTGAATTATCATGCATGAAATGTCACTAATGGAGTTTACTGTCGCAATGGTGCGCTATACACCTTCTTAACTGAGATTGACTACAATAATAGAATATGAAAAATTTGTTACGTTTTAAATAAAATTCTGGGACTTGCAAGTCCAATACAAACAAATAATATGAAAGGAAACTCACTGTTGAATCGCCTGAGTTGCGGCTACGGTGGTTAAACTGGAATATAATAATAATTACTGTCGCAAGATAATTCGGTTTTAAATGGACAGAAATTAGCATTTCTGATGTGTGGAGAATGTGGTGAAAATGAAAATGCCTGGAAGTTGCTGTCAAAGAAGCACTCCCCTCATGAGACCTTTTACAACTGCGGTGCGTTGTCCTTGCAGTTATCAGTTGTATGGTGTGCTATTGCATTTTATACCTATTTCGGTTGTTGTGTTTACCGTTTTTTATAACTCCTTTTATTCATTTCAGGGCTTTTATCTAAGCTTAATTGATTTTAATAAAGTATTTTCTAGTACCAGTGAGGCTTTATCACACTACTTTACGCCTTAAACTAAGTTTTTCCATCAGAATAAATCACATTGTACTTAGATTCATCACTAAAATGTACAGGGACTCCTTGTGCCTCCAACCAAATGTGGGCTTGGGAAAAGTATGGACTTAGAGTCTCAGTTTTCGAATTTTCTTGGAAATCGCAGGTTTTGAAGCTGAAACACGAGCAAACGAACTAGCTAGCTTGAGTCGACACGAGACAATGAGCCGAGACATCATGTCACTGGACAATTTACCCATCTAGTGAGCGATTTCAACTGCGGAGTTAGAATGGCTTATCGTGCTCTATTTCACTATGGTTGGAGTGGTTTTTGGAGGTCTGCCGGTTTTTGGTAACGTTTTGAGGTTTAATTCCCGTCCAAATCTGACTATGATAAATTGTATGAAGCTATGAGATTTTTCCAAACCGTTAGAAATCTTCCGCAGTGATTTCCCAACTTTGTGGAGAGACACAATGCCTTTTTCCAGCTCCGGACATTGGTCAACGAATCGTTAGTCATGATGAAATTTGATTTGTTCCAGTAATGCAGAAGCTTCAGCTATATATACAATGAATCAGAGAGCGATGGGCGGAAAGTCTACTAAATGCTGAAAAAATTAGTAATGTGGACATTGCTATGAGTTACTATTGCATTTCTGATGGTGTCCTTAACTTTTGAACTGAGGAAAAATGA
>LQNS02278186.1:83499-94841 GCA_001587735.2 Parhyale hawaiensis | reverse complement strand
TAGGGCCAGTACTATAGCTCTACTATGTCGAGATGTGGCAACATGTAGTATACTACACATATTGGGATTAGCATTACAGTTGAAACTTATTTGAAATATGGAATACTTATACACATTATGTACAATGGGCGCATCATTTATTACTGCAATGTTGCGTTACAGTAAGTTGAATGTCCTCTGAAAAAAAAATGATAAGTGCGTACACCTCTTTTGTGCCACGTCTTTGGATGCGTAGATGGCTGCGGCGCTGCCAGATTTACGCTGGCTGCAGAAAATGCCAAACGTATCCTTGTGTGTAAGCAGTGCGCCAGCAGCGCGCTTTATAAGGCAATTTTGATTAAAAATGGTTAAAGCACATTATGAAATACATTGTCAGCTACAGGCGAGAATGCACAGCGACGAGATGCATCTTGTAGGACATCACAAGTGTTGTTGCTGCATTCTGTAAACCTTGGAAGAAATAAATATTATTATGTGACCCTTTCGAATTGCTGCGGGTGCAATGCTGCTATCTGAAAGTAAGAGTGTACAGATTTAGGTGTGACATGCCTGCTGGCGTGGCACCACAGTTCAAGGGCGGTTACGGGTTGACAGGGGCTGAATACAGGGATATCATGGCTACAAAAGTTCTTCCTTGGGTCAAAAAAATCGTCAGAGATGGAGATTACATGTTTCAGCAAGATGGTGCACCAGCGCACCCATCGAAAACCGTCCAAAGCTGGATGAGCCAAAACATGACTTTTTGGCCCAAAGACTTCTAGCCCCACAGTCGCCTGATCTCAATCCTCTGGACTACAGCGGTTAGCCGCATATTGAGTGAGAGTAAAGCATGCAAAGATCGCCACAACAACATTGAGGAGCTGAAAGCCTCTGTGAACCGCACTTGAGCCCAGATGAGCAAGGACTACGTCCATAATGTGTGTAAGGACTTCCAACCACGATTATGGCGTGTCTTTGCTGCCTATGGAGGTCCTGTTGAATAACAATGTTGTTTAAACCATAAAAAACTAATACATTACAAGTCTTGTTTTATTTCATTATAAACAAAGCTTTTAAGAACTTCGGATGGCAAATTATTGAAACAGATCAGTACTTTTGCAAAGCCCGGTATTATGGCATATTTTCTCCGATGAATAGCTGTACACTCTGTCCAACATGCTGGTGTATGTTTTTTTAATTAATTCTACCCTCGTATGTGAATGGCATTTCAGTCCCTGACGACGCCATGCATCTTCAAACCATAGCACTACCTTTCCCAAATTTCGCAGTAGGTACAACGCATTTCGGGTGATGAGCTTTTGTAACTATTTGATGCACTTGAACAGCGTCAGGTGTTTCACAAATTTACTAAATGAAAGGATTTTTAATGTAATGTTCACTTGACCAATTTTGCTCATTAAAAAAGAATGTTTAAAGTGACTGTGCACATTTGGTTTGGAGAAATATCAAGAGACTCGCCTAAGAGCTCCTTTTAGCTGAAAAAGTCACACTTCGTTAATCCAGTGTTCATGTGCTTTTGCAAACAGAAGCCTTTTCTTCCTGTTTGCAGAGCTACAGTTGCTTTTTCCAGCTCTGCATCCTTTGAAACCGAATTCTTCAAGCCTTCGTCTCACCGTACGCTGCGCGATTTCTTTTCCAGACGATTCCTTGAACTCTGCATTAAAGAACTTTTTTCTCCTGTCAACCAGCTATGCCTTCTTCATTAGTCTGTCCTCTCTTGATGTCGTACACCCTTTTTGGCTTTGCCGTGAACAGTTTCTGTATTGATTGGTCTCCATTTACCTTTCCATGGCACTTTCAACCATAATTTTTGAACAGTTCCATTTTTAGCCATTCAATTTTGAAAGTGACCATTTCCACATAATGCTTTAAATGGAGCCAGTTCATTTTCCATTTTTTTAGTGACGTTCGTTTTAAACAGATGTGGTACATAACAAAAAAATAAAAAAAAATAAGTTTATGTATACAGTATAAGTGAAAAGTTGTGTTGAATGTGGAGGATTTCCTCAGGGAACTTACATGCAATTCACTGCCGGCACCGAATAAACTGATTTACACAGCAATGTGGTAAAAACTTATCCAACTTTGTTATTCAAAATGTAATTATGAAACGAGACAATCATCGAACATCACCTATGCAGACAAAATCCATTCAAACATAACTAAAAGCAAACTTTTCCTGGAATACCTCATAATTTTATCCATGGCCTTATATGGTAATTCATTTAGTTTTAGGCTTGAAGGAATGGCTCCAATAATGGGCCGGCTTGTAACTTGTGTCTCTCCTGTCGCCTTTTGTTGGGAGCGGATAGCGGGAAGACTGACCAGGTTGGTGATGTTGGCGAAAGCAAACAAACCTCAATATAGTATGCACCTTCGCTTTACTATCTACCGCATGTAGTTAATCCAAGCAACAACGATATATTTTTTGCTGTAAGTTCAGAGTGCATAAATTGAGTAGGTTTAAGGGATGCTAGGGTAAGATAGCACAGCTACGGAGTCAAAAAAAAGAACAGGCGTTTCCTTGCGATAATCTTTTCTCTTCTGTTACAGCGTTTGCATTTATGGAACAGCTCATCACTGCAGCTATAAACAGTTTTGACTGAAGTTAAATAATTGCTTTTTATTGATAGGCAGTTACCATACATTTTGTGTTCTTTAGTTTCTTACCACAGTGAGCACATAGTTTGTAAATCATAGGCTCGAATTGTTTCCCTGGAGACGAGCTTGTTTATGCACCAGATTAGATACTGTTAACCCTTTCTCTCATAAGGTTCTATCCCTGGTTTCAAATGGAGCTATTGCTACCAGAGAGGCTGATTAATTTATGTGTTAGAAAAGGTATAGATCGGAAAACCTACAATAAGTGGCGTTTCAAATGCACCTGTTATGACCAGTAGGGTGTCGCCTGTTCTATAACTGAACGGTATTGCCGCCATAGGTTGTGCAGGCTTCATGTTTATCTTGATGAATTCTTGTTCTTTGTGTTCAAACATTTGTGCCCAAGTTGTGTATGAGGTGCTGCCTCAAGTGTGTATATATTGGAACTTGTGAATGAGTCCGAATAAGCAGAACTACTTCTGTTGCGTATTGGTGCTGCTCGCCTGCAGGGCACACGAAGACGTGCAGCAGTGCCTCATTATTTGGATATTCGTAACTTGTTACTGGAGGTAGTGACATTGCAGTTGTCCTACCGTAAGGAAGTTGATGCTAATAATTCATTTCAATGTTAGTTGTAGACGCAGCTTTAAAATACCGCACGTGCCATTTTACATGTGCTGAATGTTACATTTCTAGTCGTAAATTTATGTGGTAACATCGCTGTTTGAGTTGCGGGATCGCCGGCCCATCGCGCCGATAATGACTTGTTACTCGACTCCAGAGCGGCCAGTGTGGGCCAGCGTAGGTTGGCTGCTCGTCTCTTGGAAGGACAAGATGTTTTTATGTTATTAGCCCTAAGGGCATATTCGCACGGGCCCTATCCTTGTTAGGATATACATGGGCCTCAGCACCCGTTGGATGTTCCGACCGTGTTCTCCACAAGGGGTGTTGCGGCTGACCGCGGATCCTGCTAAGAAGGTTAGTTCGTTAGGTTAGGTAGACTCTCAAAACTTCCCGTTCTGTTTCACAAGGTGGGCCGCCACATGGCCCTAAACGACCCATCCCATGGGACTCGTACATGCTCCCGTGTGAGGGCCACGGAAGGGACCCTCCGCACAGGTGCTGTGTTTCTTCCGTCTACTCGTTTCGTTCTTCGTTTCTGCGTGGCGTGGCTGAGCGAAATCGTTAAGCCTTGCCCCGGGGGTAAGAGATGCGTGGCGCCTTGCTTGCTGTTATTATTGCACTGACCACTTGGGACCATGTAACTTATCAGTGTTCATATAAAATCTGAGACCTTCCGGCGTAAAAATTGTCGAGAACTCGGCCCGAGGCGGGTGTATTAGCCCTACTCGCAGGCCTAGTAAATCTTCCCACTACATTCTACTACTACTACTACTAGGTAACTACTCTTATGTTCATACGAGGAGGACGCGACCGGGACGAGAAACTTCCACATCTTTTTCTGCAGTAAAGAAAGTAGTGTTGGTATACAATGTGGCTTACTAGAGGTTTTGTGCCTTGCGTAGCTTTAGGTAGCGTCGGTTGGGGTGAATTGAGACGCCTTGCTGAACGAAGTAGGTGGAGTTACAAAAAAGAGATCTGGAAAAAATAAAAAGGAGCGCGCTTTTTTATGTGACTTGGCTACAAACTCCATATAAAAGTTTCTCACCCCCACCGACGCTACATAGGTATTCTAGTTAGAGCGATCCTATGCTAAGATAATGTACATTGGGGTCTGCCACCTGATACTACAGGATCCAATCTCATTTAAGTACAAATTATAAGATTGTATTCTTTGTTTGCGTGTATTGTGTTAGATTTTAGTATATTTTCCTATCGGTTGCTTTGTTCTCTTTGTTTCCTGCATTCACATTTTAGTCATTTACCCCCTTACTCTGTCATAATATGTTTGGGCATCGCGTACCTAAGGGTGATGAGTGCCTTCTCCGCAGGGGATGCTGCATCTGGCTGCAGTTCCTGCTGACGAGGTTAGTTTTGTAAAGTTAGGTAGGTTCTCTATTTTTCACTTTTTCTTCCTCGAGGTGGGCTGTCGATCGAGACAGCCGACCTAGTTCGTTGGACTTCTCTACTCTCTCGTGTAGAAGGCCTCGAATGGGGCTGTCCACCCTAGTGTCTTTCTCTATTTCTTTGCACCTTTTTCCTGCCAGTAGTAGCGCACTGAGCCAATCGAGATTTTCCGGCAGGAATGCCGAGATGAAATATTCCTACTGAGCTATGAAGAAGGACCGAGTCTGCACTGTGCGGATCACTCGTCGAGTGGATACGGTGGTAAAACTATGACCATAGCTAATTACAATAGTTCACATTTACCTTCTAGTTATGTTTGTAAAGCATAATAAATAATACATAGTTCACATTTACCTTTTAGTTATGCTTGTAAAGCATAATAATAGTTCACATTTCCTTTTTAGTTATGCTTGTAAAGTTGTAAAGCATAATAATAATAGTTCACATTTACCCTTTGGTTATGCTTTTTGAAAACATAATAATAATAATAGTTCACATTTACCCTTTAGTTATGCTTGTAAAGCATAATAATAATAATAATAGTTCACATTTACCCTTTGGTTATCTTATAAAACATAATAATAATAGTTCACATTTACCTTCTAGTTATGCTTGTAAAGCACTTGGCGGGCTTGTTCTTTTTGGAAGTGACGGTACCGCACGGAACAGCGCCATAGCGAGTGTGCCAGCCTGCCACTTCTGCGCAAACAACGACCGAGAGGCCGCCGGTGTTGGGGTCCACCATTGCAGGGGGCAGATTTATCTGCTTGGGGCTCAACGACCCCCCAAACCCGAGTTGCTGAATGACGCACTGTCTTCTCTGCGCCATTTCTGCATTGCCTGACATGTAGTCTGCCCCTCAGTGAGGATAGGATGGGCCTTTGGCAATTGGGTTGAGATAATTGATCTCGCTCTTGCTATGTCATGGGGAGCAGCTACGACAGGGGTAGCCCATTGCTTTTCTTGACCTTAACTAGGCATCCTGTACTTTTTTCTTCATAACCACTTTGCTTTCTTCCTCTTTCGTACTCACATTAATGCTGCGTTATTCTGTTCTTCCTCTTTTGTCTGCCTTGATGTTCCCACTCGCGCTGATCCAGTGCTGGAGCATCGTCGTACATTGGTTAGCTATACGTTTCTGTCGACGCCATCTGTGTCCCTTATTGCTTCCTCTACTAAATCACCCTTGCGTAGATGGATAAATTAGAATAATAACAATAACTAGCGATACCCGTGGAAATTCCACGGTCGGTTAGTTAATGTCCTCACTTTTTATAATGAATCAATCCTAACCTACGCTATTATAACTCACTTTAGTTCGACCTAATGCAGCTTCTCGACCTAACCTACCGATAAAATGCGCCTGTTCCTTAATCCTAACGAACTACGTCAAACCTCAAGTGCGCTGCACACGAGAGTCGAAACATGGCAACGTTGCTCCCTATCTTTCCCCTTGCGCTGTTGTGTATGCAGCTTCGAGTTATCTGACATTTTTATCTTAAAAAAAAACTGCTTAAACTCCGTGCCGCGGCAGCCATTCCACTTCAACGAGAGCCACGGGCTCACTTTAGACTCTGTCTTTGAATTACTATTGAGGTTCAATTCACAACTGTACCTACATTTTGCAATCGAGGTGTCTTAATAGATTCAACCGTTATCATGTGCAGAGAAACATCTGTTCCAAGAACGTGAAGCGCTTCAGTTTTCCAACTCGTAGCAAGTCCATCCCTAATACTGTGGGCACATAATTGTAATAATTGCTCAGCCACTTAACTTTTCGCTTTGGCCGTCATGCTGCCGTGACTACAACTAATAGGCTAGCGCTTGGAAGTCACACTCAAACTATGCGTCATTGCAACTTTAAACTAACTCAAAGAAAGAGTAGGAGGTACATATTCCCTAAGCTTGGCCATTGCTGCTTTCTATAACGTACAAGCTGCCAGAAACAACTCATATCTTGAATACAGTATTCTTTTTAGTGGCATACCAATGTCCAATCAGATAGCGATTTGCGTGGCAATGAAACTTCTACGTAGGCGTGCCCGCGCCCTAAGTCACCTTGTACATGCACAACATATCTAGACACTATATTACTGGTAGATCTCGCAGATATTTTACCAGCAAAGCTTTCGCCCCTGTATATCACGGTAGAGATATAAAGACATCATAAGCAAATATAGCAATCTCACTTTTAGGAGGTACTTTCTCATCGTCTCAAGATAACATTATTTGGACTTTCTTATTTTTAACGTCTCTATTTTTCATCGGTGTATTTGATGAATTAAGTTCTACTGCGGGACCCGTGGCTGCTTTACAGTTGATGTGCGATAGCCTGCCAACATAGTACAACACTCGGCCCTTGTGTTTTTGGGCGTGGTCTCAAAAGAAGTAATTGTGGGCGTGGTCTCAAAAGAAGTAATTGTGGGCGTGGTCTCAAAAGAAGTAATTGTGGGCGTGGTATGAACAGAGGCGGTCACCTCCTCAGTTGGCATAGGAGAGGCCTTAGGTTAGATTAGATTTGTTCGCCCATCCAATGTCGTGGGGAGTAACGCCCCCCCCACCCCCCAAGAGGAATCTTTAAGATATCTTAGTCATTGCCAAGCTTTCGGGAGTCTGTCTTTCATACCCACTCTGTCTTTCATACCAACTCTGTCTTTCATACCCACTCTGTCCTTCATACCCACTAGGCTGTCTTTCATTCTCACTATGTCTTTCATACTCCCTCTGTTTTCTTTCCGATTTCATACTTTTACCGATATTACTTTCCTCTGTGCTTCTTCTTCTTTTCCGTCTTGTTGTACTCATGAGCTTTGGTCTTTTATCTTCATGATTGGGTTCCCGTTCCAATCTACATGCTCTATGCCCCTTATTTCGTCCTGAGTTAGATCATCTTAGTTGTGGAGATGGAGGCCTAAGCTGTTAATTAATCGAATATTTAAACAGCACTTTCTTGTTCCTACTGCTGCTGCTTTAATGTTTTTCATTCATTCCGACTTGCATTTTTCTGGCTAGGTAATTGTGTATAGGAACATCCTCGTAGATGTGTCCCACGATCCTATTGACCAATATTATTCTATATATTCCTTCTCTTTTCCTCTGTGAAGTTGCCTCTGGGGTGGACTGGAGGTTTAGCTGCAGTAAACTAACCGAGTGATCTATAGTTTCCAAAAGCATCTGTTTAGTGCCTTACATTCAATTCATTTTGCTTGAAGAGTAATCTGTGCTCGACATTGAAACTATCCGGCCAATTGTCAGCTGCAAA
This sequence comes from Parhyale hawaiensis, assembly GCA_001587735.2. Lineage (NCBI taxonomy): Eukaryota > Metazoa > Arthropoda > Malacostraca > Amphipoda > Hyalidae > Parhyale > Parhyale hawaiensis. The sequence continues at coordinate 86,950 of LQNS02278186.1, read as the reverse complement.
AAGGCGTGGGGCGTCTTCTTGTTAAATAACAGGTTCGTATGTATATTTCTTAATAATAAATTCACTTGGAAGTTTTATTGCTTATGGGTAATTCACTACCCAATACTGAAGAATGTATATAAAAATACTTCCAAATTGGATGGACAATTGATCCTTATGGTTTCACTGATAAATTGATTAAAATTTGCCTTAAGTTCATCATCAGAGTATCCATATGTGGCTGACCAAGCGAGGCATTGGTACATTACTGTTGTTTGCCCAGTGAACTCTACTGTAGCTACCAACTGGCTAACTATCCTGTCATTGCTATATATATGTATATATGAAGCTATATAGCTGTGTTGCTCCGGCTGTGGAGCTGTATTTCATTATACTTATTACTGGTAGTTCAAATAGCAAGAAGAGTAATTAAAGTAGCCAAAAGTAATTCTACTCTTGCTGTTCCCATCAGTGGTAATTGGTGAATAATTTCTTTCATGTCCCTGCATCTCCCGGTATCGTCTCTGCAAGGCCAGAAACTGTCGACACGTAAGGTTAGAATTAAACGTTGATGGCGTGCTAATGTGCCTACCCTTGTTTGTGGTGGCTAAGTGGCAAGCAGATACGGTAAATTCATTTGTGCTAGTAGCTATGACTTAATATCTGCAATGGAACCACTATAAGCTGTGAAATCTTCTGTAATGCCTAAAAAAAAAAGGAAGGCCAGCCGTTCCATTGTAAGACACTCATGTGAGCACATCTCATTACAGGCAGTGTGCTGAGAGCAGCCTCGCCTGGTGCTGAGTCCTACTGTGCTGTGTGTCCACCTACTGTGGAAGGAATTAGCTTGTCCTCATCTTCACAGTAAATACAAGATCTTTAGGCCCTCAATCAACTTAGAAGTAGACTTCTGCTCCACTTTTCCCTTTCGGGATAACTTTCCAAGTCTCCACAACATAAAAAGAACAGACTGAGAAGTAAAGTATCAACTTGCAGGATTATGTACTCGATACATATCCAAACGTTTATGGCCCTACAAATTAGAGACAAATATTATAAGTTTCCTGTCACACAAGTTTTTCACGCCTCTAATAAATGTTAAAGTCTCTCTTGCATCCCCTTTAATAGATGTTTTCAATAATTTGGGGTTTCCTCGTGAACTTTTTAAACGTAAAAGCTGACAAGAGAAGACAATGACAAGCCAAGACACCGGAATGTTCCCGATCGAGAAACTCTATGATGATTTGCTCTTTATGGTATTCGGGTACCTCCCCACCAGGGACCTCTGCAGCGTGGTTCAGGTGTGCCGCAGGTTCCGTGCAATAGGCATGCGTCCCGAGCTGTGGAGTCGCTTGGACTTGGGAGCGGTGACGGAGAGAAACATGGACTTCCTCTCGAGCATTGCTCGGCGAGCAAATAAAATCACAGCGCTCAAGTTACGCGATTGGGATGGAAAGTTCTTACCTCGCATCCTAGATCGTTGTTCATTACTGAGACTTGAAGTCTCTGACAGTAACCTGTCGCGCCTACCGCAGCAAACCATCGTTCAGTCATGCCAGAAATTCACCCATGTCACCTTGCTCTCCTGCTACTTAGGGCCTGCTTCAGATGATATTCTCTCATATTTGCTTAACCCACAGAGTGTTCAAAGCTTGTGTTTGTGTAACACCAGTTCTTACGTTTCTAGCTTGTGCAATCGCCTTGCTTCTGGACAGTTTCTGAACCTTTCCTGCTTGCGGGTAGACTGTACCAGCTTTCTGAATGATGCCATTTGTCGCATGTTGGGAGGTTTGCGGGGTCGTCTCAGGGAACTGGCGCTATGTATTTCGGAATTAACAGATGACATTATGGACGAGTTGCGACAATTTCGCCTGATGAGAAGTTTCACGCTTAAAATTCCGCACTTTGAACTACACTCGACCGAAAATAGCTGTTCTTCCTGCCGCATTTCTCCCGGGAGTGCCTTGCAAATAAAAGCTTATCGATACTCTCTTGGTGCAAGTCTGTGCCCAGGCCTAACCGAACTAGTTCTTCATGGATGCCACACGGGCAGTTCTTTTGGCAGTGACGTTGCCCGCGTATTGCCGAACATCCAAATTCTGCACCTGCTCCACATGCCGCACGTCACCAATGCCGACCTGACTCACATCATCAGCGGCTGCGAGAGGCTGTGGAGCCTCACAGTCGAGTGCTGTCCCCAAGTCACCAGGAACTGTTTCCTGTCTCTGGACAGTCTTAGTTTTGACAGGAGAGGCCCCGTGGAGATCAAGTTACTGAGCTGCAGACAATACCGAGAGACCGGCTTCCGTTTCACTTTGTCACGTCGTGCCAAATACCTCGAGCATTATCGGATTTCTCCAGACAATTCCGTTTATTCTTCATGCGGGTTCTTACCCCAGCCACGTGCTCAGCCTCTTGGCAGCCGCCAGCGCTCTGTGTTCGATTTGCCTGATGCAATTCAACTGAAAATATTTTCCCGTCTCGACCAGAAATCTTTGTGTCGAGTTCAGCGCGTGTGTCGCAAGTGGAGGCGGCTTGCGGAGCATCCGTCGCTGTGGGTGACCGTGGAGTTTGGCAAGGACCAGTCGCAGCACTTGACGAGCTTTTGCAAGTTCCTGAAAAGGCATCCTGAAATTCGCGTTCTGAAGTGCTGTGGCGTTATCTCAGCTCATGTGGAGCGGGTCCTTCGTTCTTCTCCTTCCATTACTGGCCTTCATCTGACTCGCTGTACTCCAATAGTTCTAAGCAAAGCTAAAGACTTTTGTCCCAACATCACTGACCTTACTGTTGATGAATGTCTGCGTTGGAGACGTTACGTTGACGCCTTCAGTCGACACTGGGATCATGTTCACTTTATTTGTTCTAGTTTTCTGGAGCAGGATGAGCTTATAAGTATTTCATCACACTGTGAGACCCTGGAGCAACTTGAAATCAATATCAGAGTTGATGATATTAGATCTCCATTTAAATGTTTCAGGTCTGTTGGAGGTAAATTCGTAAAATTATCGGTCGAAATGACATGGGACATATTTTGTGAAGAGTCTGCTGTGCAGGACTGCAATCGACTACAGCAATTACATATTGAAATTTCTTATCCAATGCCATACAGTTTACCTCTGGAGGCTTTTGCGCCCCCCTCTCTCAGATCACTCTCTGTACAAGCGCCTTATTCTGGGCACATCTCGCTCGGGTCTGCAGTCTTCCCTAGTGTTGTGGAATTGAGTCTCCGGAATATTCAGACTATTGCTGGAATACTTCCCACAGCATTTCCTAATGTGGTTCATCTTCAACTGTACTTTGTAGGTGGCTTCTCCAATTACCGCCTTGCTTGTCTAGTTGACGAGTGCCCCAAACTGAGACGGTTGGAAATATCTGTGTCGGAAGGCTCGGCCACGAGAGACGGTTTGGTGGCTATTCAGGAAAAGCATCACTCAAGGTGTCCCAGGCTTAATGTGAAATTCGGCTGCTTTCC
>LQNS02278186.1:68303-81661 GCA_001587735.2 Parhyale hawaiensis | reverse complement strand
GCGGCCTGGACTCGATATTGGAATTGTACCCGAGTCCAGGTCTGCAGCGCTGCATATGTTGTGCGTAGCTGTTCATAACCTGCAGAAGACGCCAAGCTGTGTTGTCATGCCTCATTACTCGAGTGTAACTTGTTATAGGTTTTTCTACTAGTGTCACTAACGAACCAGTTAGTCTCTGTAATTTCAGTTTTTTTTTTAATTCAAGTGCTCAATACGTTCGAGTTACGGCACGTGAGTTTTTTACGTTTCCGGACAAGTGCTTAATACGTTCGAGTTACGGCACGTGAGTTTTTTACGTTTTCGGACAAGTGCTGAATACGTTCGAGTTACGGCACGTGAGTTTTTTTACGTTTCCGGACACAATTCATTGTAGAAAACCCATAGTACGAGTAGCGAGGTTATCAGTGTTTTGTGATTACTTGTTGCTCGACTTCTGAGAGGCGGTTTGCTACTTTTCACTGACCCACCCCTGGTAGGGTAGAGTGGTCTCATGTTCTTAAATCGCTTCAGGGACGTAAAATGGGGAATAGGGTAGGTTACTTACCAGGGTGTTTGTGTAGGTTACCTGAGCCATTCACTAGTTCTTCCGGACGTCTGTCTTTCGTGCCCAGTTTGCTTCTTATCGGTTTTATTTACTTACTGTGACTACTTTCTTTTCTTCCTCCACAGTAATAATTCGGCGCGATATAGACATTGTCTCCCTAATTTTTTGTCAAGTTTCTACTACACTTAATTTTTTCTTCCTCTTCTTTACGGTCTTCTGGTTCCCATGCCCGTTGATATTGTGTGGGAACACCTTCGTTGATGGGTTTCTCGTTTGTATTGCCATGCTATATGTCTTTTTTTTCTCTGACGGAGGCATAAAATGTTCAGTAATCTAATATGTTTTCAAATAAACTGGAAATTGTTACTGCATTAATATTTTAAGTTTACTGTAAGCGGAAAGTAGGCTCCAGTGAGATTTGTAGCCCACCTGATGTTGTGGTCGAGTGCGTGTGCTCCAGGTTATGCTGCTAGCGGAACCGACAATATACTAATATTTTATGAACTCACGTAACACATAATTTGAGGTATGGCACGCACTATACAGTGACAAAATGTGTCAATCAGTTGCGTAGATACAACATGCAAGCCTGGAATATTTCGTCCTGTGTATTTCAATGTATTCTTGTGTAATCGTTCATTTGTTTTACTGATCCCTTTGTTTCGTACATTGATATTTTCTTTTTGGTCTCGCTAGTACAACAGTAAAATTATTGGTACTTGTTAGAAGGGACAACACTAAATGCACCGAACAAGGAGCTAGCAAGTGTGCCAGCCTGCCATTTCTGAGCTCACAGCGACCGAGAGGCCGCCGGTGTGGGGGTCTACCATTGCAGAGGGCAGATTTTTTTCTGCTGGGGCTCAACGACCCCCCAAACCCTAGTTACAGAATGACGCACTGTTCTGCGCCATTTCTGCATTAGCCGGTAGGTAATCAGCCCCTAAGGGTGGCTAGGATGGGCCATTGGCCGTCGGGTTCTCATAGTTAAGTTCGCCTATGATATGTTATTGGGAGCAGCTTTCACAAGGGTCGCCCAATTTATATCGTAAACCGTAACCGGGCCTTCTGTACTTAGTGGATAATTCGGATCCTGCTTCCTTCGGCCTCATGCTGATGCGTCGATCCGTTAGTTTTCTTTCCTGCCATGATTTTCCCATGCGATAGCTTGCATTGGTCATGCATATCTATGGAAGTCCTGTGTGCACCTTATTTCTTCCTTTATTATATCACCATTGTTATGATTGATACCAAAAGTATTGTGTACCATAATAATGGTATGTATGTAGTTTGTCTAGTCATTCTATTTAACTCTGCTTCATATGATACTGTAGTCAAAAAACAAATTTTTACAGCTGGAAGTTCAACTTCGTAGCTGCCCATCTACGAGCTCTTTTGTTCGTGTTTCGTTTGACTACAAAGTCTGTGATGTTTCCATACTTCTCAATCTGTAGGTACTCAGGGGTTTAATATTTGGTTCCTATCTCTGTTATGGGCCTCACTAACCTCAAAGTTGTCCCGAGTGCTTCCTCCGCAGGTTATGTTGCAGCTGGCTTCAATTCCGGCAAGACGGATGGTAGGGTTAGTTAGGTTCTCAATACGGCTGCGCTAATTTGTTGGGGACTGCATACATATAAGAAAATACGTTGCTTTCTTTTTTTTCTGAGAGGTGCCACCGAACGTTGGGAAACCACTCATTCCATGGGATTCTTACCTGATCCATTGTGGGGGCCACGGAAGAGACCATCCACACGAATGTCTTTCTTCTATCGTCTTTCCTCTTCGTCTTATGGAGAACTTCGCGCCTGATTTCCCCATCAGAACTAGCTTTGTGAGCCAACTGAGACTTTACTACTGGAATATCAAGAAAAAACGTTCTTCCTGATACGACATAATAAACTGAGTCTTAGTGCTTGGATTACGACGTATGGCGTGGATGCTGTGGTAAAACCAGAAATATCATGAAAATACCAGTCACCCGTGCTGAGCAACTTGACTTGACCGCTAATAATAATATTTTGTGTTTTTTCTAGAATTCACTCAGTTGTTTTCCACAGCTCCTACAAGACATTCATCTTATCAGATGATGCAAAGAATAGTTTTTCCTTCCTCTCTACTCATCATTAGGGCCAGTGGTGTGAATGTAGGTCTGGGTGGAAGTATTTATCTAGCTGTGGGCGGGATTTCGGTGGAGGTTAATGTTGGGCGTAGTAAATAATTGTTGGTGTGTCTCGGGTGTGATTGAACAAGAATGACCCGAACGGAAGTAACTGGCGTGATCCGAATAACATATTTATGAGTGTTGTTTTAACGGGGCAATTGTGAGTGTGGTCAAATCAATTGTTATTTGAACGTGGTCTGAATGGTGTTTGTAAGCGTTGTCTCAACAGTGATTGCGAATGTGGTCTAAATGATGGTAACTGGGTAGAATTTGAACGGAAGTTGAAATGGATGTTATTTGGACATAGGTAATTGACGCCATGGTCTGAGCGGAGGTAATTATGGGCGTGGTATGAACAGTGATAGTTGTAAATGTGGTCCAAACGGATGTAAGGGGTGTGGTCCTAATGGAAATAAGCGGGATCGTATGTAACAGATTGCGTGGTTTGAACAGAGGTAACCATGGGCGTGGTATGAACAGAGGTAACTATGGGCGTGGTATGAACAAAGGTAACTATGGACGTGGTTTGAACAGAGGTAACTATGGGCATGGTATGAACAGAGGTAACTAAGGGCGTGATATGAACAGAGATAACTATGGGCGTGGTATGAACAGATGTAACTATGGGCGTGGTTTGAACAGGGGTAACTATGGGCGTGGTTTGAACAGGGGTAACTATGGGCGTGGTATGAACAGAAGTAACTATGGGCGTGGTTTGAACAGAGGTAACTATGGGCGTGGTTTGAACAGAGGTAACTATGGGCGTGGTTTGAACAGAGGTAACTATGGGCATGGTATGAACAGAGGTAACTATGGGCGTGGTTTGAACAGAGGTAACTATGGGCGTGGTTTGAACAGAGGTAACTATGGGCGTGGTTTGAACAGAGGTAACTGAGGGCGTGGTCTGAACAGAGGTAACTATGGGCGTGGTTTGAACAGAGGTAACTGAGGGCGTGGTCTGAACAGAGGTAACTATGGGAGTGGTTTGAACAGAGGTAACTGAGGGCGTGGTCTGAACAGAGGTAACTATGGGCGTGGTTTGAACAGAGGTTACTGAGGGCATGGTCTGAAGAGGTAACTGTGAGTGTAGTCTGAACAGAGGTAACTGTGGCCATGGTCTGAACATTGGCGGAGTTACCTATGTCAACAGATAGGTAATGGGCCATAGGTGTTACTTCGATTTGTTCGCCCGTCTCATGTTGTGGAGAACAGCGCCTCCAGAAGGACTCTAGAAGTTACCTTAGTCTCTAATAGGCTTTCGAGACTTTCCTCCCTTTTCATACTCCTCCGATGCTGGTTTGTTGTTTCATTTATTCTGACTTGCTGTTTCCAGGCCTGGTAGCTAATCATGTGTGTAGACATCCTCGTGCATGTGTACCATGTTCCTAATGACCAATATCGCTTGTTCCTTCTCTCTTCCTTCGTGAGATTGCCTTTGTAGTGGAAATTTAGGTTCCAACTACTACATTTAACTAACCGAGTGATCTCTCATTATTTCCAAGAGCATATATTCATTGCCGATTGTTCAATCTGTTAAGTGTTAAATCAAACATGAAAAGTGAACTGAGGTTGCCATTGGAGCAATCCGGTTGTTAGTGAACCGCCAGAATATGTGAAGCGCCTACTTGATGAGCAGCAGGTTTGTGTACTTCCATGAAAATCTTCATTAATGTGTTCTATGTAGAAAGAAGTAGCGATCAGCATGCTAACATATTGATTCTGGAGTCTTGCTGATTATAGGTAGTTTACTACCCAGGAGTAACAACTAATGCGTATAAAAAGACTTCCTAGTTGGGTGGAAGATTGATCCCTGAGGTTTCACTAAAGTATTAATCGTAATTTACCTGGGGTCGATTATGAAAGCATACGCATGGGGCTGATCAAGTAGTGCATACCACTCTTTGCCCAGTTAACTCAACCGTAGCTACCAATTCACGAACGGCACTTTCATTGCCACGCAACTATGCTCTGTTTCCTCGATTGTGGAAATAAACTTCATTATTCTTATCACTAGTAATTTATATATCAGAAATAAAATATTAAATTAACCAATAGCAGTTCTACTCCTACTTGCTGTTCCCATCGGTAATTAGTGTATAATTTCTTTCATATCCCTGCATTTCCTGGTACCGACTCTGCAAGGCGAAGCTTCAACTTGCAACGTTAGTAACATGTCTGTTTCTCTTCAAACTAAACGCTGATGACCTGCTAATGTGCATTCCATTGTTCGTGTAGGTCAAGTGTACAAGAGATACGATAATTTAATTTGTGGTAGTAGTTACCTATGTCTTAATATCGGCAGTGGAACTACTATAGGCTCTGAAATCTCTGGTGATGCCTCGAAAAACTAAGGCCAGCTCATTGCATTGTAAGACAATCATGTGAGTACATCTCATTGAAGGCAGTGTGCGGAGAGCAGCCTAGCCTGGTGCTGAGTCCAGTTTTTCTGTGTGCCCTCCAACTGAAGAGAAAACTTGCGTGTCATCATCTTCAAAATAAATACAAGATCTTCAGGTCTTCAACCAAGTCTGAAGTAGACCTCCATCCCAGTCTTCCCTTTCCTGGAAGACTTTTCAAGAGTCCTCAACAGAAGTGGCTCGAAAAGTCGGGTATCAACTCACAGGATTGTAGAACCCATACGTATCCAAAAGTTGATAGCCCTACAAATTTGAGACAAATATTTCAAGTTGCTTGTCGCAGAAGATTTTCAAACATCCATTAAATGAGAAAGTCTCTTTTTGCCTCCTCTTCAATAAAGGTTTTCAATCATTTGCTATTGCCTCCTGGAATTTTTAATCATAAAAGCTGAGAAGAGACAGCAATGGAAAACCAACACACAAGAATCTTCCCTCTGGAGAAACTCTACGACGATTTACTCTTCATAATATTCGGGTACCTCCCCACCAGGGACCTCTGCAGCGTGGTTCAGGTGTGCCGCAAGTTCCGTGCAATAGGCATGCGTCCCGAGCTGTGGAGTCGCCTGGAGGTGGGAGAGGTGACGGAGAGAAACATGGACTTCCTCTTGAGCATTGCTCGGCGAGCAAATAAAATCACGGCTCTCAAGTGCTGTGATAAGAAAGGAGAATTCATATTTCGCATCCTAGATCGTTGTTCATCACTGAGACTTAGTCTGTACGAAAGCAACCTGTCATGGTACCCGTGGCAAACCATCGCTCAGCCCTGTCGAAAATTCACCCATGTCACATTGCTCACCTGCTATCTCCTGCAATCAGATGATATTCTCTCATCTTTTATTGATCCGCAGAGTGTTCAAAGCTTGTGTTTCCTAAACTCCAGATTTGACGCTTCTAGCTTTTGCAATCGCCTTGCTTCTGGACAGTTTCTGAATCTGTCCTGCCTGCAGCTAGACTGTAGTTCCGTTCCGAATTATGCCATTTGTCACATGTTAGGAGCTTTACGGGGTCGTCTCACGGAACTGGCGCTTTGTGTCATTGGATTAAGTGACGACATTATGGACCAGTTCAGACAGTTGAGCCTGCTGAGAAGTTTTACGCTTAAAATCAATTCCTCAAGAGTTGACGAATTATGTTCTTTGTGCCGCTCTTCGCCTGGGAGTATCCTACAATTAGAGGCCTCTCGGCATTTCCTTCTTAATGTGAAAAGCCAAAGTTTAGCCAAGCTTGTTCTTCATGGATGCCACACGGGCAGTTCTTTTGCCACAAATGTAGTCCGCCGATTGCCTAACCTCCAAATTTTACACCTGATCAAGATGCCGCACGTCACCAATGCCGACATAACCCACATCCTCAGCGGCTGCAAGAGGCTGTGGAGCCTCACCGTCGAGTGCTGCCCGCAATTCACCACGAACTGCTTCTTGTCTCTGAACAGCCTCAGTTTTGATAGAAGAGGCCCTGTGGAAATAAAGTTACTGAGCTGTAGACAATGTAACAAGTCCAGTCTCTATTCAAATTTTGCATCTTGTGCTACATACTTGGAGCACTACAGAGTTTCTTCTGACAATTCTCTTTACACCATAAGCGGCTTCTTTCCTCGGCCACTTGCTCAGCCTCATGGCAGCAGCCAGCGCTCTGTGCTCGATTTGCCTGATGCAATGCAACTGAGAATATTTTCCCATGTCGACCAGAAATCTTTGTGTCGAGTTCAGCGCGTGTGCCGCAAGTGGAGGCGGCTGGCGGAGCATCCCTCGCTGTGGGAGACCGTCGAGTTCCGCAGGGTCCAGTCGCTCCGCTTGGAAAGCTTTTGTAAGTTCCTGAAAAGGCATCCCGAAATTCGCGTTCTGAAGTGCTTTAGCATTGATGAAGCTGAGATAGAGCAGGCCATGTCTTGCACTCCTTCCATTACCGGCCTTCATCTGAATCTCTGTACTCCAGAGATCCTACGCAAAGCTAAAGACCTTTGTCCCAATATCACTGATCTTACTGTTGATGAATTCCTGCTTTTGAGACGTTACGTTGACGCCTTGAGTCGACACTGGGACCACGTTCACGCTATATGTTTAAGTTTTGTAAAGCAAAATGAGCTTATAAATATCTCATCACACTGTGAGGACCTGGAGCAGCTTGAAATCTTTATCGATGATGGTAATATTAGAGCTCCATTTAAATATTTCAGGTCTGTCGGAAGCAAAGTCGTGGAGTTGTCGGTCGAGATGCCATGTGACACATTTTGTGCCCAGTCTGCTCTGCAGAACTGCAGCCGATTACAGCAATTACGTATAAAAATTTCTTGTACTGTGTCATACAAGTTATCTCTACAGGGTTTGGCGCTGCCGTGTCTCAGAGCGCTCTCTGTACGAGCGCCTTGTGAACTGCACGTCTCACTCAGGCCAGGTGTCCTCCCTAGTGTGGTGGAATTGGAATTGAGTTTTCGGAATATTAAGACTCTTACTAGAATAATTCCCACTGCATTCCCTAACTTGGCTCATCTTCGGCTGTGCTCTATACGTGGCTTTTCCAATTACTGCCTTGCTTGTCTAGTTGACGAGTGTCCCAAACTGAGACGGTTGGAAATATCTGTGTCGGACGGCTCGGTCACGAGAGACGGTTTAGTTGCTATTCAGGAAAAGCATCACTCAAGGTGTCCCAGGCTTAATGTGAAATTTGTCTGCCCTCCTCCGCCGTTGGTGTATCCAACTCATCTTCGTAGCATGTTGTGGAGGAATTTTGCATCGGATCCATGGTTGCGGAGCCAGAGAGAGTTGATTCTCGATGAGATCAAAGTCAGAATTATGCTGGTTCTAGCTCCAGGGTCGGAAATGAAAATTAGTGCCGGACTCTTGACTCCTCAAAATTACTCTATAGAATTTATTTTATTTGTATTGTTATTCACAATTTTCGTACTTAATGTGCGTAGATGACAAAATATGGCATTGCAAATGCCAGCAATTACTGTTGTGGGCCTAATAGACGTTCACATTTGATTGTGATTACATGGTCCTAGCGTAGTCTTGCCTACTGTTCATTTCCTCCGCTGAAGGAGTCTTGTTTTCGTCAAGTCTGACGGTCATTCTCTCAGACTGTTTGACCGTCACCAAGATAACTTAGAAAGTTATGAATGGATCTTCACAAAATTCACAAGAGTTTGTTTGTATGTATGTTATGAGAGAGAAACAGAAGATTAGCTGTTGTTGAAGATCCTTTCAACCTTTTATTTGTTTGTCTGCCTCTGCCTTTCTTTGTAGCATAACTCAAAAGTTATGGACGGGTCTTTATTGATTCCTTTGAAGGTCTTATGGTTGTTACAAGCAAAAAATAACCCAGTTTATTTGTTACTCTGTTTGTCCATTTATTTGTCTCCGTTTGTCAAATGTGTGTCTGTAACTTTACGGTTATGAAGGGATTTTCATGAAGTCTGTAAGAATTTCTAGATAAGGTAAAAAAACTCAACTAATCAACGTTTATTGATGATCAATGGTTCTGTTTGTTATTTACAAATGATTGTCTTTGTGCTTGTCAGTAACATAACCCAAAAAGTTACAAACTGATTTTCAAGGAAATTGAAGAAAATGTCATTAGCCTACTGTCAAGAGGCACAAATCAACAAATTTTCGTGAAGAAGAAGAAGAAGAAATACAAGCTTCAGGACCAATTGGAATTTTTTTTCTTCAACATTGTCTTGCTTGGGAAAGGTTTGAGGTCTCATAGTGCTCTAGTTATTTTTATTTTGAAACCTAAGTAGAATTTCACATTTCAAGTGGTACCAAGACGGATTGTGCCTAACGCAAATTATTCATATACCGGTATGTGAATTTAATAATTTCACATCTCTTGTGTCAAGAATACCAGGCCCGTTGTTGGTTTGGTGGTCGTTGTTTCATTGATTACTTAGCCCAACAAAACAATCTTGTTGGATGGAAATTGCTCATGCAACATACGAAAATCCGAGGCCCAAAAAATGGTGCGAACTATGCAAAATGACATTGCATATATCAATAAATACTTTCTTACGTCTGCCTCACACAGCCAAGGGTCCCGAGTGCCTTTTCCGCAGGAGATGTTGCACCTTGCCGCAGTTCCTGCTGACGATGTTAGTTTTATAAAGTTAGGTATCCTCTCAATACCTCCCCTTCTGTTTCAGGAGGTGGGCTGCCGATCGAGATGGCCGATCTATTCCTGCTAGACTTCTACCTTCTTGTATTTTGTTTCCTTCCCCTGAGCGGCGTTGCTGAGCGAAAGCGTTCAGTCGTGCCCGGGGTTTGGAGATGTTCAACTTGCGCTTTTTTCCTGTCAGTAGCGCACTGATCACTCTGAGACCTACCGGCAGAAAAGCCGAGACAAAAATCGTTGACAATTTAAAACGCGTCCTAGTGGCGCACGAGCCTGTTCTAAACCCCAGGAATAGTTCGGCGCGATATAGACATTGTGTCCCTGATGCGCTAGTAAAACTTCTACTGCTACTTTCTTATGCCTAATATATGGGAATACGTGTTTTGGAATAATATACAGTATTCCACTATTGGTGGTGATGCCAAATGTTAATTTGGTTGAGAAGTTAGAGTTGGTCTTTTAAGGTCTAGAAATACAACGAGTCGGAACTGAAGAACATAGGAGGACTCTGAGTTTGACTTAACCATCCGACTCCTCCACCGTAACGTGAGCTACTAGCTGTGGGTCTCCTGTGTGCCTGTGTAAACCTTGTGTATACGCTCTTGTTGTGGTACAGTGTATCCAGCCAAAACTCTCATTAAGGTTTTTGATCTGCATCTCATTTTTATCTTTTTGATCCGTGACTGTTTCCATCATTGATCTTCTCGTGACCAACGAATTGACTATGAAGAATTCAGCGTGGTACTGTAGGTTTTTCTTATAATGTGGGATGAATTTATAAAATTTATAAACCAAAAAAAAAGTTTCTCCTGGTATCTTGGTCATATATTTGTTACTGATGATACCAAACATTTTGCTTCTCAAATTATTTCATTGTATCCTAATAAGTTCTTCCTTGCAACTCCAAATCTGAAGTCCGCGTTGGTCGATCGTGCCCCATTTCCAAGTACATAATCATGTGCTGTTTCCAGCATTCCAGTTGTTCAATTGCTGCAAAATGCCCTCTGGCATCATTTCATTAGTTTTATATAAGCTGTTCTTGCGAAACTGGATAGCCGAAAGCCATAACAGCCTGACTTTCTGGCCTGATTCCCTCAGAGGCCATACGATGGTTCATACACCGTAGGTGAGGGTAGGTTTGTCCACCCCGTACAGTGGGGAGTAGCTCCCCAAGGGGATCCTCTTGGAAATCTTAGCCAAAGCTATAGACCCTTGGGACGTGTTTCCTTTGGGCTCACCTTACTATTCCCATACATTCACTGATAGCACTTTGGTCAATTCTTCTTCTTTCAAGACTCGTTCCCATGACTGGTGACCCTGTTCGGGACACCTTTGTTTATGAGCTCCACGATTATGTCGACTAAGTGTATCTCCTTTATTCATATTTCATCAATCCTAGAACAAAAGCTGATAGAAGCTGGGATTTCAACCTATACAATAGTAAAATGTGATGCTTCCCGTATGGTGTAGCTATAGAAATTTTTTTACTCTTGTTCACTCGCTATTCACATAATATTTCCGCCGTATAGCTCAACTCACTTTAGACATGGGATCAGCTGCACTTCGTTGCTACCATTGGTTGGGCAGATACCCACTGAAGCAAGGATTGTTATTGTTCTGTCGTGAACTCCAGCGAGGCTGGCGGCATTGAGCCTAAAAATCTTATAGTGACTAGTAGCTTTATGGAACATTGGTAAACCTTTGAAACGGACTCTTAATGAATTCTTCATCCTTGTTTTCTACAAAATCTCCTTGTACATGTAAGTGTGTTGAGCTCTTAAGAGACTGTTGCCTGGGGTGTTATGGGTTTCAATAGGTATATGAGTAAATGATGTAGGATTTACTTATCTCTCGTTTTATCTACAATCAAGATTAGCGAGTCTGTACGTACCACAGTTCATTTACAGGAGATACTTATGTCAGATCTGAGGTTTTGTGCAAACGTTTATTTTTAACACTCGATTTGTGGCGTCACGCCATTGCGAATTAGCTACTCGAAGTGCCTTGCTGCAAAATGAGTGACGCTATTGGCTTCACGTTACAATTCTGAAGTTATGCGTAAACAATCCGATCTAACATAAGTATCTCCTATAAATGCACTGTGGTACTTACATAACTAGCGATGGATGTTCTAGACTCTTCTTTGTGTTGCATTGGAGCTTCTCCAAAAAGCGTCTACACGGTTTTCAAATCTTGCCTGAAATCGTTGCCGTGGGAAGCTTGTCTGTGAAATAGCTAACTGTAGCAATAAGAACTGGACTGAAAACCTTCATTGAGTGGAGAGTCAAATGGATCTGTTATCAATAGGAACAAAAGGCCGCGCTGCAGCTGCAGTGCCGCCCACTGGTTGTGTATTGGTGGAACTCTGACTGATTTATCTTTTGTTTTATTTGCGATCATTTGTGCTGGAGTCGTCGGTCAGGCGCGGCCTGGACTCGATATTGGAATTGTGCCAGAGTCCAGGTTTGCAGCGCTGCATATGTTGTGCGTAGCTGTTCATAACCTGCAGAGGACGCCAAGCTGTGTTGTCTTGTAACTCGTTATTGAAGGGATTACTACGAGAGTTGCACTAACGAACCGGTTAGTCATTGTACTGTAATTCCAGTCATTTTTTCTACAATTGTACTTAAGGCGTTCGGGTTCCGGTACCTCAGTTTTACATTTCTGGTAACAATTTACTGTAGGAGACCCACAGTACGAGTAGCGAGATCATCAGCGTACTGTGCTAGTGATTACTTGTTGCTCGTCTTTTGAGGGGCGGTTGGCTACTTTTCCCAATCCTAGTAGGGGAGAGGAATCTCGTTTTTAAATCGCTTTTCCGTTATAAAATGAGCTATAGGGTAAGGCTAGTGTAGGTTCCCCCATCCTATGTTATGAAGAGCAGCGCTCCATGAGGTTTGTGTTAGTTACCTGAGCCATTTTCTAGGCCTTCGGGACATCTGTCTTTCGTGCTAACTTTTGCTTCCTTCTGATTTCATTCGCTTGCTGTGATTACTTTCTTCATTTCTTCCACCCGTCAGAGGGCAAAGGATGAGCCACGGACCATAGAGCTATGTTAGTTTAGGCTCGTAGGCCCCCCCCCCCCCGAGGCACCCTGCAGTTTTCTTTAGCCATTAGCTAGGTCTTCGGGACGTCTGTCTTTCGTGCCCACTTCTCATCTCATAGCCTTGCTGATCTTTCTTCCATCTGCTCTTCTTCTTTTTACCTGACTGTCCCCAGAACCGATACTGAGCGTTTACCGTAAGGGGAAGTTGAAAAGGACTCTGTTAGGGAACACCTTCGTTCATGGGTTCCTCGTTTCTATCTATATCTCCCTTTTTTTCCTACTCTTACAGGCTTAAACAGTTCAATAATCTAATCTGTTCTTGATTAGACTACAAATTTTGACTGAGTTAACAATAACCCTCAATCGTCACACTATGTGTCCCATGCTTCTTCCTCTGTTAGATCGCCGTTGCTGTGGAGACGGAGACTTAAACTTCTCAATATAATAACAATAATAATAATAACAATAGCCCTCAACATTTCCTGTAAATAAAATGTCGGTGCCAGTGACCCATGTAATCCACCTGAGGTTGTGGTCTAGTGCGCATGCTCTAGGTTATACTTCCAGCTGAACCGACCCTATCTTTTGTGAACTCACGTAACACATAATTGGAGGTACGGCACTCACTCTACAGAGACAAAATGTGTCAAACTGAGGTGTAGATACAAAATGCAAGCGTCGAATCTTTCATCCTTGGTATTTTATTGGCTATGTTCTAGTATATTTTTTTCAATCGTTCATTTCTTTTGATGATCCTTTTGTTTCCTGCATTGATATTTTCTTTTTCGTTTCGCTTGTACAACAGTAAAATTGTTGGTGCTTGTTGGAAGGGACAACACTGACTGCACCGAACTCCCCTCAGGGGGCATAGGATGGGCCATAGGGTTAGGTTAGTTAGGTTCGCCCATCCTATGTTATGGGGAGTAGCGCCCCCAGGGAGTTTGTATAGGTTACCTTAGCCATTAGCTAGGCCTTCGGGACGGCTGTCTTTCGTGCCCACTTTGCTTCCTTCCCATCTTTTACTCCTACTGATCTTTCTTCAATCTGTTCTTACTCTTCTTTCCCGATTTGCTGTTCCCATGC
>LQNS02278186.1:36061-46689 GCA_001587735.2 Parhyale hawaiensis | reverse complement strand
CCCTCAGGGGCATATTGTGGCGGGCGCTTTCCCTGCCACAATATGTTTGGGCATCACGCACCCAAGGGTCCCGAGTGCCTTCTCCGCAGGGGATGTAGCATCTGGCCGCAGTTCCTGTTGACGAGGTTAGTTTTGTAAAGTTGGGTAGGTTCTCTACTTTCCTCTTTCTGTCCCGTGAGGTAGGCTGTCGATCGAGATAGCCGACCTGGTACGCGGGACATCTCTAGTCTCTCTCGTGTGGAAGGACACAAAAGGGGCTGACCAATCGAGTGTCTCCTACTATACTTTGCGCCTTGTTTCCCTGCCCGTAGTAGCGCACGTGGCCACCACGCTTACCCAATTTGCGGTATTTGAATACTGCATAAGTAGTTTCTCTGTTGAAACGCCTGAGTTGCGGCTACGGAGGTAAAACAAAATATATAGACTAATTATGATGATGCACTTGTTTTTGTGTGTTATTTTCGCTTCCTGGTTGATAATTATTAACGAACAAACCTTCTAAACAACGGGATTTTTGAACTGCCGCTGTTACTAGTTGATCTGACAGTACTGGCAGTGGAGCTATTACAGTAGGCGCACATCGTAGCCGGTTCGAGAAAGGAGGAACCGGCCATTCGTTAATAGGCCCTCAGGTTGGCCTTTCTATAAACCACTCAATTCGCACGTCTCATTACAGGCAGTGTGCCGAGAGCAGCCTCGCCTGGTGCTGAGTCCAGCTGTGCTGTGTGCCCGCCTACTGAAGAGAAGAATTGCCGATCAGGGTCTTCAAAGCAACCACAGAAGATTATCAGATCCTAAACCACCTCTGAAGTAGACTCATAGTTAACTTATACCTCACCGAATACTTTTCCTCGTCGTCTGTGCAGAACAAACGTAAAAAAGGCATAGTCTTCCAAGTCTAAACATTTCTGGCTTTTTTATAGTTTCTATTGTTTAGGGTAATACAAATTCAAAACAAATTTCAAGTCCCTGGTCACACCACAAGACTCCGTAACTTCCCATCAATAAGACAAGGGTGTTTTCCCTCACTTCTATTATTTACCATTATGTTACAAGTATCGTGAATTTTCAATTCATGCAGGCTGAGAAGACGCTGCCATGGAATCTCCAAGCGCCCAAACGTTCCCACTATTGGAGCTCTCTGATGATCTGCTGTACCCAATATTTGAGTACCTCCCCACGAGGGACCTCTGCAGCGTGGTTCAGGTGTGCCGCAGGTTCCATGCAATAGGCATGCGTCCCGAGCTGTGGAGTTGCTTGGACTTGGAAAGAGTTTCGGTGCGCACCTTGCCCTTCTTCACCAGCCTCGTTCACCGCTCCGAGGCTATAACCTGCATCTCGTTTAGAGCTTCTGATGCATATATCTCTCTTGACATCTTGAATCGCTGTAGATCGTTGAAGAAGCTTAGTTTTTATGATTGTTACTTGGATTCCCAATCAATGGGCGCCATTGCCGCCTTATGTCCCAACCTCACACATTTTGTTTGTCATTCTGGCACGCAAAATGTGGATTCCGCATTCGTGTCACTTTCTTTTAAGTTGAGAAATCTAGTTAGCTTGTCCAATGCTCAAAGCACGTATGATCTTTCTGCTTTGTGTTACGGTCGTAATCCAGCACGCTTCCCTAACCTGTCCCACTTACACTTGGACTGTCGATTCACACCGAATAAGGCAGTGGTGCGGATGCTGCAAAACTCACATAATAACCTGAAAGAGCTCTACTTAAGAGTTCCGAAACTCCTCACCAACCTTATGGCCCAGATTGAAAAAATGAATCTGTTGAAATTCACACTTCTTCTCAACCGCTTAGAGCATGACGCAAAGACTTGCTGCTTCAACTTGAAGGCTTCTAGGAAGTCACGGCAATGCTGTCAAGGTCCTGACTTTTTTTATGGCGAAAGGTGCCGGGTGTCTTTTCTCAAACACCGCTATGCGTTCATCAAACGCAGCCATGCTTTTTTCAAACGCCCTCATACTTCTTTTCTCATAGCACGTTATGAGCGGCCCCTCATACAACGCTACGCGTGTTTCCACAATATGCATAGCCCAGACCTAGCTGTTCTCGTCTTATCTGGATGCGAGACGAACCCTAGTTTCGGTGCTGACATAGTCCACGCGTTTCCCAACATCCAAACTCTCAAACTGATAGACATGCCACACGTCACCAATGCCGACCTGACCCACATCACCAGCGGCTGCAAGAGGCTGTGGAGCCTCACAGTTGCCTGCTGTCCCCAAGTCACCAGGGACTGCTTCCTGTCTCTGAGCAACCTCAGCTTTGAAAAACGAGGCCCTGTGGAAGTAGACTTTTTCAGCTGCAATGTTTGTCCTTCAGAGTTGACAAACGAGTGTGTCTTGGATGTCCTAAAACGTGAAGAGTTGCGGATTTCTTTCGACAAATCTGCCTCTTCGTCATACGGACTTTTGCCTCGGCTGCTTACTCAGCCTCTTGGTACCAATCAGCGGTCATTGCATGACTTACCCAACGAAATTCAGCTGACTATATTATCCTTTTTGGACCAACAATCTTTGTGCCAGTGTCAGCGCGTGTGCCGCAAGTGGAGGCAGCTAGCGAACCATCCTTCGCTGTGGGGGACCTTGGAGTTCTCCCACCACCAGTCGCAGGACTTGAAGAGCTTTTGTCAATTCTTGGAAAGCCATCCTGATATTCGATCGCTAAAATGTGGCCGGGTTCGCTATTCTGATGTGGAGAAAGTCCTGCCCTCTTGTCAGTACTTGTCTGGCCTCTACTTCACTGGATGTACTCCAGAAATTCTTCGCAAAGTTTTCGACCTTTGCCCTAATGTCACTGAGCTTGAAGTTGCTTCCTTTCAAGTTAAAGTAGAATTCTTGGATGTTTTCGACAAACCCTGCAGTTCTCTTCACTCTTTATGCTCCCGTCTTCTGGTACAAGAAAAAGTCGTAGGTTCAGCATCCCACTTTGAACACTTGGAACGATTTCAGATCACACTCGATGACAGCTCCGCTCCACCTGCCTGCTACAGTTTCCGGTGTGTGCGTAACAAAATCACCTACCTGAAAATCAGACAGTTCAACGAACCTTTATATTTCAAGTCCATTTTCCAAAACTGCTCTAAGCTAAAGGAATTAGCGATATGCATCCTTTCCGAACAACTATTCACGCCGGAACTAGACGACCTTGTGCTACCTCATCTGAAAACACTCAATGTTGAAGTAAGGAGTGAAAGGAGTGGAAGAAATTTGCATGTCTCTTTCAAGTCTTCTGCCTTCCCTAGTGTAACGAAGTTAAGTCTGTGGAACGTTAACTGTGTCCCTGAATGCATCTCCCTTGCATTCCCAAATTTGCTTCATCTCCAGCTCCTATGCGTGAGCGATTTCTCGAGCCACCATACCGCGTGTATTGTTGATCATTGCCAAGAATTAAAGAAGCTTGAGCNTCTGTGGAACGTTGACTGTGTCCCTGAATGCATCTCCCTTGCATTCCCAAATTTGCTTCATCTCCAGCTCCTATGCGTGAGCGATTTCTCGAGCCACCATACCGCGTGTATTGTTGATCATTGCCAAAAATTAAAGAAGCTTGAGCTCTGTATCACGGACAGTTCGGTGACTAGAGAGTGTTTTGTTGCTCTCCAGGAAAAGCATGTCGCCAGAAGTCCCAGACTCCATGTTACGTTCATTCATCCCTTACCGCGGACTGGTTTTGAGTCATATCCTCACGACACAGTCATGGAGAACTTTAGCATCGGCGGTGCTTAGTGTTACTGCTCTTCAGTACATTGGGCACCTTATGACCTTTGGCTCCATTGCTGAACTTACATAAGTTTTTGTCATCACTAGACGACCAAAGAGGTGACACCACAGTTCAGTAGTAGTAATATTGGTGAAGGGCTTATTAGCTCTGCGAGCGATGCACTCGTCTCGCGCTGAAATTCCAATAATTTATATCTTGACCTTTCCATCGGAAGGTCTCACACCATATGCAAACTCCATTGTACTTGCATTGGTACCTGTGCTAAGAAACCAATGACGCAAGTATTTTCAAACCAATAAATCAGTAAAAGATCGTGTCTAGGAGTGCAAGTACCGCCACAGCCTTCACATATTGTGTATGCCATTATATATTTGCCAAATGTTACGGTTCGCATATCAAATAAATGTTTAGAAATTGTTCGAGTGGTTGGTTCATCAGTGTGAAGAGCGACGATAATCACTTGCCATTCGACGCCAGTGCGGCCAGTGTAGGCCAGCGGTGATTGACTTCTTTCCTGCCTCGATCCTGCTAGTGCGAGGTGCTCTTACTATTCTTGCAACGACGAGCCAACGTTACGAGTTGGACGAGAACTTTTGGATTTTAAGCATTCCCTTCACCATCGTGTTTACTGGTACCAAATTATATGTTTCTGAGGTCGCGCACTCAGGGTGTAACCCGAGTGTCGTTCTGCAGGGAATGTTGCACCTGGTCGCAGCTTCTCTTGATTGTTTTGTAACTTGAGAGGCTTTCCTGCATTTCCCTTTCTGTTCCTTCAGGTGCACCTACAATCGAGGTGACCAACTTATCCCACAGACCTCCTGCTTGCTTCCGTCAGGGGGCCCTGAAGAGTCAGCACGAATGTTTTTTTTATTTTGTTTTTGTTTTGGCTTCTTCTGTTTGGTCTCTATGAGATGCTTTGCGCCTTGTTTTTTTTGCTGTTCGTAGTAGCACACGTGACCGAGTTGGAAATTTGTGTGGTGTTCATTCCTGCCCGGTGGTACGTGGGCCGCATGCGTGGCGGCCTCACCGAACCAATAGCTGGGATCACAATTTATTTTAGGTGCGATGGTGAACTTAGGCGTACAGTACGGTAATATTGTTAACTAACCTAATTTAACATGTACCTCAAGGTAGGCCATGTCGTATATGAAGTCAAATGTCTGAATCTGTGATGTAAATATGAAATAAGAGCTTGTAATACTTCATTCCTTGTTTTTTTGTATTCCAGTATAGTTTTTCAGTTGCTCATTTGTTTTACTTATCTCATTGTTTCCTGCGTTCGTAAGTGCTTCTTTGTAATTTCCATAGTAAAATGCTGGGTGAACTGGTGCCTGTTGGAGGCGACAACACTGACTGCACCGAACAGCGGCCTAGCAAGTGTGCCAGCCTGCCACTTCTGAGCACAAAACGACTTAGTGGCCGCCGGTGTGGAGGTCCACCATTGCAGGGGGCAGATTTTATCTGCTTGGGGCCCAACGACCCCCCAAACCCGAGTTAACAGTTTGTAGGCTTTCTTCATAGCAATATTTATGGAAATCGCAAATATCCATCACTCTTGGGTTTGGCTTGACACTATTATTAAAATACTCTCAGAGTAGTAACACTCACTGTGATGTGGTTATTTTCTAATCATGCCCATGCTTTGTGGCGTGCTTGGTCCGGACGTTAGTGGGTGAGCCGGCGTGGCTGGATATGTATTACCATTTTGGTGGACTTGTCGACTGTAAGTGTTCTTAATTTGTTGGTGTGACTTCTACCAAGGTGGCCTCAATTGAGGGCGTGACTTGTGCGAAGATGCTGCTCCTCAGTTGTAGGCGTGACCTAGCTGGTGTTACTTGTGTTGCTTTTACGATCCTTAATAATGAGCGTAGATGGATCTAGGTTTTCTCTTTGACGGGCGATCGATTGGATATGATAGGCGTGACCGGGAGTATTTGGTTTTCAAGTGCTAGCGAAGAATGCACCTAGGGCTTCTCTATGATGGGCGTAACCGGTCTTAGGTATAGGTACCTTAGTTACATACATTACCTGGAATTTGTTCATTTTTTAATTTTGGGCATTCCCTGGAATTGACATCTGTGAGTAGTGGGCATACTTCAGATGAGTTAAAAATTGTGAAAATGATTGTTTTTCTATCAGCTTTAGTTCTAACGGAATTTAGCATCCAAATTTTTGTTTTTTGGTTCTCTGATTTTCACTAGCTCTAACTGGACCCTGAGCTCACAGAATCCATTTGCATATTGAGAGATAGGCTTTGGTGGATTGCCTCTCGTGTCTAACTGTTGAATCGCCTGAGTTGCAACTACGGTGGTTAAACTGAAAATATAATAATATTTATAATTACCCCTCGTGTAGATGGGAGGATTTCCATCCCCGTGTGCCACCTCCCCTCCGCCCTCATATCCTACCTTAGCCTCTGTAAAAAATTTTCCCTTCGATTCTTTAGTTCTCCCTCACTTTATTGCTAAACAGTTCAGCCAGTTTCCGCCTTCAACTCTTGGGTCCAGCCAGTTTCCGCCTTCAACTCTTGGGTCCAGCCAGTTTCCGCCTTCAACTCTTGGGTCCAGCCAGTTTCCGCCTTCAACTCTTGGGTCCAGCCAGTTTCNTACCGTTAGTACACCTACCTGTTTCTCTTTTTCTCTCCCTCAGCGGTGATTATCTTCTTTTTCTAGTTTAGCTGAGACGTAGGTGGAACGAACGTGTTGCGGCGCCCGATCCCATCGGATCGTGGTTTTCCTTTTCTCTGTTTTTCTTTGCCTATACTTTGTTTAACTTTGATTAATCCTTAGGGCGATCACCCTAATCTAGGGGCGGGCCCACAGGGGTCCCCCTCTTATGGTTGACCTAAGAGAATGACAGACCGGCCTACCTACTCACCCGGATATGGATGAGGACACTATTTCAGAGGCGCCTTCGCCTCCGTCGCAGCCAACGGCCGCGAGTGCTGCCGCTGCGCATGGCTCTGACCCGATGCACAACCTAAACCTGGAACCCTTTGTCGTCCCAGAAGTCACCTCGAGGCGCGGTCGAGACCGCGGGGGGCGGCGCGAGAGAGGCAGAATTGGCGGGGAGAGACACGACATCCTATCAGGCGTTCTCTCTCAGCCCCAGACTCCTGGTCCTCGGTTTAAAATGTACCATGTGGTAAAAACAAAAAATATATCCTCAGTTGCTGAAATGGACGTCTTAGGAGAATATGATGACCTTTGCCGCCAACTAGGAGGCAAACCGAATTATACGACTGAACTGAGAAGTGGAGAGCTACTGGTGGAGGTACACAACCGCCACCAGGGAGCCGCCATCGAGCGTATGGAACTGTTGGGCGGCACACCGGTGCTAACATTCGCCCACGGTAGTCTAAACGAGTGTAAAGGCACCATATGGTATGAAAACAGACTCAAGTATTCTAACGAGCGTCTTCTGGAGACCCTGGAACCATATGGCGTCAAGGATATTTATCTCAGAAGCGTGAGAGAGGCGCCCTACTAAATACCACGATTTATATCTTGACATTTGACGGGTGCCAGCTCCCTGCACGAGTAGATGTGGGCTAAACGAGGTGCTACGTACGGCAGTACATCCCGAAACCGCGTCGTTGTTTTAAATGCCAGAAATTTGGCCACGGAGCGAAGACTTGTCGACTGGAAACAGGAGTGTGCTACCACTGTGCTGGAGCACAGCATGATCTGCCATGCGGACGCCCTGTCAAGTGCGCAAACTGCGCCGACGCACACCCTGCTAGCTCGACAATCTGTCCTCACTATAAGATAGAGCAGGAAGTGCTTGCCTCACAGGCAAATGACCGACTCAGTTACAACCGGGACAAACGCGAAGTCACCAAGCGCTATGTCGTCCCTGGAATGTCCTACGCCCGCGCAGCTGGCCGTGCGGAGGCATCTGGAGACCCGACTGCCGTAGGAGCAATATCAAGTGAGACGATTCGAGGAGCTGGCCGACGGGAGCCGGGGAGAATTGCAACTCAAGAGTCTGCCTCGCAGACTGAGGGTTCTCCACCATTAGTGCTGACCCACGTTAATGTGCCTCCTCCACCGCCTCTTATCGCTCCCCCCTCCCCACCTAAGATATTATCTCACTCACCTACTCAGAAGCCTACAAAATCTACTAAGGATGCACATATCACATCTCGCTCACCTGTCAAATGTACTAAAGATACAGATGTGGCTGCTGGTTCGAGCAGCGCGACTTCTACGAGCTCGGCGCCAAAACGAATGCAGAGTGACTCCCCGGCTGAGGTCTATTTCTATGTATAAATGTCGGTGACTGTATTGAATGTGGCCTACTTAGAATTCTAGTTTAATATGTGTAGCTATCCACAAGTTATATTTTGCCCTATTTCTGGTAGACCAAGCTTATTCCAACCAATTTTGCCTCATCCCTGTCCTAATGTTTCTGAGGTCGCGCACTCAGGGTGTAACACGAGTGTCGTTCTGCAGGGAATGTTGCACCTGGTCGCAGCTTCTCTTGATTGTTTTGTAACGTGAGAGGCTTTCCTGCATTTCCCTTTCTGTTCCTTCAGGTAGACCTACAATCGAGGTGACCAACTTATCCCACAGACCTCCTGCTTGCTTCCGTCAGGGGGCCCTGAAGAGTCAGCACGAATGTTTTTTTTTTATTTTGTTGTTTTTGTTTTGGCTTCTTCTCTTCTTCTGTTTGGTCTCCATGAGATGCTTTGCGCCTTGTTTTTTTGCTGTTCGTTCTAGCACACGTGACCGAATTGGAAATTTGTGTGGTGATCATTCCTGCCCGGTTGTCCGTGGGTCGCATGCGCGGCGCCTCACCGAACCTATTGTTGAGATCACAATTTCTTTTAGGTGCGATGGTGAACTTAGACGTACAGTACGGTAATATTGTTAACTAACCTAATTTAACATGTACCTCAAGGTAGGCCATGTCGTATATGAAATCAAATGTCTGAATCTGTGATGTAAATATGAAATAAGAGCTTGTAATACTTCATTCCTTGTTTTTTTGTATTCCAGTATAGTTTTTCAGTTGCTCATTTGTTTTACTTATATCATTGTTTCCTGCGTTCGTAAGTGCTTCTTTGTAATTTCTTTAGTAAAATGCTGGGTGAACTGGTGCCTGTTGGAGGCGACAACACTGACTGCACCGAACAGCGCCCTAGCAAGTGTGCCAGCTTGCCACTTCTGAGCACAAAACGACTTAGTGGCCGCCGGTGTGGAGGTCCACCATTGCAGGGGGCAGATGTTATCTGCTTGGGGCCCAACGACCCCCCAAACCCGAGTTAACAGTTTATGGGCTTTCTTATAGCAATATTTATGGAAATCAGAAATATTCATCATTCGTGGGTATGACTTGACACTATTATTAAAATACCCTAGAGTCGTTACGCTCACTGTGATGTGGTTATTTTCTAACCATGCCCATGCTTTGTGGCGTGCTTGGTCCGGACGTTAGTGGGTGAGCCGACGTGGCTGGATATGAATTACCATTTTGGTGGACTGGTCGACTGTAAGTGTTCTTAATTTGTTGGCGTGACTTCTACCAAGGTGGCCTCAATTGAGGGTGTGACGTGTACGAAGATGCTCCTTAGTTGTAGGGGTGACCTAGCGGCTGTTACTTGTGTTGCTTCTCCGATCCTTAATAATGAGCGTAGATGGATTTAGGTTTTCTTTTAGACGGGTTATTAGACCAAATACTCCCGTGACCGTTAGTATTTTACGATCCTTAATAATGAGCGTAGATGGATTTAGGTTTTCTCTTTGACGGGTTATTGGACCAAATACTCCTATGACCGGGAGTATTTGGTTCTTAAGTGCTAGCAAAGAATGGATCTTCGGTTTCTCTATGATGGGCATAATCCCCTTAGTTATAGGAATTTGTTCATTGTTCATTTTTAAAATTTTTTAGGCGTTCCCTGGAATTTTTGTCATCTCTGAGTCGTGGGTATACTTCAGGTGAGTTAAAAAATTGTGAAAATGGTTGTTTTTCTATCAGCTTTAGTTCCAACGGATTTTAGTATCCAAATTTTTGTTTTTTGGTTCTCTGATTTTCACTAGCTCCAACTGGGCCCCGAGCTCACAGAATCCATTTGCATATTGAGAGATAGGCTTTGGGGGATTGCCTCTCGTGTCTAAGGCCGCCGCCACACCGGCGAGACGAGCGACGTGCAACGCGACAAATTTGTTGCACGACAAAATGTAACGGAGGGTACAGTAGTCTGCTGCCCCCACCGCCGCAACTGCGATGCCTCGCGACACCCGTGCATTGCGGCGACACGAATCTCGTAAAAATCGCATTGCATCTCTTGTTGCTCGGGTCTGTCCCCGGCGTAACTGTTGAATCGCCTGAGTTGCAACTACGGTGGTTAAACTGAAAACATAATATTTATAATTACCCCTCGTGTAGATGGGAGGATTTCCATCCCCGTGTGCCACCTCCCCTCCGCCCTCATATCATACCTTAGCCTCTGTAAAAAATTTTCCCTTCAATTCTTTAGTTCTCCCTCACTTTATTGCTAAACATTTTTCTCTGACGCACCGACTTTTTTAATCTGGTAGAAATGTTTAGTAGCTGGGGTTGGAATATTCTATATCAGATGTGAGTAGTTACCACCTGTTGAGCCGCGCAGACAGATCCACCACTGAACGCATGTGTAGCTAACTCGTGTGTCATGGCTCGTGTGTATACAGTGTCAGACGGTGCGGAGTTCAGTGGACCAAAAATGTCTAATCTTCGGTCCAGCCAGTTTCTGCCTTCAACTCTTGGGTCCAGCCAGTTTCTGCCTTCAACTCTTGGGTCCAGCCAGTTTCCGCCTTCAACTCTTGGGTCCAGCCAGTCTCCACCTTCAACTCTTGGGTCCAGCCAGTTTCCGCCTTCAACTCTTGGGTCCAGCCAGTTTCCGCCTTCAACT
>LQNS02278186.1:0-11302 GCA_001587735.2 Parhyale hawaiensis | reverse complement strand
ACATATAAGCTAGTGTGGGAACTCCTGTCTCTTGGGCTCCACAATATTATCTTGTTTCCCGACTTACTGTTCCCATACATATAAGCTAGTGTGGGAACTCCTGTCTCTTGGGCTCCACAATATCTTGTTTCAAGTTTGATCGCCACTTCGTACAGGCACTCACCGTCAGCCGAAACCTTTGTGAGACGTGCGGTGTTGCTGTATCGTTCGGTGGGGCAACCTTCACTATAATAGGCGCGTCTCGTCCTCCTAACGTGTCTCATTTATCGAGCCGTTTATGAGTATGCAGGAATGTGATCTTCTTTGTAGCTCCAAATCATTAGTTTCGGACGACTTTAATATAGATTTAGGTCCCCGTCGACACCTCAGTCCACTGAAATATTTGTTCAACAGTATATGAAGTTATATTATTTGCCATTGATATCTACCCGTATCCTTCTTAACCAAGCAACATCAAACGATCACATTTGGTACATTAGTACAATTACCAGTCGGGCGTCATTAAGTTAGATATAAGTGATTATTATCGAATTGCTGCCATTTGTCCCTAATTTCGCTTCTGATGTACTAAGTCACTTCAGGAGTCACTGCAATGACAATCTGACATCATTCGAAAGCTGTCAAGCTGTTTCATTTGTATGACGGGTTGTGTGCTGACAAACGATGTGAAGTGTTCAGTCGCGAGATGTTAAGGCTCTACGATAGTTTCTGTCACGACACGACACGCAGGCGCTCCCTAAAGAGCGCCTGGAGCCCTTGGCTCACAGACGCCCTAATGCAGTGCGTTCCGTCGTCTTTTGTAAATGATTATAGAAGGCACATTAGCGTTCTGTGTGGTGCGATAAGAGCTGCTAAAGACATTTATTAGCCTACGAATTCGCGTCCTGTTTGGGAGACATACGGAAGATCTGGCAATCCTTTAATTTGATTTTGCAAAGTAAATCTCGTTGTTAGAATGATATCCAGCTAAAGATAGGCAATGATATATTAACTGATCAGAACGATGTGGCTGAAGCATTTAATGAGTCTTTCAGTTCCGTTGCCGCAGGCCTTGTTGATAAAATTCCACTCAGTGACGCTGAACCTCTTGAGACTAAGTTCAACTTGGCCTCTTTCCTTCGTGTGCTTGCCTACGGACGCCAATGAATTGAGTCAATCATTGCTTCTTTTAAAGATAAGAAATCCCATCTTATGGCTATTCCAAATTTTGTCATTTCTGGTTTAATAAATGCTTCCCTGTCTAACGGAATTTTCCCGTTACTGTTAAGGACTGTCCTTGGGGTTCTGATTTACAAGAGCGGGTAACGGAATTTTCCCGTTAGTGTTAAAGACTGTCTTTGGGCTTCTGATTTACAAGAGCGGGCAGCGGGATTCCGTAGCTAACTATAGACCGATATCCACCCTGCACTTTCTCAGTCAAGTTTTTGAGCGTGTCATGTACGTTCGATTGTCAAAGTATGGTAGAAGTTTCAATATCATAATCGTAGCTCCTACCCAAAACGGATTTCAAAAGAAAAAATCAACCGCAGATGCAATTTTACAAACCTGGCATATGACTCCTTAAATAACAAAAATGACCTTGTATCTGTTCTCTTAGACTTCCCTAAAGTATTTGATACGGTGAAGCATTCGATACTACTCCGGAAACTTAATTCGAAATTCTATTGGCATGTGTGTAACTTGGTCCAGGTCCTATTTATCGAACAGACGTCAATACGTATGTGTCAGTGGTGCACTCTCATCTACCCGACACATCTCGGCTGGTGTGCCCCAAGGTTCAATTCTCGGTCTGCTCCTCTTCCTGTTGTACGTAATTTGCGTGTGTAAAAACGCAAGAGACCTTCAGTTGGTGCACTTCGCGGATGACACCACGGCTGTGGCTGTGGGTGCGGACCTGCCGGAGCTGTGTCGTGTAGTCAATGAGGACTTGGCGAGGATAGACTAGTGGCTTCCTGCGAATAAATGATCACTTAATGTATCGAAGACTAGGTACCTACATGCTAATATCAAACAAAAAGAAGACCGTTCCTCATGCAATACCAATTAAAAATAATCCAATATGCCTTATGGATTCAGCTAAATTTCTCGGAGTCATTGTTGATGATAAGCTCGCTTTCGCTCAGCATATATATTTCCTTTGCCAGATGGTCTCTCGTACGTGTGGTATGATGTGAAAGGTTTCATATTTTATTCCTGACTATGTGTTCCATAAACTGGGGTCTTGTTTGAAATCCGGACTGCTGCAGATAATCCGTTTCCTCCACGCTCTTTCATTTTCCCGTTACTCAATAGGCTTAGGTTATTATGATGTAAAGACAAAATTAATGTAGGTAGAAGAAGAAAGCAGTTTGAATTTCTTCAGTAATAGCTAGATGGGAAAAAATTAATCGAAAACCTCATAACTTCATTTTCTCGAACTAGCGGTTGCTATTTTCGGAAAGAGCATCAAAAACTATAGAAAATATCAATTTTTCAGTAAAATCTGGAGCAGTCTGGATTTCAAACAAGATCCGTAAACTGTACTCGTCCCTTGTGTACCCATATCTTGTGTATGGGCTGGAAGTGTGGGTAGGTGCTTCTCAGTTTCGCCTTGCCAGGCCCAGTTCCCTGCAGACCAGATGCGTTAGGTTTGCTGTAGGTGGTTAGCAGGCATTCACGCAATGTCCCTGTGCTTCGACTGGGCTAATACCCTTGAGCCATATTCATAAGTACTTCGTGTTAGGTTTTACCGGTGTTGTTCCTACTCTTCCGCCCGCAGTTCATTTCCCTGCGGGCCACTCACCATCACAGTACAAGACTTGCTCAGTTCCTACACTTAAATACCCTCGTCATTAATTTTTTCTTCATTTTAGTACTGTGCCGTTAGGTTGTGGAAGAATATTCCAGCTTCAGTGGAACAAATTAACTCTCTAAAGCAGTTCAAAAGACAAACCAAAAAAGTGCTGATATGACGAGCAAAAGATACATGTACTTGGCCGAAGTTTAATCAGGCTTTACCTAGCTTATATTAGTACTGTAATCATTAGATATGTATCGCCCTATTAGAAAAGAGAGGCCCCAGAAACCTCTTAACTAGTTCACCGTATCATTCTTAAATATACAAAAATATACCAATGATAGCAAGCATGCCCAGATAGTTTTTACGACATTACCGGTATAGGCTTGGATGAAGGAAAAACTTTAATTAGTATCTGCCATGTATTGAGTTTTTACAAATTGTTTAAAATTGCATTGTAAACAATATAGTTATTTCTTTTGCTAATAAAATTATTCTTATTATTACAACAAAAATTAAAACTGGCAGCTTAACCTACGCATTTAAATATAATTATAATCACACCGCTGCTTCCTCTTCGGGGTTTGGAAGTTATTTCTCATACTTTTTTCACTATTTTCCTAATCGTAGAATAGTTAACTACACATTTGATTTGTAATCAGCGTCTACTCGCTGCTAATGTCGGTGGGGCCGATACCCACTTGCGCAAAGAATTTTTTTTTTAATGTAAAGTGGCTGTTGACGTTAGTCCTAAAGATGGTAGGTCGACGTTAGCTTTATAAAATGGATCCTGAAAGGATGAAACGTAATCATTACGGTGAAGTAGTTCTCAGTCTCATGTTGATGTGCTCTGCATCTGTCTACTGTTTCCAGTTGCATTACCTGTAGAGTTATATGGATAGATCGTGACTCACGATCCATCTCCTCTAGCAGGGCTCCCATACGCCCTTGAAATTTGTTTGTTCTTGAATATTTATCCAAGTTCAATATTTCCTTGAATTTTTGTTAAATGCCCTTGATATTAATACTTTTTCTAGCTACTGTTTTTATCAATCACTTTTAATTGTGTCTAATCCAAAGTTATTCCTTTTGTCCATGAAAAGTCCGTGAATTTTTTGTTTGTTTATCCATTCACCGTGCAGAATAGGGTCAGAGATGTTCTCTTATATTTTCCTTACCCGCCGGTTGTAGTGCACCGGTCGCCCCAGACTAATAGAACTCATTTAAACTTGTTATTTAAGACCTTCCAGCATAATATAAAGAAATATCACAGAGACTAGCGGCGTCAAAAAAATTGAAAGATTAAAATTATTTCCTTTTGGGGAATTGCTTAGTGAGGTTCGCAGAGACCCCAGGGGGACACTGTAAATTGCCTTAGCCATTAGCTACGCCTTCTGGATAACTCTCTTTGGAGTCCACTTTACGTCCTTTCGATTTCATACTCATACTGATATTTGCCTCTGTTCTTCCTCTTGTTTCCAGACTTGATATTCTCATACGTGTTAATCCTGTGTGGAAACACCTTCGTGTACGGGTTTCACGTTTCTGTCGACAACATTTATCTCTTTTCTTTGTTAGATCACAGTTGTCGTGGAAACGGTGCTTAAACTATTTACTATAATATTGATGATGATAATAATAAGAGCAGATTGTCTGAAACACTAGTTATGCTCCACTTCAACTATTACATCAAGCTATCTGTTAAGAAATAAGATGCAGTCTCTATCCACTAGCAGTGTAAATCTGCAAGTAGATTCTTGTTTAACTGCTATTAGCCCCAAAGCGGACTAAATTATGAATAGAGATGTTTGTGTTTTGTTGTAGCTTGCTCTCCCGAGAGCATCCAGTGTCTTAAGTCTTATGCTGAAATCCTTCCTGTGACGAACTTTTTATGAAGTAGACTACTTTAGTGTCATGGATAGAATCCTTCAGTGAGTGGTGAGTCATACCCACGTAAATATACATCTGTCATCAATAGGGACAAGAAGATGTATTGCGGCTGCCTTGCTTCTACTGGTTCTGCAGGCATGAAATTATACTTTTAAATTTAACTTGCTATGTGTCATTTGCGGCCGTTTTTGTTGAAGTTGCCTATTATATGTTACCTGGAGTGCATATTGGAACCCACGCGCGAATTCAGATTAGCAATACTAGACCTATTCCGTATCATCTTGGCTCACCTGAAGGGTAGCTACACAATTTTGTACTGTGGTGACTCGTCACTCGAATCTAACTAGCTACTGTTTGTATTTCCTGTAGAGTGGTGCCAACGAATCCATTACGTAATTATTTGTTAATAATAATTCTTCAAGTGTGCTGTAGGTGTACGAGTAAATTAATTTGCACTTGCTGCGTTTTGGTACGTTTTTCGAATAAGAAGTTACTGTTGAGAGTTGGTCGTTCGAGTAGCGAGGTCTCCTATCTGTAGCATCAATATTTTCTTGTTCCTCAACTCCAAGTCGATCTGTGTGAGCCTGCAGAGGTTGGCTACTTTCATGCCCTGATCCTAGAAGGGCAAGGCAATTTTACATTCTCGGAAGGACACACCCTGGCAGCCTGTATGAGAAGATCCACTTATTATATTTTGGATAATTGAAAAAGAAATATATATATATCGTTGCCAGTAGGGTGTATCGTGTGCTGGAGTTACACGTATTGGCATGTCTGCCTATTAGTTAAGGTGATGCAAGCTCAAATATAAGCCTGTTGTACATATTTCATTATTTATATTTTATGATATTCTAATGTAAGTTCTCAACCCGTTATTTGTTTTACTGCTGCCTTTTTTCCCCTTTGTTTATATGTTTGCTTGCTAGTCTCGCTAGTACAACGTTTGAGGTGACGACACTGACTGCATCGAACAGCGCAGTGCCAGAGTGTCATTTCTGAGTAAACAACGTCCGAGCGGCCGCCGGTGTGGTCAGCTTATATCTGCTTGGGCCCCACGACCTCCCAAACCCGAGTTAACGCAACATGGACTGTTAACTCACCGGTAGGCTTGGCCTAGGATAGATCGTGATTCATGATCCATCTTCTCTAGCAGGGCTCCCACACGCCCCCACCCAAGCCTTCTTCGCAACCTCGTCATCGTTGATTACGAATTCTGCATCCTGGCCTACTCTTTGGCCTTTCTATTTAGTTAAAAGCGGACCACGAAAAGAAAATAAATATTGGATGAAATCAACCTCAGAAGAGAGTACGAACGGAGTGTTAGAGAAGCTGTATATAGGTCTCTGCATTTAGTGAACTTCAACTTTGGAAAAGAACATTTTTCCTATCTATTAAGAGCATGACGTGACACCGAACATATAAAATAGGTATATAAACACGGCGGTCATTCTTAGTGTTAGATGACATCTACGCGAGACCTCTATAATTCCGGACATGATTTGAACGGAGGTACATTGAACTGTGATCGTAACCTGTCTGGAAGTGCTCGTTAATTGTGGGCGTGACTTGTATGAAGGTACTATGCAGTTGTGGGCGTGACTTGTATGAAGGTACTATGCAGTTGTGGGCGTGACTTGTATGAAGGTACTATGCAGTTGTGGGCGTGACTTGTATGAAGGTTCTATGCAGTTGTGGGCGTGACTTGTATGAAGGTACTATGCAGTTGTGGGCGTGACTTGTATGAAGGTACTATGCAGTTGTGGGCGTGACTACATGGTGTTATTGAATTCTGACTTCTACCTTGCTGAATGATTCCATGTGGACGTGGATTGGACATAGGTTTTCTGGAATTGTCTTTTTTTTTAACTTGGGCGTGCCCTTCACTAAATTTGTCTTAGTTGCGAGATTAGGAGCGATAATAAAATGTTGAAAAGGTGTCATTTCTGCGCTGGCCTTAGTTACAGCTCATTGTGAGATCCAATATGGAGTTTCAGCCGAGCAGATATTTGGTTTTAATCTCTAGCTATTGCTGGTCATCCCCTCGAGGAGGGGGGGGGCATAGGATGGGCCATAGACCATAGGATTGGGTTAGTGGGGTTTACCCATCCTATGTTACGGGAATCATCGCCCCCGGGGTTACCTTTGACATCAGCTAGGCCTTCGGAACGCCTGTCTTTCCTGCCCACTTTGCTTCCTTCCTGATTTCGTACTCGTACTCTGTTTACTTTCATCTGTTCTTCCTCTTCTTCCCCGACTTGCTATTTCAATGCGCGTTGGTCCATCTTCGTGGTTCCACGTTTCTGTTTACATACTATGCATGTACAATTGTACAAGTCCCTTCTTTTTCCTCTCTTGAATCACCAGAGTTTAATCCAGGGAGGCTTAAACATCTAATATATGGTAATGCTACTGCTGGTCCATTTGCTCATATATTCCCTTGGAGCAGTGCCTGCCCCTATTGGCTCACGCATGGACCCGTGATTATTTCATGCCATTTAAAGCTTATATTACAGTACAGTATATTGTTGCTTTTATCACATTGATATGGATTAATGGTATCTTTAAAATTATAAAGGGAAAAATGAATGTTTTATTGAACAATTTAATCTTTTTAATTTAAAATTTAATTCTGACATAGTTACTTCTCTTTGCCAGTGTTTATCCATAGACGTTATCCTTTTAATAACGATGATTGCAGTGTAAAATTATAATTTAATTGAAACAGTCGCATGAGGCGAGTCAAAAATACATTCAGGAGACTTCAATGTGAAGATTTACAGTATGGAATTTGCAGGAATATCACGTGAGTAATTACATCTCTTGATTTTGGAGTTATTCATGTAGTCTACTCTGTTAATTAACCCATCAACTGTGGCATGCGTATCTTGAATACCGTTTGGAGGACAGATATTTACCTCATTCACAGTAAATAGACTAAATGACAATGCGCCTCACGCTCTAAATATTTGCTGAAATGAATTATAGTCGTACGATGCCGTACGGCCCAGTATTCTCGATCGTATTATCCATCGTGTGTGGATGTTTGGAATGGTGTTGGGGGCTCTGCCTTTCTGTACACAGAGCTATTCTGTGATTTCGGATCTTCTCTTTTTTTTTTTTTGTTCGCTGGGCTGGTTACGTCGGGGTTTGTCAACCTCATGGAAATTCTCTGTTCCCGTGTCGCCAGTCTAGTTTAATTTAATTATAATAATCTGGTAAGTTGGTTTCATTTTAATGACAGGGGGTTTGTGTGTTTCAAGTCTCTTTTTCACTAGTGCGTAAGAAAGCAATGGGATTGTTACACTGGGCACCAA
This sequence comes from Parhyale hawaiensis, assembly GCA_001587735.2. Classification (NCBI taxonomy): domain Eukaryota; kingdom Metazoa; phylum Arthropoda; class Malacostraca; order Amphipoda; family Hyalidae; genus Parhyale; species Parhyale hawaiensis. The sequence continues at coordinate 3,322 of LQNS02278186.1, read as the reverse complement.
TTTCCCCATCTTCCATGGCGATGCGCTAACAGGAGGTAACGGAGATTATTACCTTCTAGTTCTAAGCATAAGCTTTTTTATGGCGATGACACACGCAAGCCAAAAAAACAAGTATCGTCATTTTTTCGTTCGAATTATGTGTTGATGTGCCTATTGCAACAGCACAGACTCGCAAAAAATTTCGAGTTATAAATACCTCCAAATATAATTAGATGAGCAACGGTTAACTAACTGCACTCGCGGAACAAGCTGCACTGTTGGTTAACATTTTTACATTATTTCTTGGCAATCTCAAAGCTGTGTTTACGAGACTTCAACATACAACTTTGGGACTAAATGATGACGATACTCATTCTTTTGACTAGCGTGTGGCATCGGCATTAGTCACTCATGTTTGCACCTCTGACGAGAGCAGCCTTGCCTGGTGCTGAGTCCAGCTGTGCTGTGTGTCCCCACCTACTGAAGAGAAGATTTGAATATCATGATCTTCAAAACCAAACAAGAGTTTCAAGTTGCCGACCGACTCAGTAGTAGACTTGTAGACTACTTGGTCCTCAGTAGGTGCCTGAAGCCTCTTGCACCTACTAAAAAAGACTGCTTTGTTTCTGACCTATTCAACCAATTACAGTGCCCCAGTCAGGAAGCAAAGAATGCAACGGGAGGACTCAATAGGACTAAAATAAAACTTAGCCGTGACCGCACGTAGCGAACTTACATCACATCGACGAGTCGAAGTATTTGAGTGTGAAACCTCAGGCTTTCGTAGGCTGTTTTCTTAAACATATCGCCGTGTTTTTCCGATTTATTTCATTCAATCTCCCCCTCATGACTGGCCAGCTACTTGAGCTGCAAACTATCGTAAAATGTTGTCGCCAAGTACAGAAAGTTTGAGCAATAGGCTAACTGTTACTGTGGTTTCTCTCGCGTAAAGAATTGGCTATAATGGTGCTTATATTTGTTTGTAAGTAATAAATATGTTCTGTGAAGAGCACTGCGAACTGAATATGAAATGTAAATAAGGCTTCAATTCAGAAAAAGAAGTTAAATCAGGTCGCCAAAGGGGACCAAACCCGGCGCTAGTGCTGTGAAAGTTTCCACCAGCATGCACTGCAATTTTTTAGAGATAATTGCTATATTAGAGTATATTCTCTTAATTTATTTATACGCAAGAGATAAATTTTGCAATTTAAGATGATTTTTCTGGTTAAATTGATTAAAATACTCCTAGGCTGCTCAGCCATAGATTTGTCGATGATGTCACTTTCTGGTGCTAATTTCTCGTGAGTCCTGTTACGCTCTTTGCTTCCTGGTCCCAGTCAACTCTAAAGTAGATTTGAAACCCAATCCCATATTAATACAAGACGTTTGTAGTTTCTCTTACCACTATAGTAAACAACTCCATTGTCGTTTAACCAACTAAGCATATTAGGCCCCGAACGTATCAAAGAGTTTGTTTGTGATCCCGCAGAGTCCAGACAGAAAATTTCAAGTCCTCGTTCAAAAAACAATTTATAACTTTAACAATTAGAACAATTGCCTCAGTTTCATGAGATCATCTCGTGGAAGTTTCACTTTTTAGCAGCTGAGTAAATGCAATAATGGAATCTCAAAGAGCTGGAAAGTTCCTGCTTGACCCCTTAGAGGCCGTAGGGTTGGGTTAGTTGAGTTCGCCCATCCTATGTTATAGAGAGAGTAGCGCCCCAGAGGGGTTTGTGTAGGTTATTGTCGCCAACATGGGCTGAACCTTCGGGAGGTCTGTCTTTCCTGCCCACTTTGAGGCTCCTTCCTGATTTTGTACTCCTACTGATCTTACTTTCATCTGCTCTTCCTCTCTTCCGGACTTGTTCCCACCTTCGTGCATGGGTTCCACATTTCTGTCGACATACTACATGTCCCTTCCCTTACCTCTCTTGAATCACTATAGTTGTGTGTAGAGAGGCTTAAATTTCTAATAGAACAATAAAATTCCCGCTTGAGGAGCTCTGCGATAATTTACTCTTCACAATATTTTGGTACCTCTTCACGATGGACCTCTGCAGCGGGGTTCAGGTGTGCCGCAGGTTCCATGCAATAGGCATGCGTCCCGAGCTGTGGAGTCGCTTGGACGTGGGAGAGGTGATGAAACGCATCCTATATGCCGTTTACTGTCAGCATTGTGCGCCGAAAGAAAAAGATAACGTTTATTAAGTTTCGTGACGTGCATGCAACTTTTTATTTCAAATCCTAGATCTTTGGGCATCGTTGAGACCTTGTTTTTATCAAAATAACTTAACTACCCGTGGCAAACGATCGCTAGATCATGCAAAAAAAACTCCACTTTTCTCTCTTCTCGGAATCATTCAGATGATGTCAAATAATTTTTAGTTAGCGTGCAGACTATCGAATGCTTGAGTTATACTATTAGTGTATGGGCCATATGTTTCGCCAGGCCAAACATTTCGGCAGGTCGTATGTCCCACCACCACCACCACTCCAAACGTTTGGCTAAATAAAACGTTTCGGCAGGTCATATAGATTTATATAAAAAGAGAACCGAGCTATACAGCTAAAATATTTTTACTAGGTCAAAAGCAAACGTTTCGGATTAAAATAAATCCATCATCTGCTGAAATTATAAAGAGAAATTATGAAACATTAATTGTAAAGAAATTTATCCGGGAAACGAGAGCGGTCCAAAGTTTTCGCCTATACCCTAAGAAAAGTTTAAATTAAAGTTAAACGAACCTAACTAAGTATTTTTAGGGGTGCAGCAGACTGACAATTGTTAAGATTGGGTTTGTTCGTAAGAATAAAAATCGATTCTATTAATCTAAGATTTTGCACATCCTTTGTTCTTGCAGTTGACGGGATGGTATTCATTAAATCTATCGGAACGGATGGCTGAGTTTGAAGGTGCGCTTAGTTGCTGCCCCGTAGTGCCCGTACGATGTTATAAAAATGATGTTAGGCCATCCTAACGTAGAGCTGTCTAGCAGAAAATATGGTTTGCCGAATCGTTTGCTCTAGGGCAACGTTTGGTCCGGTGAAACATATGGTTTGCAAAATCGGTTGCTCTAGGGCAACGTTTGGTCCGGTGAAATATGTGGTTTGCAAAATCGGTTGCTGTAGGGCAACGTTTTGTCCGGTGAAACATATGGTTTGCAAAATCGGTTGCTCTAGGGCAACGTTTGGTCCGGCGAAACATGTGGTTTGCAAAATCGTTTGCTCTAGGGCAACGTTTGGTCCGGTGAAACATATGGTTTGCAAAATCGGTTGCTCTAGGGCAACGTTTGGTCCGGTGAAACATATGGTTTGCAAAATCGGTTGCTCTAAGGCAACGTTT
>LQNS02278185.1:6436067-6467731 GCA_001587735.2 Parhyale hawaiensis | reverse complement strand
TTTTACTACCTAAAAGATAGCAAGCATAAGCTAAACTAATATAACCTAGATCACCTGACTTGGCTCATCTAACCTAACTCACCCCATGTAAACCAATGTCCATTACTTAATCCTGCCTGACAAACTCCATTTAACCTAACACAGTCTGCCATAACATATCTCAACTAACCTAGTACATGCCAATCCCAATGTGTAATGTTTATCCTGAAGGACATTGTTTTACCTAATGCACCTCATCTAACTTCACCCATCATAAATTAGCTCATGATCATGTAGCTACAAGCAAACAAATATGAAGACAGGTTCATAGTACCTAGTTCGTACCTACCACAGGGAAACACGGGATCATAGTTATGCAGCTGTGAAAGCTTCTCTGTGTTGATGTTTCTTCCCCTTGTGCTTCAAAGGATAAAGTGCTGCAAATACAACAGAGATTTGAGCACGTTTCTTGTGTACCTACTGTTGTCAATCTCATTGAGTATGGTTGCTGAATATTAAACTTGAAGTTTCTATCATGCCAGCCCTTGAAATATTTAGGTATTTCTAGTCTTCATAACTCAACAGTACCTACTCCAATGGGTAATACCATATGTGAGCCTTACAAAATATGGTACTTCTTGACTAAGTTGACTCTTATTGTGTAGCTATATTTGTACTTCGATTTCAGTTATGGATTTTGAAAATATTCTACTTGAGGAATTTTATTTGCATCTTGATAAAGTCCTAGCAGTATGACAAATATATTATTGAAGTAGTTTCACTGTTTATGGAACATTGGGTCTTCCATTGTGGCCCATTATTTTTCTCATTTCTTGATGGGATTTCTATGCAGCTAATTGATGCAGACTTGTGAAATTTCACCAGTAAATGAATGTTGTGACTGAAATTCCCCTTCTGATGTGTTTTTTTTTTTTTTAGAAATGGCACTTTCACTTAATGAATGCTTTCGAATAGAGTACCTATCCCATAACGGCTTGTCCTGTGCTGCTATGCTAACATACCTATGATTTCATGTCAAGTCTCTCAATAAACTATAAAGTGAATCTGAATCTGAATCTGAGGTAATGAGACACCCACAAAGTCAGTAATTGTAACATGCAAATGAAACCCAGGAAATCAGGTGTGATACCCATACAATGGATTTCAAGTTATCACTTAGAAACTTGCTGAATTTTTTCCATGAAGTGAGAAAAAATAAGCACTTCAGTGGTTGCAGTTCTCTTCAGCCAAAATCAGGGCTTCTTGCAAGTTGAGTTTTTGTGCAATTTCATACCAAAAGTGTAGCCTGGACATGCAAATGAAAAGACAAGCAGAGTAATATTAGAGCTAGATTGGTATCTAGCTTGTCCTTCATCTTTGGGTTGAGAATGTGGTTCTGATGACATTGTGAAATGATTTACAAATTGTATGTTTTATATTTTAATTGACATTGATTTGGCACTAGCTAAGTGGTGAAGTGAATCTTAAATTGTAGACTTATTCACTGGTGGTTGGTTTAATTTGTGTGTTATGTGCAATAAAGTAATGGGTTGTTGCTAAATAGAATAGAATTTAGCTACCTAGTTTCTGAACATACTAACATGAAGCTACATTGTGCTAAAAATCCAATGGCAGTGTATCCTTGCACTTATGAATCACCAAATCAAAAAACCTGAAGTGCGAGGGGAGGAACTGGCTTTCAGTGTGTATTACAAAATTGCAGATTAATTCCCTTGATTGCTTTTCCCAGCAGTCGGTTGAAGCGCAATGGAGAGCTCTACAAGACCAAGAATTACGTGTACAACCGAGCCCTGTATGAGCAGAAGATGGCCAATGAGACGCCAGAGCAGCGATCGAAAAGACTCGAGTATGCCCGGCAGAGGTACGCATTCCTGGACTTTGCTCTAGTCATTCATGTGACTTCAACATACACACTAATTTGTTGTTTACCAGAATTTTGACTGGTATTGTTGCATTTTGCTTTTCATCTGTCATTTTTACCTGATTGAAAATGAAAAACATAAATAATTGAAAATGAAGAACATATAGCACTAGCTATACTAATGCAGTCTTAGCTATAGCTAAATATTGTAGCTACAACACTGAGGCTGCCAGGTGCTCAATTCCTCTGCTTGGTATATGCTCATGTGTCTGCATGCGGCTGTCTTGTGTGATGCTCCTATGCATGCTTATTCTGCCTTCATAGGGTGCTAGGTTGGGCCGCAGGGCTACGTTTAGCATACCATGGTTGTAGGCTTAGGAGTCTGATATTTTTCTAGAGACGTGAGGTCAGATTTGGGAACATGCTTGCCTAGCCTAGGGGATGGAAAAGCACTTATGTCCTGGCATTGGAGTTAGTTGAAGTTGCATATTGTTTCAGTCCGAGGAGTCTCAAGTTGAAACCTGGCTTGTGTCTGAGTCAGACATTGGCCATTCAATTTTACAGCCCTTATTCACACCCCCTGGGATCCCATGGGTGGCCATTAAATTAGGCAAAGATGAACATGGCATGAAACTAAAAAAAGTAGCTACCTACTTTTCACCTCAAAATTTGTTCAACTGCCAACCTTCTGGGTGTTAACTGCTATTTCATCATGAAAAGTAACATAGGTAGCAGTTGATTGAAGAGTTCACTGTTATTTTACCATGAAATGTAACACAACAGCAGTTAATTTAAGAGTTCACTGTTATTTTATCATGAAAAGTAACACAAGAGCAGTTAATTTAAGAGTTCATTGTTATTTATCATGAAAAGTAACACAACAGCAGTTAATTTAGAAATTTACTGGTTTCTTATCTTGAGAAGTAACACAGCAACTGTAATTTGAGACTAAGTAACTTTGTTCAACTTCACCCCATGTTCACCTTCACTCCATTGTTTGGTACCTATCCACGTAACATGACTAAAAATGACTGACTAAAAATTACCTGTCTCTATTACCAACACACAATTACCTAGGCTAAACCATAGTGGTTTTTGTGACTAATCAAAACTTGATCAGTTGTTCTGTGTGTGAGGCCATAGGGAGATATTCATCCAACTGTTGTAAAGTTGCAATCAGAAGGAAATCCCATAGGTTACCCGGGTTACCCCCGCCTGAGCAAACTTGTAACAGTTCTCTTCCTGTACCCACATATCTCCTTGGCATTCTTCCTTATCCTTCATGCTTTTGATATTCTCTAGCCTTTTATGAGTGTCTTTCTCTTTCATTTTGTATCAATTTGCTTCCTTTCATTCTTTTTTTTTAACTCTCGCCGGCCAGGTCATCACGGCGTGCATATGTTCCGCCCTTAATGGGCGGTTGCATTAATGGTCTTTCCTGACTAAATTTTGCTGTAAATTGTTATCCACTGTATTTTGGGATTGCAACTCCATTTGATTGAACAATAATTCTATAGGGTATTGCTTCTTCACCAAATTGTCTGTGATTGCCAGAAGCTAAGTTTGACATCTAGAGTAAAGACTGCATTTATTGTACTGCAGGTTTGGTCTGGTAGCTACCTATGCTAGAGAATCTGAGTGTGCTCTCTTTTAGAGCCGAGTAGACGTTCTGGAGGAATTTCTTTGAAGCATAGGGACCTAGGGGAACTACTCTTACTATGCCCTTGCAAAAAATGTTACCAACTTGAGGGCCCTTTTTCAGTAATAATTTGATTCCTGTAGGCTAGTTACTAGTAGTTAGGCTATTCCATCCGAAGAGATCCCCCCAGTCGATCTTTCAAAGCATGAGGTTCGACCAGCAGGCTTCCTTTAGAGTAGGAATTCCCTCCATTGGGCACTTTCGGAGCAGAGGGTCCCACCCATGGGTATCCTCAGGGTAGGGGGATCCCACCAGCGGGCGCCTATAAAGCTGAGTATGTTCACGAATGGGCACCTTCAAACCCCAGAGGTTCTATAAGTGGTCATCTTTAAACCTCAGAGGTCCTATAAGTGGTCATCTTCAAACCCCAGAGGTCCTATAAGTGGTCATCTTCAAACCACAGAGGTCCTATTAGTGGTCATCTTCAAACCCCAGAGGTCTTATAAGTGGTCATCTTCAAACCCCAGAGGTCCTATAAGTGGTCATCTTCAAACCCCAGAGGTCCTTTAAGTGGTCATCTTCAAACCCCAGAGGTCCTATAAGTGGTCATTTTCACACCCCAGAGGTCCTATAAGTGGTCATCTTCTAACCCCAGAGGTCCTATTAGTGGTCATCTTCAAACCCCAGAGGTCCTATTAGTGGTCATCTTCAAACCCCAGAGGTCCTATAAGTGTTCATCTTTAAAGTTCAGAGGTCCCGCAAGTCATAGTGGGAACCTTCAAGCAGAGGGTCCCACCAGTGGACGCTTTCAAAGCCGAGAGGTCTTCCCAACGTCGCCCCATTCACAGAAGTGGGTCCTCTTCAGAGGAGATGTATTTAGTTCCAGAGTTAGCGTGCTCTCGTTGCCGCTGGCACTACTGACGGACCAACGCAATGTATTTACTCGAAGAGAGTAGAGTGCTTTCGTTTATCACCGTCACCTACTGCAGATTGATGTAGGCAATGTACTTCGTTACAAAGATTAAGCACTCTCATTTGCCGCAGGTACTACAGACTGAAGCATACCATGACTCCTGATGAGCTGGCCAGGCGCAATCAGAGGGCCAAGGAGCGGTGAGTGGCATGCGGAGTTGGAGTCAGGCGTTCAATTCGGCCGTGAATGTTTTTTGAGTGCTTCTTCTTACCAGCACTTTGGTAACCGGGAATGTATTTGTTCCACTTAGGTTTCATTACCTGTTTATGGACGCCCTGGCGTGTAGTTTTGATATTATGAAGATGGTTAATAATAAGCAGGTAGCTACTAGCATTTCCAGGCCCTGTAGATCTGTGTGGCTTTTGTGGCTTGGCTCAATGTTCGCGCTTCTAGTCCTTTTTTTTGCTCCTCTGGTTTGGCTTTAATTTCTCGCCTCTAGGCCCCGCCCCTCACAAGGTATTTAGTTGGGTTCGTTCATCCTACATAATGTTCTGGAGATCTGCGACCACAGGACGATTTTGTAGGTTACTTTAGCTAAAAGCTAAACCATCAAGAAGTCTTTCTTTCTTCAGACTTGTCTATTTTTTCACCCTGAAATTGATAATTCTTTGTTCTCTTTTCCTCTCTAAATTTGCTGTTCCCATGCGCGCTGAGCCTCCCTCGTGCTTGAGTTCCGCGTTTGTATTAAGCTTGCTAAATGTTCCTTCCTTTTCCTCTTTTGAAACATCATAGTTGAGTCTAGAGAGGCTTCAACAACGTCTTTAAAAAGAATAATAATCCTGCCTCTGGGGTTAAGCTACAACAACATGGGCATCTGATGTTGCCTACCACTTTATAAAAGTTGATCTGTTTTGGCTGGGGCAATCCGTTAGTATTATTAATGTAGTGAATAGTTTGAGCTTTGGGACACTCCTACCGTATCGTAGAATGGGGTAATTGAGACCATGTGGGGCAATTGAGTATACTGTAATGGGGGTAATTGAGATCAATGATTATTGTGGCCTTGTTAGAGTACTTACACAATCTATAGGCTTGTGGTAGGTATCTGCCACTGGCAGATACCTACCACAAGCCTATAGATTGTGTAAGTACTCTAACAAGGCCACAATAATCATTGATCTCAATTACCCCCATTATACTCAATTGCCCACATGATCTCAATTACCCCATTCTGCAGTAACTACTAAGCATATAAACTCAAGGTGTATTACTGGAAGTCCAGGAACGTTTAAATAGCTTACTTCGTGTCTCTAGTGAGTAGCTATTGGGGTTGCAGGAAGTCCGGTAACTTTTAGATAGCGTACTCTATGCTATGTCTAGTGAGTAGGTACCGGGGTTGTAGGGGGTCATTTTGAGGAACCAGCATTTGGAGTCTGAAACTGACTAGAGCCAGTGGTTTGTGCAGATGGGCCCATTTTGTTGAGACTTTGTGTTAGTGTCTGACATATTTGAACCTGAGCCCTAGAGTCGAAGTTTGACTTAGTCTCTCTGACTGCAGCCCTGGTTAGTATATTAGTGAGTTAGATTTTGTTATTGTGAAAATTGCTACTTCAACTTGCTTGTGAGTACATGTAGGTACTTTGACCACAACTAGTGTGATGAATTTGTAGCTTGAAAGTTTTCCTCACATGCTCGTATGTATCTTTAGAATTTGAAAACTAGCTCTGTAATTGTCCGGTAGAATGGCGTGTAATACAGTTGAAGTTGACATTTTCTGCTGTCAATTCACCTCTCTAGCTCAATAGTCTCGTTTACTAAAAATTTTAGGCAGCTACCTAAATTATGCATTGTATTACTGTAAGGATAATTACCATCTGCTCCGAATAGGTTACTGGCATGTTTTCATTGAAATTTGCCTATTAGTCTGTGTGTTTGTCAGGCTGTTTTTCGCTAAGATAACTCGAAGAGCTATCGACAGACTCAACAAAATTTACAGGGATTGTTAGGTACCGTAACTCAAAATGTTATGGACAAAATTTTATAGCATTTTCATGCATTGTTAGATTTATCACAAACAGTAGCTAAATGACCAATTTTGTCGACGATCTGTTTGTCCGTTCATCTCAGTGTTTGTTTTGTTAGAAAAATAACTTGGAGAGTTTTGAATGGATTTTTATGAAATAAAAACAGCTAAGTGATCAAATTTTGGTGATCTGCTCTTTTGTTATTGTTTGGTTAATGTTTGGCGGAGCAGAGGTAGCGAAGTCAAATAGTCAATGGAGTTTCAAAAAATTACAGAAGCTGTTATTACTGTCAAAAGGCTCAAATGACCAGATTTTGGTGCTGTTTAAATGGAAATTAGTGTTTCAGAATCAATTTGAATTGTTCGTTAGCCTTGCCTTGCTTGGCGGAGGTATGTGCTCTCAGATGCTCTAGTTCTAATAATTGGCAGCTGCTTGCTATTATGTCCAGGTACCACCGCATCAAGGAAACTCTCACCCCTGATGAGCTTGCCCGTAGGAACCAGCGAGCCAAGGAAAGGTAAGTTGCCCTAACTGTAAGGTGTAGATTTACCTGAGTGCTGGTGGGTCTTTATGTATATGTTCAATCTATAAGGTTGGTAGTTTTGAAAATACAGTGCTTTTCAGTACAATGTAGTCAACGAGCCAAGGAAAGGTCAGTTGCGCTAATTGTATGGTGTAGATTTACCTGAGTGCTGGTGGGTCTTTACTTAATTTTCAATCTATGCCTAAGGTTGGTAGTTTTGCAAATACAGTGCTTTTCAATACAATGTAGGCACACTTTGTAAACACACTTTAGTAAATGATGCATTTAGTATAGCTCGTTCTCAAAGCTTAGTATAGTAGCTGCTGGCATTTACAGAACTTCACATACCATTTCCTGGACAATTGACTGTACATGATCATTTTCTTTATATATTGATTCAACTACGATCCATATGTTGAACATATGGTACGTTTATCTCTATAACATGGTTCTTTAGGACCACTTATATATTTCATTTTCATTACTTGAACATTCAAGAGTACCGTAAAGGTTTTGACTTGAAAATCTATCTCTATCATCTTTATCTGTTTTCTAATGAATGACGCTCATAGCAGCTGGCTAAAGTGTTCATGCTCTTTGGAAGAGGGTTTTCGAACCGGATGGTAAAGAGTAAAATAGTTCGAGTTTGCTACCTCCATCTGATCTAATAAGTGGAATTGGAGAAGATCAAAATGTGGATATCAATTGTATGCTATTGAGGTGTGTATATTTTTTGTCTCTCACCCAATAGTTCTATAGCTATCTCAGCAGTGAATGCACCTCTCAATTAAATAGCTTGCTGCTTGTATGTTGTGATAATTTTTTATGCTATGCAAAGCAATAAAATAGTCGTACTGTATGTTGAAAATTTATTGACGATATTTGGCGCAGTCATTGTCAAGCTCCAAAATATTTGGCTTGGGTCCGGAGCATTTTTTCATACAACGGGAACACTGGCCCGTATGGCATCGTAACGGTTCCAAGGCAAACTTATGAAGAGCACCAGTCCGCCGAGTATACCGGTACCTCACCCGAACAAATGGATCCGAAAGAAACTCTGACAGTGGGTGACTGGGGCAGTTATAGATTTTACATCGTTGCATGATCAATTAAGCTACAGTTGCAGTCTTGCTACTTGCTACCGAGTCACATGTAGCTATAGTAGTTGGTGCCTAAATAGGGTTTCTGTTGGTCTTAATGCTTGATAGCCTTTGGTGGGGGCCCTGGGGGTTATGAAGTCAACGACTGTATTGCTGGCTATTTGCTGCACCGTAGTAACTCCAAATATGGCTCGGTATCCAGACGCAGGATGTGTTTGACTGCATATTTCACACCTTTAGACGAGTTACACTAGTTCACTGAAATGTGCTGTCGTCGACAGGGTTGCCGTATTTCAGAAGCTCTCTAACTTACTTGCTGAACAGACATAGAACATGCTTGACTTAGTTCTTTATGCCTTTAGATGGGATTTAACTAATTCCCAGTGTTACTGTTTGTCAGTGATTGTGACGCCACGCCCAAAAATTCTGTAATACCGGTATGCTTGGTGCCCAGACCCGGGATATGATTGGTTTTGTGATTCTAGCATTGAGTTTAACATTGACTGCAGATGCAGAAAAAAAAGCCTTCTTCTACAGCTTGGGCACTGGGGCAACGTTTCATTGTTCACACTGAGCGCCAGTATGTGCCTTTTTATTGGCTACGAGATTCATTCCATAGTTGAGTCTTTTTGTAGGCTTGCATTTATTGTGATGTTGGTGTGCCTTCATGATCTTTGTTAGGTACCGATCTACTTTTGCTTTGGTGTGCTTTTAGATACAATGGTAATTTTGAATATTTGTGTATTCTTTTACATTTTGGCAACCAAAATGTAAAATTCTTGAATTGTTTTCTTCAATTAATTTGACTCTTATGCCAAGTTTACTTGCCCTAAAAATTGGTATCTATCAGATGTTATATAGCTAGTGCCAATTTTGGGGCCACATAGAAGTGGTGTAAATATGCTACTGGCATAGGTAAATCCTGCCTGTTTACTCGTGCAACCTTTAGGGCACTGGCACACCAGAAGCAGTTCAGCGAGAAGCTGGCAGGCTGGTAGTTTTCGAAAAGCGCTGAATGCATTGGAGCGCGCACACTAAACAGCGGCAGCGGCCTACTCAACTGCCGCTATTCGGTGTGCGCGCTCCAATGCATTGCATGCTTCTCAAAAACTGCCAGCGTCTCGCTGAACTGCTTTTAGTGTGCCAGCCCCCTAAGAGTGTTTGTGCTGGAAATAATTTGGAGTTCGAACATCCAGGATTCTGGTAATTATTTTATTGGTTCATCTATCCTATATTATGGAACGTTGCACTGTTGGAGCAGGGGGAGCCTGCCCATACCCTAGCGTGAGCTAGTCCTCTGGCGCATCTTTCTTTCGTCTTTTGTTTGCTACAGTCCTTGTTTTATGCTTTTATTGGCTGTCTTGGTTGTAATTAACTGTCTGTAACACTCACTTCCGGGTTCCTTTCTCGTGCCATACTAAGGTAGCTATGGTATACGTTATATTTTCTGCTCTTTTCTCGTCATTGTAGTAAAAAAAGGAAAATGGAGCCTTTTAATATAATGATTTGGGTGAATTTCATTAGCTTTAAAGTACTAAACTACCAAAATTTGAAATCGGATTGGAATTGCTTTAACAGCTAAGTCAATCAAGTTCATTTTAATACAAAATTGTCCACTGGAAATCTCATACGACATAGTACTAGCATAGCTATAGCACTGGCCCTCACCAAGGTCTCTGGTCTGCCCCTGCAGGTACCACCGCATGAAGGCGACCGAGTCCCCTGAGGAGAGGCACAGGCGCAATATCTTAGCTAAAGAGAGGTCAGTATTGCCTTGTATGACTTAGCTTAACATGCCTTCAGCAGCTTTATATTGGTCATGTCTCTAAGGAGGCTTGGGATCAGCCATATCATTAGGTTTGTCTCGCCTTATACTGTGGGGCCTTTTGCTCCCAGAGGCAAGGCCTGGTTACCTCTTAGCCTGCCTTCAGCAGCTTCTTGTCGGTCATGCATGACTCCCTTATTAGCCGTAGGATGGACCTTAGTGTTAGATTTGCCCTGCCTAATACTGCAGTTACGACGCACCCGAAGGGTCTCTTTAGGTTATCTTAGCCTGCCAATTTGATATTGGCCAAATCTGACTCCGTCAAGGAGCATGGGATAGACTGTAGGGTTGGTGTGTTCATCCATCTTATTTCCAGGGAGTTGTGCTCCAGAGAGGCTCTATAGCAATGTTAGCTTAGTGTGACTAGCAACTTCATCTTGGTTATGCTTCACTCTTTCGGTGGACTTGGAATGGACCCTATTGTTAAAGGTTTACCCAGCTTTATACTATGGTACTATGGGGTGTTTTACTGTAAAGGAAGCCAATACCTTACTCTAGCCAGGGCCATGAATGCATCTTTCTGTTTCCTCTTTCGTTTTCTCGTTTTATCTGCTTCTGTTGATATGGGTCTTTGATTTTTTTTTCTTCAGAGCACGGTGTTTCATTGCACACGGTTGAAATTTTTTCGTTTTCAAACAGCTAAAACTGTTTAATGCACTCTATGGAATTTCTTATGAAAAAATTGGTCATGTTTTCAGGAACCAAATATTCCTCTTTAGAGAAGGGGTTGCACAATTGGATTTGGTAGGAGTCTGATATTTTCGATGACCTGGAGTCAAGTGTTGAAATCTGGCCAATAGCTGGAGTCAGTTGGTAAAAATGAACCCCTTTGGTTGAGAGTGAGGCCCAAAGTTTATAGAAGTTGTATATTTTTGGGGGCTCAACTGCAACTCCTGCGACTTTGGTTTGTCCAACTCCCCTTCCTGGTATTCCAGAAAGTTTTACCCTGACTCCAGGGTTGGCAAAAACAATGTTTTTTTTATGTTCAAACCAATCAAACCCATGTTTTTTTTTTATTTTTTTTTCAATATTTTGTTTGTTTTTTCTAGTTCTAGGAATTTTTTCCAACATTTAAAGGGTTTCTACTTTGTAAACATATAGGTAGTTAGCTAATCATCATCAATCTTAGTTACTTAATTTCAACTTCCTGTTGTAGAAGAATGACTTGAAGAGAAGGGGTTAAGAAAAAGCAGTTTGCAAAGTACCCATATTTGCTATGGCTACATTTAACATCCAAAGCAGAGAAGCTTTGACTTATAATTATTGCAGTATAAACTTCTTTGAAAAACTTGAAAACACTTCAAATTACAAATACAACTTGACAGAATTAGCTAGCTACTAGCCAATTAAAAAATAGAGTAATAAACTAAAGAAAGTGAAATAGCTATAAAATCCCTTGAAATAGCTTAGAATAGGAACTCTTCGAAATAGAAAAAACTCAATAGAAATGGCTAGCTACCAGCTAATTGAAAGCAGAGTATTGAACTAAAGAAAATGAAATGGTTATATGCCTACATCCTTCTCATGAGCTCACTAGCTACCTACTAGCATCTTTAACTACTACTGCTAATTTTCAGCAGCTGCTAGCATACCAGAATATAATTAGAAATGCATCTCTGAAATGAAATACACAAAATTCGAAAGTTTATAGGTTTTTTATAAGCAAAAGCAATAGTTGACCCTAACTGTCCTAACAGTCAAATGGATTCCTAAATAGTAACACATTAACACATCCTCTCAGGTGTGTAGATAAAATTTAATAACTTCTAGAAGTAAAGCTGTTCATTTCGCAATATTTATGAGTAAAAACCAAACAAATCGAATAAAAACTAGAAAAAAAAAAGTTTTTTTTTGGTTTGTTTATGCCATGTTTTTTTATTTGGTTTAAACCAGTCAACCCTGCTTTATTTGTATATTTGTCTTGAGCGATTCCTGAAAATTATTGATATTCACCAAGACTATTATTGCCTAAGGACAACTAGCTACCAAAGATATCCTGAAAGATCAAGCTAAAGAAAGTATTTTGTTTTAATTTTTTTTACTTTGCGTTATTTTCACCCTCTGAAATTAAGTTTGAAAGAATTGGGCATTGGCCGGGAAAGAAAGACAAGAGCCAGTCGGACTTCCCTTGTTGCAGGAGTTGGAGTCAGAGTCGGTGAAATTCGGTCAAATTTGTTGAAAAAGTTGAGTCAAAACTTTTTGGGATCCAAAAAATTGTGACGCTGGCTATACGCAGGAGTTCAGGGTTAGAATCCATCCGTTGAACTCAGCAACTCTGGAATCTATGAGACCACCGGAATGTTGATGTGGAAACAATTTTGGGAAGTGTTTTGCAATGTTTTTCTCGCACCATCCCAGAGTATCTGAGTACCAAATAAAGATATTTTTTTGCCTAATATTACGTTGATTAGGTCATAGGAGCTCACCTTCATACACGATAGTTGTCTGGTATTGCAGGTACCACAGACTGAAGGCCCTTGCCACCCCTGAGGAACTGGCCCGTCGGAATCAGCTAGCTAAAGAGAGGTGAGTCTGTACCTATCCCCCTATGGGTTGTGCAGGCCTGTGCTTTCTGATCCTACTACCTACTTAGAAGTGGCTTCGGACCAATTGTGGTCTTAACCCTGTTCCACATGGGTCGACTTCAACCAGAGATCTAAGTCTTAGATCCGAGTCACATCGGTATTCTTTATTAAAGTTCATGCGAGTCTCGCGATGAAAATTGAATTTTACTGTCTTTCAATTCTATTTCTCATTTTCCAATGGACCTACCCATGTTAGATAGGGTTGACCTTATGTTAACTAGATTTTGTTTCCTCGTTGCAAATTTTTTTCTTGTAGGAAAACAGTAGGACAACAAACCCTTGTAGCAACAAGGAAAACAACGCAGCCTGGCATAAAATGGGTTAGGGCCTTTTCATCTAGTCGCACATACTGACAGCTTAATTGGGATTCATTTATTAAGTGCGTTTCATGTGCCATATTTAACTTTTCACCGGGCAAGTGACCATATATGATCACTTCCATAATACTAGGCCCCTATTCTTACTATAGCGCTTCTCAGCTGCCTTGTAAAGAGTAAATTGTAAGTCGGTATTTAGGTTTTCCGAGAGTGCATTTGATGCCCGTGAACCAATTGCCAGCTGCACGATGATTAGGCGTAAAGAAAAAAAGAAAGGATATATGTACAGTTCACAGCACACGAGATGGGGCTAACTGTAATTTAAATCGGGATTATTTATAAGTGGCTTCGAGTTTCTGCACTGAGTAGCAGTTTGGAATGGGAATTGTTTGTGAGTACGTTTGATTTGCCAGTGATATTGTGGCGGTAGTTTTCATTTCGTTCTGGCCGATGCAAAAAAATCTAAACATCTTACAATCATCCAATCATGGAGGGGCTTATTGCTTTGTTCAATAGTTAAACAGTTGCCGTTGGAGTTTGGATGCTTCCCCTCCCACCCAGAGCACCACAAAGTTTATTCTAGCCTTAGTTGGAGCATCAGGACTTCTTCTTTCTTGTCCACTTTCTCTCCAATTTTATACGCTTACTATTGAAGCCTTCTTTGTTGTTTTTCCTCTTCTTCTTTAATGTGCTGAACCCATGAAGTTGATTCAGTGCATGGACACCCTCCTGCATGGGTTACGTCCCTCCTGACTTTGGATCACAGCCTATGCTGTGGGTAGGGAAGCATAAGTTAACACTACAAAAATAATAACAGTAAGCTGTTTCCAGGTAGATACGTGAAACGCTTCTCACCCAATTTTTGATTCAATACGTATCAATGCTGACACCCCTACTTCTGGCAAAACAAATGTAGTTACCTGGAGAGAATGTGAAACCAGATTAACTTGGACTCGTGCGATAGGTAGCCTGAAGTTTTGATACCGTCAGAGCCTGTCACGCATCTGAAAATATGGTTGCTTCCTTACTATGAGCAAGAAGGTAACAGCTTTCTGAGTTCTGCCTCTCAAAATTTAACGAGATCCAAAAATCGACTTGTGCTACTATGTAGGTACTTGCTAGAAGCTGGTGAATTTTTAGCATGGCACCTGTCCAAACCAGGGTTGCGGAGTCTAAGCCCGTAAACTTTAGGATTCAGGAATGGGAAGTCGCAAACTTGTGAGAACCAGTTGCTAGACTTGGTGAAAATTGGCCTCTTTATTAAAAAAAAATGAGTTGAGAGGCACCAAGCTACATATTAAAAACATTGTTGTACTTTAAGTTGCAAACGTTTTGGTTGATATAAAATCCATCTTCAGTGCTAATTAAAATTGCAGTGATTAGTAATCGGTTGGTAAATGGAGTTTTTACCCACCAACCGTTTACTGATCATTGTAATTTTAATTAGCGCTGAAGATGGATTTTGTTGAACTGAATCGTTTACAACTAAAAGTATAAGAATGTTTTTATATTTACTAGCTTGGTGCTTCTTTTTCTACCAAGAGTCAAGAGTCCCCAATTTTTTAGATCCAAGGAGTCGAAGTGAGAAACTGGTTAAATCCAGGAGATGGAGCCGAGCTTTACCGTTCTTCGACTTAGCAACCGTGGAGACCGAAACACTATTGTGTAAACTTGATTTTACTATTCATTGTGCCTACCTGAAGATCCCTATTAGGATTACTGTAAAATTTACAGCCATTTGCCAGATTCCACCCTAGTCTTTTACTTTCACCCTGTATAGGTATGGCGCCAAGGAGCCCCAGCCAGTTTTGCAAGCATTACATTAACTGAGCATCACTCCTCAAGTATACATGTAATTCATTGTTCGATAGTGAGGCGGTTTATACTTTAGCCTTCTGTCTTTCTATTACCTAACGTTATCCGCATGCGTTGTTGTGTCTGTTCAACCAAAAGAGAGGTGCCTAGTTCTCTGGGTTGTTACGAACAAAGACTTGAAAACACACCAGGAACTATATTAGTTAAATTTGGTAAATCAGTTGACAGGATGGCTAACAGTCTAGAAAATCTCTTGGTACGCAGGCAGTTGTGCTTGCAAGAACACTACTGAACATCAGGTGGTAGATGCTGTGAAGGTCGGGGGTAGGCAACAAACTTTCACGTTCGCCCTGTGCAGGTAGCAGCTCGTACTGTGCAGTGGCCATAAGCTTAAAAAAATATACTTGCCGTCACACTCACCACCCAGGAGACCTCATATTGTTGACTCATAACTGGGCTTATAGGCTAATCACTTCAAGATTCACTACTACTAGCTTGTTTCTGGCGTCTTCTACATTGGGTGCCCGTAGAGCTGTGCTTCACTGGTTTTATCTGAGTTCTCAGGCATGCACAAGTCCCAGGTTTTCCGAGAGTGCATTTGATGCCCGTGAACTGATTGCCAGCTGCACGATGATTAGGCGTAAAGAAAAAAAGAAAGGATATATGTACAATTCACAGCACACGAGATGGGGCTAACTGGAATTTGAATCGGCAGGTACCTACTGAGCACTGAACAGATAATGTCCCTGGGCTGTGGGTACTCACCCTATTGTCACTTTACCTGCAGATTCATTATCGCTTTTGCTTAGTTGCAGTGGGTTCTGCCATTAGTGAAAGAATAATGGTAGGGTAACGTGTCTAGTACCCGTCCACCGTGCTAGTAGCCGTCCACTTGACACTAAAACTTCCTGTGTGAAAACTAGCAGTGCTAGAAAGTCGTAGAAAGGGCTTAAACTGTGAGCTAAGTTGTAGCGTACAGTTTGAGCCTATGTACGGCTTTCTAGCACTGCTAGTTTTTACACAGGATGTTTTTGTGCCAAGTAGACGGCTACTAGCACGGTGGACGGGTACTAGATATGTTACCCTATGAAAGCTTACTGCCTCATTGGGGGCAGGCATTCTTCGGCTGATGGATCAACCCTGTGTGTTTTCTACCTTCCTGCGAGTACACAATCCCTGCTGTTTCCTTTCTTTTTCTTTCATGGATATTTTTATTTGCCTCTCAAAGGAGTTACGCCGTATGATGTGAAACATATACTATGTCACGTTTTGAAAGATTGGGGTAAGAGTTAAACCCATCTAGTTGCATAGGATGGACCCATAAAGTTAGATTTGCTCATCCTATGTCATGGAAAGTAGCGCCCTCAGAGAAACCTAGTTGCCCGAGACGTCTGCCTCTCATGCCTACTTTGCTTCCTTCCATTTCCATACTCTAACTTATTACCTTGTGTTCTGTTTTTCTTCTTCTTTCCCTACCTGCTATGCCCTTGTGCTTTGATCTTTTGTGCAAACACCGTCGTGCATATTTTCCACGTTTCCATTGACATACCGTACTGCGTGCCTCTTGCTTTTCCTCTCTTGCAACATGGTAGTTGTGTCTAGGGACGACTACTTTCACTTGGCTACAATCTTTAGGACTTTAAGTTGGTGTGGTGTGGGGAAAGTAAACGTATAAAAAAAA
Source organism: Parhyale hawaiensis (assembly GCA_001587735.2). Classification (NCBI taxonomy): domain Eukaryota; kingdom Metazoa; phylum Arthropoda; class Malacostraca; order Amphipoda; family Hyalidae; genus Parhyale; species Parhyale hawaiensis. The sequence goes on along the minus strand of LQNS02278185.1, from coordinate 6,451,448 downwards.
CTGTACATTATCTATCTCCATTATCTGTAACATTTGATACCTGTTAGGCAAGTTTTATTTACTTTTCTAGACAGCCACGATATGAATTACTTAGACAAGTGCCTAGTAAAATCCACCAGCTAGTACCAATTATGAATTACAGGGACAATGCACTTGACGAACTAAAAAAAAATTAGTCTAATATAAGGTAAAACATGGCTGACTTGCACGGCTTCTAGTACTACTAGTAGGTTCCTAAATGAACATGTAGGTATGCTACATATAGATAGTGTCAGTGTAAACATTGGCAAATAATGGTATAACAAGACAGTGTAAGGCTTTTTGTAGTTATTTACCTGTGGCAGCGACCTCATTTTGGCAGCAGTTCTTTTATCAGGTCGGTGTTACGCTAGTAAAGTCTGACCAAAATTATGCTCATTAGGAAAGACTTTTTTGCACTCTTGTGAACTTATATTCTGTTTCCCCTAAGTTTGGGGTGGTAGCCAAGACCGAGACGAAGGAGCTGACTTCCCGTACAAACTTCCCTCCTCTACCGACTACGAAGTGCTCTCTTCCATATCGGAAATAGAGCCATTCAAGGTGGCCCAGGTTCTTTTCAGAAACCAATCAACCTGGCGTATACCAGTTTCAACTTCTTGCCCAGGCACACAATACCCAAAAAAGAAAGACTGCCACCCTCTCCTACTAAAAACCCGCTTCATGGAACGCGTGAGAGACCAACATGGTGACTCTTCCCACGTCTATACCGATGGCTGTCAGATGGCGGACCGATTGGGTTGCGCGTCCGCTACGACTGATGAAATTAGAGCATGCCGGCTATTGCTGGAGACCTCAACCTTCACCGCCGAGCTGTTCGGCGTGCGCACAGCGCTGCTCCTCATTAGAGACAGCGATAAACGCAACTATACTCTATTCTCAGACTCACTACGTGTAGTACAGGCCACTCGATCATACGACAGCATCCACCCCGTCATTAACCGTATAGTAACCATGATACAAGAATTGCAACGCACTGGAAAGACAGTGTGTATCTGTTGGGTGCCTGGCCATGTCGACGTCGCTGGCAACGAGCTCGCTGATGAGTCGAGGCAGGTGGCCCTGACGGAATTACCTATGGCAAACCGTGCAGTCTCCTGCCTAGACTATTACCCGCTAATCAAGCGAAACCTGCGCGAACTATGGCAGTCCCAGTGGCTGGCCCAGAGAAACAATAAATTACGAAAAATCAAAGAAACCGTCCGACAGTGGCACTCATCAAATAGCGACGACCGTCGAATGGACGTTGTACTGTCCCGCCTGTGTATTGGGCACACGAGACTTGCTTATGACTATTTGTGAATGGAGCTTTCGCAGCCCTACTGCGACGATTGCGTCCTACTTCTCACTGTCTTACATCTGTTGGCTGAGTGCCCTACCTTCTCCAACAAGTGGAGGGACTGCTATCCGGACCTTTATGGACAGGATGCTAACTCCATACTCCGGAGAATGCTGGCTGAGGGGCCTTGTGACCAATTCAACGGAGACGCCCTTAAGACCTTCCTTATTAGATGTGACCTCTATAATAAACTCGGATGAACCCATCACGATAGATATCACCACCAGCTATGACTTTATCCCCTTGTTTGCCAAATGTACTTTATGTAAAATTAATAATAGTCCCCTCCTCAACACTTCCTATTAATGGAAAATAAGACATCTTCTCGTCCTAGCGGCGCACGAGCCTGTGGATAAACACAGGAATAGTTCGGCGCGATGTAGGCATTGTGGCACCGAAGCGCTAGTAAAACCTCTACAACTACTACTACTACTTGGGCTAGTATATGCTGCATTTCATGGGCTGGTGCTCCAGAACTGGCATTCCCACAGGCAGTTTCATTTTGGGTGCACCTGACAGTTTAATTGTTGTTAATAATCTTAAGGTTTTATTACTTTATGTAACCATCAGCGCATAACCTTTTGAATAGCTACTTACTAAGTTACCTTGAATTTAAACAGACAACCACATGTGTGCTATAGTTTGCTAACGTGGCTGTCAACCTAGAAAATCTTTTGTTTAGAATAAGATACACACTTGTGTTTACAGGGATGCAGCAAAACATATTGACAGGTTATGAAAACATCCAACGACTAATGTGTAAACCAGCCTTAACTTGATTCATAAGATTATTTCAGAAGCATTGCATACCTCCCCTCAAACTTTTAATGAAAATGTGTGCCTGGTGTTACCTCAGTTATACTTTCTGAGAGTAGTGTGGTACCACGGTTTCGTTGCTGATCGAGCTTTTCCACGTTTAGTTAGAGGAAATTTTTGGGCAAAAATTCATCCACAAAACTTGTCCTGAAGTAGCTATAACTTTGGATTTCAACTGTGAAATATAGACACTAAGACCTGTGTTCATAAACATTTTGCTTCACTAGAGATGTCATTCTCAAAAGACTCCCTTCTTGAATGGTTTAGGTTTTAAGCTTAGTGCAAATACGGTATTACAGTATTATCATTGTGTATCAGCAGTTTCTGACTTAATGTTCCTTGTAGAAGCTTATGTAATGTTTTGGGGCTGTAAATGGTTTAAACCAGTTTACTGTATTGTCTGTGGGGAAGATTGAATCAGTTTTGGAACAGCCAAACTGGATTAATTCTGTTTATGGTATCTACTGCAATTATTGATTCAGCTTTTGGACAGCTCAAATGTACAGTATTAGCTAATTTGATTTAGCTACTATTTTCCTGCAAATATTGATGCAGTTTTCAACACCTCAAATGGATTAATCCAGTTTACACTGGGGCCTGTGAGAGAGATTGATTCAATTTTTGAAAGGCTGGGATGGCTTAGCTAATGTGATTCAGTTACTGTATTTTCTGCAAAAATTGTTTTAAATTTCACGGCTGGAGCAGGAAGGTAATGAACTGAACTAAGTGAGACTCTTTTGCAATGTGAAGAAGGGTCTGGGTACATCTTATTGGAATTGTGGGTAATTTTAGTCTTGCGTTTTCCTATCATTTGTTATTATTAATCTTTGAAGACAAACCTTCAGTATTGTCTTTAGTTAGAAGGAAATTTTGAGCAAAAATTCATCCACAAAACTTGTTCTGAAGTAGCTATAACTTTGGATTTCAACTGTGAAATATAGACACTAAGACCTGTGTAATTGTTTGCTTAGTTAAAGCGAGTTTAGTTTGCTACGCTGAAACCTAATCTGCATTCAGATAAATCCTGAAGTTTTCAACTTCCCTTTGCCACCGTGATATTATTTTCAGTCATATTCAGGAGTTATGGCCAACCCTCAGTGAATGTATAGTGAACCCTCAATAAACCAAACTGATTTGCTGCCCACCTTTTTATCAGTAATTTTGCTTCATGTGATCATTACTTGAATACTAAATGAGAGTTGATATTTATGCTGAAGACTTTACTTCCAACATTAACTTATGCAAAGGATACTCACTGCTTCGCTGGCATGTTCTGGTGGCCTTCAGACTCATCCAATAATTATGTGCTTGATCAACCAAGAGAAATTCAGTGAACAGAAAAGAGTCAGTTTGCCCAAAGTAATCTGTATCTAATTTATCAAAGGTTTACTCAAGTGCTTGCTTCATTGAGGCAAAAGAATAGTAATGATGTTTGGTTTATCAAAGGTTTTCGCCACTTAACTATTTGCTCAGTTTGGGTTCAGGAAAGTGACTTTGTACAGTAATCCAATAGCACATTTGAAATTTAATGTTGGAACTTACCATGTTCTATCAATTAAAAACTACTCGAAGGTAATGTGAATCCAGATTATGGCAAAGCTTGAGGAACTGAACGCACTGATAGTTCTTACCCTTGGGCGCGGGCACCTTGGAGAAGCAGCACTAGTTAATGTAAACAAACATGGCATGCAGGTACCACCGCCTGAAGGCAATGTTGACGCCCGAGGAACTGGCCCGCCGGAACCAGTTGGCCAAAGAGAGGTACGCTGCCTGCGGGTCGCTGCTCTCTTGTGTTTTGTTGGCTCTTTTTGCTCAATTTTTAACCTTTCATTGCATGAGTTTGTTTGCTATCAACAGCTTGTATTTTTTTTGTTGTTTTTGGCTATCTGAATTTTTGAGAGTTAGTAAATTAGCAAATAAAAAGGAGGTGGCAAAGTTGGGATTATAAGCAGCCACAAGTTGTTTTTGCCTGCTCTGATTTTTCCTCTAAGCAGCTTACCTATTTTATTTTTTTGGCTCTCTGCTTTTAAAAATTATGGACTAGCAATGTAGCAAAGAATTTGATTAAAAAATGAGATTGTAAAGTTGAAGTTACACACAGTCCGAGGTTTTGATGTTGATAATATGTACATATTATAAACACGCTGCTTCTATTTGCTTGGCCCCCTTATTTTAAGATTAGGCTAGCTAGTTGAAAAGTTTTGCAGAACATGGGATTGCTGGACTGGAGTTCTTAGTGGTGTGAGGCTCTGCAATGCATGGAGTTGAAAGTGGTCTCCCAATAGCTCCAGGCGGTGTATTTGGGGCCCCCACTGGCCCAGCTATAATAGTAATTTGAAAGCATTGCCAAAACTTTTAATTAAAACAGATTTACATTTTTCACATACATTTTTTTCTATAGTATGGAATGTTGTGTCATTTAGTAAATTTTTATCCCCTGTGGGGGGCAGAGGCATTGGATGGGACATAGGTTTAGGCTAAGTTTGCCCATTCTGTGTTACGGGGAGCAGCAACCCCAGGGGCCCTGTAGGTTGCCATAGCGGTTGCAAGGCTTTTGGGCCGTATTTCCTTTATGCCCACAGTGCTTCCTTTCACTTCCATACTTGCACTGATGTTACTTTATTCTGTTCATGCTCTTCTCTCACTACTTGCTGTTCCTGTGCGAGAACGTTGTCATGCATGGGTTCCACATTTCTATTGACATTCTATAGTTTCCTTTCATTTTTCCTCTGTGAGATCGGTTTTTGTAGAGAAAGTGGATTCTAAGCATTTTTCCTGCAATTCCCGTACATGTGATGGACAATCAGTTATTTCTGTGTCGTAATGCTTTAGGACCACCAATATTCTACTTAATGTTTGTTAGCTACTTGAACATCGAAAAGTCAACGTTATGGCATTAAAACCTGTCACTATCCATGTATTTCTTAATGTTATTTAAGAGTATGGATAAATATATTGTCAGAGCCATTTATTTCATGAGCCTGCACCATGTGTGGGTTGCCCAACAGTTAATGTGTTAATCAAATTAATAGATGTATATATTAGTAAATTTTAAAATTTGTTTCACTTAGCTGGCCTTGCGTAGTGAAATAATTTCCAGCAACACTCTATCAATTTTATGTTAGCCAATGTATGGAATATCTCCTTCTTTGCTGCTACTGCCCTACTATTAACCAGAAACTAGAGTAGACTGTAGTTGCCAGCAGCTACCAAGGGGCATTTATTGGCATGGCAAAGACAAGTTATGCTCAGGCTATTAGGTTCGCTATGTTCAAAATCTTATGATGTCAAGGATGTTGGTTTCACCAATTTGCATTTAGGTTCAGCTATCAACCCAAATTGATTGCCTTTCAGAGATTGAAAAATTCTATTCCACAGTTTCCACTCCACAAAATAGAATTTTGTCTGGCTTGAGTATGATTGGGTTTGCCATATAAAGCTTCAACAGTGTGCGAAAAAATGTCTAAACAGCTCTGGTATCTCAAGTTCCAGACCAGCTATCACCCCACCTTGCTACTTGCTAGCGCCTCCCAACCTGGTTATTTCAATTTAGTTTGATTACTTGCATTAGCTGCTTGATGCATTTTGTTTCCCCCAAGCATAGGCATGTAGTCAAGATTGTTCACAACTTCACATTAGATTTGCCCATTTTTTTTTTTTTTTTTGTTTATTAAAGTCTGCTACTTTTCAATATATAAATATACTATTAGTGGTCACATCAACTGTAGGTAATTTTTTACTATCAGCAATACACAATATCCTTGATAAACCAAACCAGTTGGTGAAGCGACATGATTGTTCATGAGAAAATTGAATTTTTTAGAAAGTCCAAGTGTCCATGGTTCTAATGAAGGACTACTGGTTTCCTAAGTGAAGTGCTTGCATTTGTCACCACTGTCAGAGTTGGTTTGTTGCAGTTGGAGACTCTGTTTTGGCCTAGAGTTGTTGGAGTTGGATGTCCTCTCCCTGCAAAAATTGGCTGAAAATAGTAGTATGTTTTGTTTAGTTGGAGATAGAAGTTCCAAATGGCACCTTACTTGCAGACTAGGAGTTGATTTGTGGAGTGAATCCCTGATGGGGCCGCTCTAGGGTGGGTCATAGGCTGTAGGGTTAGGTTTTGCCGTCCTATGTAATAGGATGCAGTGATCCTAGGGCAAACCTCACAAGTTCGTAAGCGTTAGCTAGTCCTTTGAGACGTCTTTCACTTGTACCCACTTTGTTTCCTCCTTCCACTTTCATACCACTACTGGGGTTACTTTCTGCTGTTCTTCCTCTTCTTTCCCAAATTACTGTCCCTATGCGCATAGATTCTATGTGGAAAGATCTTCATGCCAAATTTCCACATGTCTGGAGACTAGACGTCCTGTTTCTTACTCCTTTGGAACACCGTAGTTGTGTCTCAGGAGGATTAAGCATTGTATGCTCTCAAAAAGCACACATGCCCCCTCCGAAAGTAACTCCTATTAAAGTCAACAACCGACCGGCTACAGTATGCCAGAGTTGTGCTACAGTATCATTGTTGTCAATTATTGTTGTACCATAACATTTGATGATAAGATAGTGAAAATAACTATTCGCTACAGCCAGATGGGACCTGCTGAAATTGTTGTACCATAAATAACATTTGATGATAGCTAGACAGCCACAAAGATTATTACAGCCAGGTAGGACATCCGAAATTTGAAAGAACGGCAAAAAGTTTGTCTTCCTTCCTACCCAGACTGGTGTGATGGCTGTAAAGTGCGAAGATAATGTTTTCAGAGTCAGGCTGTAAATCCATAAAAACTTTCCTCAGTTCTTCCTGTTCTTTCCTGATTTGGTATTCCAATGTGTCTTGATTCTGTGTGGGACTGCCCTCGTGTATGAGTCCGACGTTTCTACTGACATAGGTACTATACGTCGATTCTTTCTTCTCGGAGATCACTATTGTGGAAATGGGCGGGCGTAAACTTAATGATAATAATAAAGTTTATTAATGCATCATGGAAGATACAAGGGAGCCTTAAAATAATTAAGTACTGTTGTATTAAGCCCATTGGTAGCTCAAGAGCTGTTTGGGCACCGTCACTTCTCAATAATGATAATCATCAATTAACACCCGGTAATGTTAGGAGCAAATTTTATTACGTACCTATGTATGAATGCACAGTTTATTTGTTGGTCGGTCGTTTGATCACATAGTTGCTCCGTGCTGCTGTGGAAGATTAGATAAGGGTAAATTCATCTGGTGAATCGCGAAGCGGTCATGGCCTTATTTAGTTTTTCAAATCTCAAAATTGAAGATGGCTCAATTACTTCTATGTGGTATCCTAGATACCGTACTGGCTTTGTTGCACTTCCACTGCCGCTATTTGTTTTCTTCAAAGCTCATGCTTTGCGAATTGAACGGAATTCCAACAATGGAAAAGGAAATGACATCGTTGCGAGCAGAGCTTCAACAAGAGCTCAGGAAATGGGGTTTTCAGTGAATAACAATTATTTTTACTTTCTCATTTAATGACACCACCGGCCACCAGTATGAATAATACAGGTGACATAATGATCCAATAAATGCAAAGCATGATGATAATAAACTGGTACCTGTATAGCTAAATTAAGGAACAATGTGTGTAAGAAGTAAAGGGACGTTTGCAAAAGACACTGACTTGCTGTGTTGATGACTCTGTAGTTTGCTCACATAGATATATATATACAGTATATAGGTATTTTACGTACTTTTAATTATCACTGATGCAGTGAAATTACCATGGTAGTAGTTTATCACTAACTAGACTATAAGATCTGCATGATTACTGTATCAATGCTACCTAAACTTACAAACTAGCTAATTGCTAAGTTATTTACACTTCAAGTCAGTGTTGTTTTTGGGAACCCCTCTTTATAAAGTGTGATGCGTAAATGATATAAATATTAACTTTACTAATAACATATTGATACTATAAATATGAAGCGTGGTGCTTCAATGATGAGGATCATTCTTGTACCTAATAATAAATTGACATATTGATGCATTAAATATAAAGTGTGATACCTGATCCGCTCAGATATCACCGTATGAAGGAAGTGGAATCACCCGATGATCTGGCCCGAAGGAACTACCTAGCTAAGGAAAGGTGAGTTCCTTCGGATTGTGCGGGACAGTTTCATTGTTGGTGCATATTGCAGCATGGCTGGCGATCATTCGGGGCTAAAGCTACCGGCTGAATGTAACTTTTCCCTTGAAAAAAAAAAAATCATAATAAATACATAAAATAACCGTTGCTTTCTGATATCTTACGACTTGTCCCTGTTTTTTTGTTAAAGGCTAGTTCAGATGTCATGCTTTTGTTCGATATTTTTACTTCAAAATGTCCGTGAGTTATGTTGTGTCATACAATCACATCTGTGCATACACTCTCAAGTTTGCTAAAATGAGCCACCGCGTCAGTTTGCTAAAAAAGTGTCCATCATTAAGTTGTGGATGTTATCTCAGAATAGGAGTGAAGTGCTGCACTTTCCTATCATATAAATAAAAACAGCACATTAGAACCCCTGTGAAATATGAATGCAGAGCTAAAGACAAGCATGTGAACCGGTCGGTCCTAAGAAACAGCTTTTTTTGCATTCTTGGTGCTCTCTCTTACATCTTCCTGGCCAATAATCGAACCATTGCTGTTGAATGAGAAGAGACAGAGTCGAGTCTTGTTAACTTTTTGTTTGTCTTCATAAAAAACTTGACACATTGAGCAAACTTTTCTCCAAAATTATTCTATCATGTTCACATTAAGTGCAGTAAATGTCGCCTATCATGGAAAAACTTTTTGCTAACCCTCTTTTACTAGCCATTTACCAATGGTTGGTGATCTCTCCTAGTGGTGATGCTAGTGAGTGGTCTCTGGTTCTGTGGTTCAGCAGCTATGACGCCGCATCTATACTAGCTATCCGCTGCTGCATATGCTAACTTGAAACTGTCCTGCCCTGAACGAAATTAAATAATTCTGTGTTCTCACCTGTTTTTACCCTTTTAAAGTAAGACTGCAACGGGTGGATTTCATTTCTTCGTTGATTAGGATTTGTGTTATTTTTTTTCCATTTGGCTTGACTATCTACCTGTCTCCTGTCTTCCGCTCTTTGGATTTCAATGATCTTTGTGGGTAGGAGTGCTGGACATAGGTATATTACAAAGGCTAGGGAATGTTAGATGAAGGGCTCCCAAACACTCACACAGGCGTGGATCAGCTTAGTTTCCTAGTGGATTACCAGTCCAGTCTTCCTTCTCATACTCGAGTGTGACAGTTTTCTCCCTATACTTGCATGCCATCTAGTGTACCAACGCACTAAAATGTAGGTACTTTTATAATAATAATATTACCCAAGCACGCCAAAGCCCTGGAAGGCATGTTAGTTTTCAGACATTATTCCCCGCACTTGTGAGGAACAGGGTAAAACATTTTTTCTCTATTTGTGCAACAGTGTGGACCCGAATATAAGTTCGGAATCTAAATGCTATTAAAGAAATGAGATACTTTCTAGCTGGATTTGGCGCACCTTGAAGACAAATACTCCTCGATCGTCCTAGCTGTGTCTCCTATTGTGCCAACGTCCACCATTTTTGTGCAAACTTCAGACATTTTTGTCTAAACCGACACTAGAGTCGCAACATGTAAACAGCTTCTTTTGATTAAGGAATCAGAGTAGAAAACCTCTTTTGAAGAGTTGGAAACAGGAACTCACTGGTATCATTGGTCAGTGTGGAACGTCTGCTGGTTACAGGAGTTGAGAGTGGGACGGACATTCGTTGGTTCCTGGAGTAGGAGAGGGGACTTTTACTTTCCAATTCAACAACCCTCCATTTCCATACTTGATTTCCTTTAAATTAACAAAGTGATAGTGACAATAATAAACTCAAATACATATATGACACATAATAGCTAGCCATAGAATGGATCCTGTCACGGATATGCTGCTTTTGTCCTCTCTAGCCGTGGAAGCATCAGAAACAGATATACCAACAAACTAACAGCTTTACAAGCTCAAGTTGATACGTTACGGCGAGTAGTGTAGTGACGCTCCCTGCACATATGACCGCTTGTTGCAGGTACTACCGCATGAAGGAGATGGAGACACCGGAGGAGCTGGAACAGCGCCGGCAGAAAGCGCGCGAGAGGTGAGTTTTCTATGTTGTGATGATGAAAAGCTTGAAAACGCAAGGGAGTACTGCCAAGGTATCTGAACATGTTTACGGTTACTGCCGCGGTACAATGCAAGCGAATGCGTTATCATATGATGACAGTGACCATTAACAGGTTAAAACTGTGGACGTCTATGGCACTAAATAAAATTTCCTAGATTATAGTTGTCTATGACATTAAAAAATAAACTATGGTCGTCTTTGGCATTAAATAATGTTTCCTGGATTAAGTAAAATGTAATTTCTTGTATTTCTCAAATGGGTGTTGCGTCCAACAAAATTAGGGTATAGCACCCTCTATGCCTATGGTCGTCTGTGGGACTAATTAACAAGGTCTCCTCGACTGTGGTCGTCTATGGCTTTAATAAACAAGGTCTCCTCGACTGTGGTCGTCTATGGCACTAATTAACAAAGTCTTCTCGACTGTGGTCGTTTATGGCACTAATTAACAAGGTCTCGTCGACTGTGGTCGCTTGTGGCACTAATTAACAAGGTCTCTTCGACTGTTGTCGTTTGTGGAAAACTAAACAAAGTCTTCATGACTGTATCTGCCTATAAGTGGTCAAGGATCCCTACCTATTGGCTATGAGCAGAACTAAATAGTAATGCCCCTCGACAGAAGCTGACCATAGATTCTGTAGAGGACTTGGTAGAACTACCTCCTAGACTTGGTATGCCAGCGGGTGGGATTAGTGGAAAACTTGGACTGTGGTCGCCTATGTGCGAGGCTTAATAAAAGGGCTTTGGAAACTGGCCGCCTATGGGTGGAGCTTATTGAAATTGCGTAAACTGTGGTCGCCTATGTGTGGGGCGTAGTAATGGAGCCTCGGAGAGTAACTGCCTCTGGGTGGAGCTTAGTGAAATAACCTAAACTGTGGTTGCCTATGTGTGGGGCGTAGTCGTAGAGCTTTTGAGAGTGGCTGCCTATGGGCGGAGCTTAGTGAAATAACCTAAACTGTGGTTGCCTATGTGTGGGGCGTAGTAATGTAGCTTCTGAGAGTGGCTGCCTATGGGCGGAGCTTAGTGAAATAACCTAAACTGTGGTTGCCTATGGTCGGGGCTTCGTAATACTACCTTGTAGATTGCACATAAGCGGGGCTTATGCAAGACCTGACAAGTCACGTTTGGGCAATGATACATTGCATTTGTCTATTCAATTTGATGAAAGTCGTATGTCCCTTAATAGGTTCTATGGGATATCTCTGATATAGTCATTTGTGATTTTTTCTTTCTGTGCCTCTTAGCTTTTTCCATCGTAATGCTGCTCCTAATTGTCTTTAGTATTTGTTCTCTTACATGATGTACTGTTCCCCGTTTTTCATAGTAAACTTGGTGTTCTTGGCGTTTTGTTTCTTGAAGTAACTGTGTAGTGAATCAAGTGTAATAAATTTTGGATCTTTCAAGTTTTCAATGTTAGTCTCCCCCAGTCATCCTATCCTACCCAGTGACTTCCAAGCACTTCTAGATAATGACGCCCGACTTTTCTAATCTTCGAAAATCAACTAACAGTCCACTCTTAAACAATACCCAAGTGCTCCTCAGAGGCGTAGGATGGATCATAGGTCATACGGTTTGGTTCGCCCATCCAATGTTATGGGGAGCAGCCATCCCGTGGAACCTTAGCTGTGACACTTAACCTCCGACACTAGTAACCCATCCCACTATAATAACAACAACAGCCATTAGCTAGTCATTCAGGATGTCTTATCTTTTGTGCCCCCTTTACTTCCTACCATTATCATACTCATACTGATGATGCTTCATTCTGTTCTTCCTCTTGTTTCCTGAATTACTTTTAACATACGCGTTGATCTACCCTCGTGCTTGGCTTCAAAGTTTCAATAGATCCACTACGTGTCCCATCTTTTTCTTCTAGTGAATCGCTATAGTTGTGTCTAGGGAGGCTTGAACAACTAATATAATGTCAAAAGTACTCCAATCCTATATAGTGACTCCAAGTAGTCCAATCCTATATAGTGACCCCAAGTAGTCCAATCCTATATAGTGACCCCAAGTAGTCCAATCCTATATAGTGACCCCAAGTAGTCCAGTCCTATATAGTGACCCCAAGTAGTCCAATCCTATATAGTGACCCCAAGTAGTCCAATCCTAGGAAGTAATTCAAAACAGTGCCGACGACTAATGTGCCCTTCATATGGTATAGGATGGCCCATAGGGTTAGGTTAACCCATCCTGTGTTATGGGGCCCGGTGACTCCAGGGGTTCGTGTAGGTTACCTTAGCTATTATCAAGGCATTCGGGACGTCTGTCTTTCGTGCCGACTTTGCTTCCTTCCCGATTTCATACTCCAACTTGCTCATGTTTTATTCTGTTCTTTTTTTTCTTTCCCGGATTGTTGTTCCCATGTGCATTAATCCTGTGAGGGAACACCTTCGTGCATGGATTTCCTGTTTCTATCAATATACTATATGTCTCATGTTCTTTCCTCTGTGTCATCGTTCCCCTCGGAAACGGAGGCTTTAACTTTCTGACTATAACATCCCAGTTTGTATATAGGGCAATGCTCTCATAGACCAGGTCGTCCATGATAGACTGTCCAACAATCTTATGATCTTTGTTGTTTGATAGCTTTATCTGAAACATTGATACATTATATGTTAGACCAGGTCGTCCATGATAGACTGTCCGACAATCTTATGATCTTTGTTGTTTGATAGCTTTATCTGAAACATTGATACATTATATGTTAGATTATAGCGGTTTGATTAGTTAAGTTTGGTTGACTTTTCTCGCAAATTGTGATAAAACAAATAGTAGTGAGGTCGTATACTACCATATAATGGAAAAGAAAGATTCCTATACTGTGATAACGGCCGAGCATTGCTAAGGGTCTTTACCTCTGCCACCCTGACAGAATATCTATGGGCCTTACACAATCTAGGATGAACGTGAGTGGCTTTCTAGCCGCAGATCCTGCTGACCAGGATAGGTTGGTAGGTTTTTCGTCCTTGCTCTGCGTTTTGTTTTCCTGCCAGTAGTAGCGCACTAGCTGAACTTTAACTTCTAGAATTCATGTGAATTCTCGTCTACTCTGAGGCCTCCCGGCAAAAATGATGATGAAAATATTTAGGGTGTGGAGTTTCCTTTGCGCTTCAGGCCTACTCACTGAAGTGCTTGTAAACCTATCTACCACTGGTAGTTACTTGTACAAAACTTGAAATATTCGACAACTGTGGTTAATAATGGGATGAAATAAGCCATATTGATATCGTTGGAATTTTCAGGGTCTTTACCTCAGTGAATCTTCAAGTTTTCAATCTGTGTGATTCATAAGGTGAAGGTATAAGCCTCATTGACGTTGCTGGACCTTTCAGGGTATTTACTTATAAAAAATGTGAAGAAATTAGCTATCGCGACGCTGCTGAACTTGCCTGAGTCTTTACCTAATCAGAATTGTAGATGTGGTTAATAAGGTGGAGTGAGTTATAACGACATTCCTGGATGTTTCTGGGTGTTTGCCTAAGCACTATTGTAAATTTTCATCTTACCGTCCTGCTATAACGACGTTGCTGGATGTTTCAGGGTAGTTATCTAAGCAGACTTTTCAATTTCAACCTGTGTGGTTAAAAAGATGAAGAAATTAGCTATGGACTTTCAGGGTAGTACGTCGGCAGAATTACAAATTTTCAACCTATGTGATAAAAAATGAAGAAATTAGCTATAACGACGTTGCTGGACCTTTCGGACCCCCAGGTACTGGCGCATGAAGTCGGTGGAGGGCAAGATGACGCGGGAGTACAACAGCAAGTACACCAAGCAGGGCAGCGGCGCTCAGCATACTCAGGCCCTCCTGCTGGCGCTGCAGAAGGTCACAGAGGAGCATCTCAGAGTCAAGAAAGGTACGTGCTCCCACTCGTAATTCTGTTCTAAGTTCATGATAAAAATCTGAGTCTCCATCGATTCTTCAGGTTATGGAAATATTTGACTTGCCTGACCCAGTTTTTGTGTTTTTTCTGTAGCTGAGATTGTGGAAATATGTGGAATATTTAATGGACATCTTTGTCTTCTACCAATGTGATTATTAAAGTGAAGAAATTAGTTATAACGGCAATTTGGACGTTTTAGGTATTTACTTGAGCAAAATTCTAAATTGTCATCATGAACAGATGAAGAAATTAGCTGTAACGACGTTGCTGGACCTCTCGTACCCAATGGCTGTTGATAACATTGATTTTCATTAAGGAGTAAGTTACCCCAGTGTAGTAATGGATGGTCTGAGCAATGCATATTGTGCCTGCGAATAAAAACTCTGATGTTGCCGTGTTTCTATTGAACGGGGTAATTCATAATTGCTGAATGCATTTTGAACGAAGCACTTCGAAACGGGAAGCACTGCTCTGAATCTTTGGAGTAGGCTACCAGATTGGGATGTAGGTACTCATTTAAAGGCCTTGGTAAGAGTGTGGGTCTTCAGTCCTAGCACCTGTTTGCGGTATCCATCCTTAGTATGTTGCGCGTTTCCTCAAACTATTGTTTTACTTCTTATAGAGAATGTGTAACGAGCTTTTGTTTTCAGAACAAGAGGACCGGTACCCTAACGTAGACGGCGACGTTTCCGAACTCCACGATTTGAACGATGCCCACCTCAACCAGCAACACCCTCAGCAGCAGGCGCAACAGCACCAACATCATCCGCACCAGCTTGGCGTGGCCCCTCTTTCCCTCAACAACCCGCCCAACACCTCCTCCCCCACCGACCAGGGTGGGTTGGCTCACGATCTCAACGACCGCCAGCAGCTTCAGCCACATCCTCAGCAGCAGCACAATCCGCTGTTGGCGCTACCAGCCATGCAGACATCCCTTCAATCTGCTATACAGAACCAAGAGGCTCTTGATTTGCAGGAGCGTAGAGGACTTCCACTTGATCTCCAGCACGGACGTCACGCCCAAGAACAGCAACATCAGCTACAGCAGCACCCACTCGATATGCATGATGTACATGACCCCCAGCAGCGTCATGCTGTTATGTCTTCCTACATGGAGCAGCTCGAACAAAAAC
>LQNS02278185.1:6412022-6435106 GCA_001587735.2 Parhyale hawaiensis | reverse complement strand
TTTTAACCTCTCGCTATGGAAGTTAACCTTGCAAGAGTTCGTGTTTATATGCCTATGAGAAATTATTCTTGTAGGCCGTGGTGGCTGACTCATCTTTAAAAAGGAAACAAAAAATGCTTATCTCTTTGGACTAACTACTGAAAATACTGGAAACTTTTTGATGTTGTTTTCGAACGCAAACAAAACTGGCTCAAATTTTCCATTGAAAAAAAATTAATAAATAAATAAAAATACGCAAAAATGGCCTAACGTTTTGGACTCGCCATTGAAGGTGTAGGTAGGGCTTGAATGATATCACTTCCAAAAGATAAGAAAAACTTTTAAAAAATTTAAACTTGCTCCTAAAAGTACATGCTGATGTATTTTACATCCTCACCTCAGAAAGTAAGTAAATATCTAAAGTCTTGGACTGGCTATTGGATGTAGTGAAAACTCTGTTATATACATTCTCGCATAAAAATAATTACGAAGAACTGGATATACTTCCGAACTAATTTGGAAACTGCTGTGTTGTATAAGAATATCCTACGCGTTGATTTTAAAAATGAGTACGTTATGCCGCTATCTGCAGACTTAGTCAATTGTGAAAGGATAAAGGCTCTGGTACAGGGATTTTACCAGTTTATATCATAATCTTCAAAGTAAACGGACGGACAGATAAGGCATTTGATTTATCGCTCATATGCGAGCACGACGTCATAACTCAAAAAAGGCAATTTTACAGGACTGAGGATTTTTATATTAAGCAGCCAACTATTAAACTGCCACAATATCACCAATACTGACCCATAACAAAATATGACGTTTTTCTTGACGACACACAGCACCTTCCCTCACGACGGCTGAACAGGAACTGAGATATGACAGTGTTGACACCAAGCGTTGGTAACGTCTAGGCCGGCGCAATAGTGACATTTACTGCCCTTTAGTGGTGAGTTTTGCAGGTAGAAATGTGTCGTATTTACCACAACATAGAGCAGTGAACGGGAAGTCTCATGGTTGTCATAACTCAAATTTCTCATTTTCTGAGTTACGACGTTATTCTCGCATAGCCTATGCGCGTTATGTAGTTGAACCTCGAATGTTTATTCTCAAATGAATATAAATTTTCTTAAAACAATTCCTTAGACAAGCAGTATCTCGCACAATGTGTGCTTTACTAACTAGCCAGGGAATTCAGTAATATTTAAGGAGTGATTTCTTACAGTATCGAGCGACGTCTCCTAAAGTCCAGGAGATCACGTGTAAACCTTTTGTATCTTACCATATATGGTCACAATCGTTTTACTTTACTCTTATTGTATTTAATAAAGAACCTCGCCTCCTTAACGGGCATCAGGCCCGACGGACAAAAGTAAACCTTTCATCTACGGGCGCAGTGTAGTGCATGTTGGGTGCAACAAAAGTAAACCTCTCCTATATGAATGCAACATAACTGACATCGGAATAGACTGCCAAAACTGAACCTTTCATTTAGATACACAATTTTATGGGTAGCTATCACCTGCAACAGGCAATGCTAAACCTCTCGTCTATAGACACAGCATAACAGACATCGGAATCAATGGCCGAAAATGAACCTCTCCTCTACAGACATAACGTAATGGGTACCGGGTGCAACGGACAAATTATAGTGATCTCAGTAGTTTTCTGGTTTATAAAAAAGGGTAAAACTCCTTGGTGATGCAGAATAGAGGCCGGTAGTCGAGCGACTGGCCACGAGGCGGCTGCGATGCGCATGCTGCAAGTTTTTTTTATTTACATTAATGCAACACCCACCACAAATCACTCTTCGCGTCGACCGACAACCTCTCGTCTTCTTCTGCAAAGTGTCGGTCAATTCGTGGTTCTGTTATTGTGTTTCAAACATCGTTTATTTTTTGTTTGTTTGCTTTCTTCAGACATCTAAAGGATACTGACATAACGGCAGTAGCTCATAGAGGTCCTCACCGTCAGTCCCGGCGGCACTCGCGTCGTTCACGACGATTTTGCGTTCAAGTAAGCTTTCCTGCGGGCGTCACCACTAAAATAAACACTACCTAGCCTAACCTAACCTCCTAACCTAACGTTTAACCTAACCTAACCTAACCTCACTCAACCTAACTCAACTTTACATTTTAACCTTACCTAACCTAACCTAATCAGCGAGCAGCGCAGCGCACCAACTTGAACGCCGCCCGCACGCACACAATCCGCGTACACAAACACGACACAAATCATACGCGCACACAATCGTCGCGAACGACGAGAGCGCGTCCCGTCGGCTCTCTGGGAGTGGACCTGTTCGGCCGCCTACTACAGCCTATCTAATCTAATTCTCGACTTACTGCAGGATGTTATTTACACCTTGCCGAGCGTGAGAAAGCAAAGCTATCATTATTAATCATTAAATGGGAAACTTTGAGTTGGTGCCGGTATTGTGTGTGGCCTGCCCCTCCCCCGTCCCTTCGAGGTCAGGGCAGTTAGGTTAGGTGCCGTACCTTCCTATTCTAGCTGAACTAAACCTATTCTTGGCTAGGCTTACACTCAGAGGCGAGGCAACTGCTGTGTATCAGGACCTCGATTTTTTTTTATTGAACGTGAGAAAACTAAGTTGTTATGTATTTTGGAAAATTGAATTTTTATGGAATTATGATTTAAAGATACGGCAGTCAGGGTTCCAATTTGAGGGTTTTGTCTTTTAATTTATGCCTTGTTTACTGAAACAAGCTGCATAGTTCCAATTTATTTGTCTTAATGATGGACTATTTTTATTTTAGAAAGGAAATACGTTAATAAGAATGTATTTTACAAAGATCACATATTCGAAGACTGTTCTTTCATTATTTGTGTTGCATGAGTTTGTGCCCAATTTTTGATAATTTTTCGGAAGTTTTCATTAAATTTTTATGCCGAAACAAAAAGCTTATTGAGCTTCTCTTCTCGTGCTGCTAAGATCAATAAGTAAAAATGGCATGCATTTAAAGAATCTCTTTCTGTTAGCTACGTGTTTAAACCGCGGGTTCTTTCTGCAGTGCAACTTCAGTATATTCGTGGCAGCTAGTTTCTTTCCTTGAGGAATTTTCCTCCCTGTTATTTCTTTTATTTTTTTTTTGCCCACTTTGCTTTCTTCCGTATCCAAGTTCCTACTGCTTATGCTTCTATTCTTCCTCTTCTTTCTCAACTCGTGGTTCCCATGTTCGTTGTTGCTATTGGTTGGACACTCTTTTGCATGGGGTCCCCAATCGTTGATGCTATTGGTTGGGCACTCTCTTGCATGGGGTCCCCAATCGTTGATGCTGTTGGTTGGACACTCTCTTGCATGGGGTCCCCAATCGTTGATGCTGTTGGTTGGACACTCTCTTGCATGGGGTCCCCAATCGTTGATGCTATTGGTTGGACACTCTTGCATGGGTTCCACGAGTATCGGTAGGACACTCTCTTGCAGGGGCTCCGCGAGTCCAGCGATACATCGCCTTTTCCTCATTTTTCTGCATGTCATCCTGTGTTTGAGTGCTTGTTTAGTGAAGAAAGTGGCGTACGGTATCAAGCTTATATTCAGTTACAATTGATGATTTGTAGGTAGCGTTCTTCCTCTTCTGTCTCGACTTGTTGTTGCCATGCGCATTGATACAGGGAGTGTGGGAACACCTTCCTGCTGCTGTTCCACCTTTATATCTCCATCCAGCATATCCAATATTTTTTCTTTTATTTTGCTCTGTGGCGCATTCATTTTAGCAGCTACCTATTTTCTCTAGGCAGCTTATGTGCAATACCCCGTGCGTTGTTACGTTCCTACTTCTTCTCTATCGATGTATTATTTTATTTGTTTGTGTGCGTAGAATATTGGTACTGCCCTCAGGGGCGTATTCTGGCGGGCCCTTTCCCTGCCACAATATGTTTGGGCATCACGTTCCCAAAGGTCCCGAATGCCTCCTCCGCAGGGGATGTAGCATCTGGCAGCAGATCCTGCTGACGAGGTTACCTTTGTAAAGTTAGGTAGGTTCTCTACTTTCCTCTTTCTGTTCCGTGAGGAGGTGGGCTGTCGATCGAAATAGCCGACCTGGTACACGGGACATCTCTTGTCTCTCTCGTGTGGAAGGACACAAAAGGGGCCGACCACTTGAGTGTCTCCTACTATACTTTGCGCCTTGTTTCCCTGCCCGTAGTAGCGCACTTGGCCACCACGCCTACCCAATATGCGGTATTTGAATACTACACAAGTAGTTTCTCTGTTGAAACGCCTCAGTTGCGGCTACGGAGGTTAAACAAAATATATAATAAAACATGGTACTGCTCCGAGGTCACCATAACTCAAGGCTTTTTAGCGAGGCGAAGCTTGCCCGATGACGTCCCAACCGGCCTAGCTAAATTATGTGATATTACTGCACTCGTAGCAGTGCCGGCAATGTCGTTACTACATGAAATATACGTCGCAATTAAGTCTCAATTCGGCTGTGTTCTACTTCTTTTGCTATCATTGGTTGATTATTTTTCAAATATTCCTATCCTTTGCCCAGATTGGTTCGTTCAGCGTTATGTATCTCCTGCTGATACTGTGATTGGCGATTGGAAGGGTCAGTATTTGTTACACGTACGCCTATTGGCTGATGTAGCTGCAATTATTCACCATCTTAACTATGATTGGTTTATTCATCCGGGGGCAGTATCATCAATTACTTCATGGTCTGATAAGGTATTGGCCGACTTCTGTAACATGCGCGGTGATTAGCTGCCAGCAGCGTCAGTATTTGCTACACTTGCTGCTATTGGTCAATGAGCATTTGTCATCTTTGCTGTGATTGGTCGTCACAGCCGCGCGTTTATATTTCTAAGCTTCTCATTGGTGCATTTTAAGTTGTTCGTGTTTGTGATTGGTCAGTATTGTCTAGGTTGTAGCAATGCATTACCGTTTGTTCCTTTGAATGGGCATATTGTAAAGTAAGATTCGCTAGACGTTAAGTTCTCTATTACCTACGTTACTTTGTTTACATTTATTGGTGAAGATCTCGATCTTGGTATCAGTTGATTGATTTTAAACCATTTTGTTATTATTTACGCCCTTTTCCTATGTATGACCGTCATTTTGTACCCTCGCAGAGAAAACTTGTGTGATAATATTATATGACGGTTTTTTTTTAATTGACTTCGTTGTTTACCCGGTCGAAAATCTTTACTGTCGCTAATAATTAAAATGTTCTTCCTACTGGGTAAAATTTTACATCACATTTGTGTTGTGAAAAAAAGACCGAGTTAAACATTGGTCTTGGAATCGTACAGCATTTCCTGCTTATGACTGGTTACTGCAGCATTTAGAAGTTGTCGTCCTGCTCCGTGATTGGTCGTTACCGGCTGTTAATTTTCTTTCCGTGCCGTGATTGGTCACTACATTGGCCGACATTTCCTTCGGTTGCTATGACTGTGATTGGTCATTGCAGTAACTGTCGTTTCTTTCCTGCACTGCGATTGGTTCACTGTAGCCTTTTGCTTTGCTTTCTGACCTTGTTTTCCTGTATCATGATTGGCTGGTGCAAGGTCTCCCGTACCCACACAGTTCATATACAGAAGATTGATGTGTCTGATTTCAGTGTATGCGTTACGCCCTTGAATTTTCGGAATTGTGACGTCACAATTGCGTCACGCCACTGTTGCAGCGAGGAATCTTTGGTATTTTCACAGTGGCGTGACGTAATTTTGACGTCACAATTCTAAAGATTTCAAGGGCGTAGCACATACACTCAGATCTGACATGACGACTATAGTGAGTGAGCTGTGGTATCTTCGTAGCGTCTTCATTCTCGTAAATTTTTGTTGCTCCGTTTGTTCGAAAGATGTGCTTCTTGTCCTTTCTTCCTTTCGAGATTTCGCCATGAGCTGTGTGGGTGCGAAGGCTTGAACTTGGAATGTGCATCTGGGCTCACTTCGGCTCATGTGATGGGAGGTTGTGCTGTGCTCTAGGTGCAGCTTGTCGGATGGTTATGGCCCAACAGCGGGCTGTGTGTGTCCGGACGGACTCGAGTTCCTGTTCAAGCAGAAATTTTGACCGAGTCAACAATTGCCTTGGATCTCTTTTGTCACTTCGAAACCGAATCTCTCAACAGGTTCAGGCTGTGGAAACGTATTTTTTTTGGCTGTTTTGAAGTTAGTTATGCAATTTATTTGTTAATTTCTTAGCACAATTTACTGCGAGGAACTCTATTCTTAACACCAATTCTGCAGATTTTGCTATATTCTAAGGATGGTTCACCTGCACTATATATATGTGCTTCTAACATTGAGTTTTGTCACTAGTTCTGCACATGTTACTCTTTTCCTACAAGTAGTTTCTTTGGATCTACCTAGAACTTGTCGTAACTACGTCAGACTAGAGCGTCTGACTCTGACTCTCAAGGTCGCTGGTTCGTGCCTCGTTCCCAGCTGGGCAACTTCTTCCCCAGCAATGGGGAGAGTTGGGGGTTCGCAGATATTGTTGCATGGAGTCTTCCGCCACTGGCGCCATAGCTCTAGACAATCTGTGGTCGACTACAGCCGTATACTTCTCTGGGTCCTGTTGGTCTATATCTGCAGCACAAACCAGTGCCTCGGGTTTCCTAGTTGGGGGTACGGTCAAGTTGACTTTACCTTTCCTAGGCAGCTCTTTTTAAACCCTAGCACTATGCATGTGGACCATAGGGATTTCATTGACAATTTTACAATCAATGAATGCAATTACTGTGAGAACTAGATATTAATGAGTTCTTTTTGGATTAAACTATTACACTTCTCATGTACTGCACGTCCTGTGCTTGGGATGTTGGCAGAAAGACTGTGAAGCTAATAATACATAATAAAAAACAGGGCTAGGAGTCTCCTTTATGATGGGAATCTTTATGAAGAACTTTTTTTGTAAAAAACACTTCACTTGGGACCTTCTCTATGAAAAGTAGTGATAGCACTAGTCGACAGGCGCATTATCACTAGAATTGTCCCACTATGATTTTCCTCGAATTTTCTCCTTGTACTGTAATTCCAAAAAATCTGAAGACGAAGACCGTTGTGGTGCGTCACCTCCCCGTTTTTCAGTGCTGACCGTTTGATTCATGTAGATAATTAATCAGCGTTGTCTGCAGGCTGCCCATCATTCGAAGACACGTATGCATCTCTTCGCCCAACTGGTTGCTGGGATGATCCACTTGTGGGCCGTGTCGATATATATTTAGAGTCGGTAGCATAGATACCGTGGCGTAAATGGGATGATCAGCTTGCGGGCCGTTTCGATATATATTTAGAGTCGGTAGCATAGATACCGTGGCGTAAATGACATCCCGAGTCTCGCATCCTTGCATCAAGTTGTCTGTGTAAATGCCTAGTGTGGCGCCGGCATTGTATAGGCAATGCTGTGCTTACGTCAGGGACCGCGAATATGTAAACAACCCGAAGATGCTAACCTGATGCTTCAAACGCAGCAGCATCGTAGAAGGCCGCAGCGTGAATCTCAGCGGCCCTCTGAGAATGGGTCCGTTTGTCCGTCTGCTGCCAGGTGTCTAATCTCATCTAACTTGGTAGGATTCAGTAACGAAGTAGGGTTCATTTTATCGTTCACTTGCCTGTGACAAAAACGTCTCGAAGTAGGGTTCAATGGTTCACCTATCTATGACAAAATAGTATCGAAGTAGGGTTCAATGGTTCACCTATCTATGACAAAATAGTATCGAAGTAGGGTTCAGTGGTTCATCTATCTATGACAAAATAGTATCGAGAAGTAGGGTTCACTTGCTAACCTATGACAAAGGCGTCTCGAAGTAGGGTTCAGTGGTTCACCTATCTATGACAAAATAGTATCGAGAAGTAGGGTTCACTAGTTCACTTCTCTATGACGAAATAGTATCGAAGTAGGGTTCAGTGGTTCACCTATCTATGACAAAATAGTATCGAAGTAGGGTTCAGTGGTTCACCTATCTATGACAAAATAGTATCGAGAAGTAGCTTTCACTAGTTCACTTCTCTATGACGAAAAAGTCTAAGGAGGGATTGAAATTGTTGACTAGTGTAGTCTCTTGCTTTGGCCTACGAATATCTCAGCCCAGCCTTGGGCCGTCCTATGTTTGCTACTTGGCGGATTGCTCTCTACTTACTTAATCTCTTATGTACTTAAGTTTAGTTTTGCCTTAGGTTTAGCGTAGCTTTTAAGTTAGCTTCTCTGTTTATATTTTTGCTGCTTTCCTATTGGTTCATTTTTAAGCCCATTGTCGCTTATGCATTTCTTATTGGTTGAGGTCTCGACCAATAGCTATCTTCGTGTTTCCCAATCATCACAATTTGGTTAATGTGTTTTCTTCTTCTCATTGGCCACTATCTCTGTCACTGACATGTTCATGTCTTCCCATTGGCTAACATTAGCCAGTGGCAAGTTCTCATCCTCTTGTTGGCTCTCATCTTGTCCAATAACAAGATCTATGCCTCCTATTGGATGGTATCTTGACCAATAGCATGTCAACTCTTCTCCATTGGTCACCGACTCAATTAGTGTCACAAAGTCGCTGACGAAGTATTAATATTGATGTGTTCCTAATTTTCTATTGGCCTGTAGTGCGCCATCATTTTGTTTGCCATTGGTAATTTCCACCAATTACCACTCATTCTATGTGATATTTGTTGTTAATGCTAAACCCCAGCTAATATGGACTCGACTTCATAGCTTCCTTATTGTTATATCGCTGCCAGTTAATCTTATTTCTTCGTCTCTTTCCCTGCCTTTGTTATGGATCAGCCACTGAAGACGTCATTTCTTCAATTCTTTCATTTCATTTGTTCGGCCTTAGGCAGGACTCGCTTGTTTCTCAACTTTCCTCTCGTGGATTATTACGACTCATCGATTGACGACTCCATTTCTTTAAATCTCCCTTTTTGTTACTCAGCTAATCACTCAATTTCTTCAAGTGTTACTCTTCGCATAGTTAATCTTTTCCAATGACTCAATTTCTTCACAATTTTCCTCTCGTGTGTTCTACCTCTGCGACTGATGACTCCGTTTTTCCTTCTCTTCCTTTCATTTGTTAAGACTCAGCCAATCATGAGATTGCATTTGCCGTAGCAGTTGACCTAGTTCTAGTGCGCTGTACATAGTGGTAGTGGTAGCAACATGTTTTGTGTATTAGGTACCTACGCATAGCTTAAGTTAGGGCGAATTTGTACATATATCTTACTCACTAGTGGGTGTCGAGGCAAGGAACCTGTTTGCACAACTGCCGTTATAGCAATTTCCCAAGCAACCCAATTACTGCTAAATAACACAATATATATTAGAACATAGGTTAAAATTTTTGAATGCTGATGAACAAAGGAATATTAAAAGTAAGTGTTGCTTGAAAAATTGCTATAGTGAAGTTATTCTGTGTGGTGTGCAGGTAACTTATTGCTTCTTGGTCCAGCTTTCGTTCTCGTTCAGAAGTGGTGCCGTGACTCTCTTTTTGCCTTTACTACTTCTACCACCATACTTATTTCAAGTGTAAGACCCCACAACGTTGTGGTCCCGGCTTTCTAGTCGAGTAAAGCCATTATCTTAGATCGCTATTGATCGTGTATGCATCGAAAATAGCGGGGCAATACCAATATGATGATAAAAACCGCGACTCTCCGGCATTGCGTGGAAGATAATATTACCGATTATGACTGCTGGGGCTACTCTTTTGAGTGGTTGTGGTTCTAGAACCAAGACTCGAATATTTAACACGCTCTACTTCCCCTCCACCGTCCTAACTTTCGCTTGTACCGTGGCAGAGATGGATTGGCTTATGGATAATGCTCGGTCGTATGACTCGTTTGGCCAATGAAGCGAGGGTTCGGGGCTCGCAGCAAGCGATCAGTGCCAGTTGTGCTGGACCTAATGCCTATCTCCATAGCGCCTATCTTGCATAGCGAGTACTGGAGTTTATAAAAAAAAGAGAATTAAAGCCAGCGTGTTCGCTGCTAGGATTCAATTCACACATTGGGATTTTGGAGAGACGAATTGGCACGGGTAGGTGCTCAGTCTCGTGACCTTCCGACTCTGCCAAAACGAAAAATATTTTAAAATATTTTTTTATTGGAAATCCGGCGCGTTATCGGCCTAACCACTGAAGAACTAGAACATACTATTACTACTTACTCGTGACTGTTTGTGGCCCTCCAGTCTAACACGCGTTAGAGTTGCGGCAGATTCAAGGTGGTCGTGTGCGGTGTTGCGAAGCGTTAGGGTTGCTTGAGATTGGTTTGATGTTGTTCATTAAGCCGCATTGTATATAATAGTTAGGCATTATCTAGTAATTAGTGTTAAGTTGTTTCTCGGTTGCTGTGGCCGCACTAGCACTGTAACTAGTAGTATAGTGGGCTGATGCCATAATTAGATGTTGCGAAATAGTGTAACTATTGATGAAATGGGCCGGTACTGTAACTAGTTTTGAATATAGTGTAATGGTGTTGTAAGTGTAACTACATGTAGAGGAGATGTGTGTACTGTGACTGGTTGTGTAAAAATTGCTAAAAAATAGGCATGGGTTGAAATATCCTAACTAGGTACGGAGACGCAACTTTTTTTTTGCTACACGCAACTTTTATGAACTTTTTTTTTCTGGCTAGTGGTGACGGGAAGTAGTTACAATGAAACGCACGTTGCTAGGTAGCGTCAAATAGGTATTTAGCTACGGCTGTATGGTATTAACTAGTTGATTTTACAACTAGTTTCGGATGTCACAGGTTAGTAAACAGGTGACACAAAACTTAGCTACATGTATATTACAGTGAACACTCACCTAAAGCTGCTTCTAGATCTCTCCATTCTAGTTTTGTTGCGGAACGCTTGTGTCAAACTAGTGTAGGGGCAACTAGGTACGGTGCACTGGCTAGTTAGGTAAGTTGCTTTGTTCCTTGTGCTAAATACGATAAAATGGCAACTTTAATTTTGCTATATGCAATAAAAATTGTAGCTTAACAATTTATTGTGGTAACTTTGATTTTGCTAAGTGCAGTAAAAATTGTAGCTTAACCTTTTACGTAAGGCAACTTTGATTTTGCTAAATATGATAAAAATTGTAGCTTAATATTTTGTCTGTGGTAGGTAACTTGCATCATTCACGATTTTTTTGTTGATAATTTCATGAACAACATTGATCACAATGGCTTATTTGTATTTTTGGCATCGAGAAATGAGTAAATTGCAAAGATTTTGGGACTAGCTACTGAAGCTATCGAGTTTTCAGAGAGAAACACGACGATGCTGTTGTTGGTGTTGAAATATTGCTACTTGTGTTTGGAGATTCCGTCAGTGTTGAAAGGGATGATAAACAATGGTATCTGAAGATACTGTCAGTATTGAAAGGGTTGATTGCTTATGGTATCTCATGATACTGTAGTTGCGGTATAAACTCATTGTTATGGGGTTGTTGCCCTTGTGCTATTAGACCTCCAATTACTATGGGGGTAACTGCACTGGTGCTAGAACCTCCCATCATTATTAGAGTTAGTGCGTTTTTGCCATTAGCCCTTGATTTAGTGTAAGGGTTACTGCACTTTTGGTTTTAGCTTTCAGTCTATTATGAGGGTTAGTACGCTTGTGCTACTAGCCTTTAACTATTCTGAGAGTTGCGTTATTTGTGCTCTTAGTCTTCAAACTATAGTGCAAGGGTTAGTGCACTTGTAGAATTAGCCCTGTTGTTGTGTCTAAGTCCACCCCCGGCCACCATCAGGAGGAGGTTCCGAAGGAGGGTGAAGTCAAAGGATGGGTGAGAAGTAAACAAGAGACGCCGAGGGGGTCCCCCGCAGAGATGTGACGGAGTGAGGGTTGTTGGAAGGGAAAAAGCAACAAAACTGTTCTGAGGGTTACTTCACTTGTGCTATTAGTCTTCAAATTATAGTGGAAGGATGGGTGAGATAGAGACGTTTAGGGGGTCCCCCCAGAGATGTGACGGAGTAAGGGTTGTTGGGAAGGGAAATGCAAGAAAACTATTCTGAGGGTTACTGTACATGTGCTCTTATTCTTTAAACTATTGTATGAGGGTTGCTGCGCTTGTGCTATCGGTCTTGCTGTTGGAACGCACTATTTTAAGTAGGTGAATGCCTAGATTTAGTCTGTGCTATGTATATATTGGTCTGGTAGGTAGCTCCTCTACATACCGCCGGCAGCTTTGTATCAGTGATGTTAGGTATCTTTTTGGAGAGAAATATATAAATATATATATATTTGAATATATTTAGTGTAAAGTATGCCATGTAGGTCCTAGATAAAATGTGTACAGGTGGTGAGAAATAGGGGCCGTTAATTGCCCTTTTCCCTTTTGAAAGATTCGAGCTTCTACTGATGATGTTTTTGCGGCTTTGCCTCCTTTTTCTCTGTTTGTTTTTCTCATCCATAGTTATGCTCCCTATATCATATGATGGTTTTTTATTCCTTTTCTTCTTTTTTCCCTTGCTTTTCACATTCATAGTTCTTAATGTATCGTATGCTACTACAGCTGATATTTTTCATGTTCTTCTTTTATTTTACTGTTCTAATACACATTTCTCCGTATATGCTTTTTTCTACTTCTACTGACTCTCTTTGTAGCTACCGTTCTTTCTCATCTTCTTTTACTTGCTGTTCCCATGCGTGGTTAATCATGTGTGAGAACACCCTCATGCATTCGTTCCACGTTTCTCTTGATGATATATATATGTGCTCTGCATTCTTTCTTCCTATCTCGAGA
Source organism: Parhyale hawaiensis (assembly GCA_001587735.2). Lineage (NCBI taxonomy): Eukaryota > Metazoa > Arthropoda > Malacostraca > Amphipoda > Hyalidae > Parhyale > Parhyale hawaiensis. The sequence goes on along the minus strand of LQNS02278185.1, from coordinate 6,422,429 downwards.
TAGCAGGTAATTCTGTGGCTTGGGAAACTTGACCAGACCTGCAAAAGGCTGGACTGCCAAGCTTCTAAGGCGTTTTTCCCAAAAGAACACAATAGGGAAAAATCCCTTCTAGCAACACTGCGCCGTCTGGGTAAACGGCTTTTTTCCCCTTAAGATTACAATAGGAAAAAAAGTTGTCGCGACATCACATAGTCTAGATAAAATGCAGTTTTTTTACCATAAGGATACAATAGGAAAAAAAATATCTTGTTACAACATCGCGCCGTCTGGGTACTAAATGGAGAATATACGTCCATAATAATACGGTTGTTCTGCTATTTTTTTGTAACATGTTGCCTTTGCCTGCGTTTCTATGGGTGGGTATACGAGTTCTCGTTTTCTGTGATCTTTAGGTAGGCCTTCGGAACGTCTTTCCTTTGTGCAGTCTTGACTCTCATTTGCATACATCTACTGATGGTGCTCTCCTCATGTCTTCCTCTTCTTTTCCGACTGGCTGTTTCCGGTCCGTTGATTCGGTGAGGGTTCAACGCTTCTGTCGGCGTACGGTGCTGTGTGTTCTTTCTCTATTTGACCGCCTTTGTAGGGAAAAAAGGCGGCCCAAACGCGACAATATGATACATAACTCGCGTAGTTCATGCCCCTTCTGGTTTCCTCTCTTTAGGTCGCCGTTAGTATAAAATCTCTAGAAACCTAAATTTTCCTTGCCATAAGTGATTACTTAAAAAATACTTGCTTTTTAAAAAGGGCCACTTGTGCATTTAATAAAATGCTCACTGCAGCGCCACCTGCTATTGGGGTAAAAAAAATTAAATATATACTGTGGAGCTCCCTCTGGTATGTGTTTTGTTCTTGTGTATTTTGAATACTCCATAAAGCGCCCTCAAATTTTCGATTTTTCAAGTTTTCCTTTTTTTAAAACTCAGTGCAGCGCCTCCTGGTGTCCGACTTTATAAACTTTTTATTTTCTAAAACTTTTGAAGCTTCTCCTGGTGTTCGACGTATAAACTACTTAGTTTAATAACTGAAGCGCCTTCTGGTGCCCGACTTTCCAACCTTTCACATCTAATGCCTCTTGGAACGCCATCTGGTCTCCGATGATTTCTAAACTTACGTACCTATATTCTGTGAAAAGTTCCCTGGATTCACCTCGTGGTGGTGATGCTGTCGGGTGGTTGTTATTGTAATGAGATCTTGTGAGTACGATTTACTACGGAAAGGAAGGTCAGTGCCTGCGGTGATGGTTAGTGGTAAGCTTATGGATCTAATTTTGTGCCGTCACATTAATTGTGTTCTTGATCTCCTAATATTATAATTGCGATTTTTAGTTCTCTGAAATTATTTAATTTTTTACATTTTATGACACTCGTTGAGTGTGCACAATGGGTAAATTTAAACGAGTTTTTTTTTTACATTTATTGAACTTCTTATCACACATCGAGTGCTCAATTGCTCTTGAACAGTTCACCGTTGTATCAAGAAGTTAACGGTACCTACTCGAAGGCCAGTTCACATGGTAAATAGTCTCTTTACTTGATTGTTGAGCAGATTGCCCTAATGTTTTGTTTTATAAATTCCGTGTAAATACCAACTCAGTGTTTACCGACTGCTTTGTTCTTAACCTTTTTCTTTCATGAACCTGTCTCGTGGAATATCACTACATGAAGTGCAGCATGTGTGACTATATGGAAGAGAAGCGTTAAGCAAGCGTCACTAACGAAAGTTTCTTGCATTTCTTCTTCAAAGTTGCTGTGAATTCGAACTTCGGTGATCTGTCCATTTTTTTTATGCTGCTCTTGTTAAGAAATAGCAGCGCATTCGGACGCTCTGCTGAAAGAACGCATTCAAAAGACGTGTGAACTGGCTTGAAGAAATTGAAATTCAATTTTATGTTCGAAAGTATGTATACATTTTGAATTATAGTTAAATTTATGCATGCCGTGCAGCTATTTGTGTTAATGACATAAACAATATACGATATATTGAAATGTATTCATCATAAGCTAGCGCATCAGCTCGTCTCAGGTATGTTAACAAAGCAGGTTTCTGTGTGCCAAGTGTGTTTGTTTGTGTGGAGATGTGGCGCATCGGTGTCTCCCAGTGAATGGCAGAGTGATTTCTAGGAAAAAAGAAGCACATCGTTTCTATTTGATCTATTTCTTTTTCAGCCACCTTCGTTTCCCTCCTCTTTTTCGGCAATTTTTTCACGTTATGTACTGTTTTCCATGTTTTTTTTATTCGTATTTCTATTGTTTATATGTTCCTGTCCTTCGTATATCGTCTTTCCTTTCGTCCTTTACTTATGCTCACATTGTCGTGTGGTTTATAATTTTTTCTTAGGTTCATCTTCAGGAATTTAGGCCTTTCCTTTAGCTACCGTAATATTTTTTTACCTCCCTCTCATTTTCTTTCAGTGCTTTTTACGCTGTACACATCTCAGACAAAAATTTCCATTTCTCCAATTAGGTATCTGTTAGAAAAATATTTTCCCGTTTTCTATGAGAAGAGAATGTTTGGTTTTCTGTCATAAGAAAGTTTCTCCTATGTCAACTGAATACTATCTGCCGTTCTCTTCTGGGTGAAATTTTTCCCCAAACCGCATTTTAACGCTAACTGTAAAATCTAAGCGTAAGGCGAAGTAGCCTTCATGGTGAATTTATATCGTGGGACTATTCGTTTCCTTCTGAGGTGCTAGCGTTGAGCTGCAGAATGACTTTGCTTGGTCGCTGTCGCGGCTCTCTTTATTTTGTTAGAAAATCGCTGCTATTGTTGCATTTAATTATAGGATCTTTCCTAGATAATCTTATGCTCCAGATTATCTTAGGAGCAAGCGCAAACGATGCTTTTCTACAAAGATCAATTTGAGGTAGAGTGCTTCTCCTTATTCTGACGTGGTCGTCAGTGTTGAAAAGATCCCGGTACGGCTTGCTCTCGCAAGGAAAGCAAAAGTGACCACTGATTTATCTGCTACAGTTTTGTGTTAACCCTGTCATGGTATCCCTAGGGGTGCGAGAGGCCCTTTTCATGGGTGCGAAATCGCGTTTTGTTACTCAGTCAATTCACAAAGTAACTTGATTTTGGGGCCCCAGAGTTAGTATAAATTTCATTTGTCATCATCTTATGGGTACTTGGTTTTGTAGACGGCGCTAGAACACGTAAGAAGTTCTCCAGGGTGCCTGGCATCGCCAAGTTAAGGAACCAGTGGTCTATTACATCGCCAGCCGGCTTACTAAAGCTTCCACTAACTAACGCCGACCGTTACAAACAGGAGAACAGTGCTGCCCTTGACTAGGCCCCCGTGACGAAGTTAATTCAGTCACTATCTATGCTACGTAACTTCGGTTGCTATATGTTGCTTGCAGAAACCAATTTTGAAAATTGAGTAGTACGCTTCTGAAGCCTGCCGGGGCAGCCATTATGTAGCCTAGGAGAATTTTCCTTCGTAACTTGTGTCATTATGGAATTATGATTTCTAAAAACATGTCCCCTAGCGTGACGTACTCATAACCCCTACCGTGATATCATGATCCATAGCATTTGGCAATTCTGACCTTTAGCTGGCCGGCATGGTGCAATCATGACATTGACATGCAATCACGGCCCATAACTTGATGCAATACGTAGTTGCTGTTGCCTGTCATACGATGCAGCGATAACGTGTAACACTGTGACGGCGTTGGTTAAACCTAGAGAATAATAATAGATACTACTAATACAACATAGAAATAACATGATGCAATTGTTATTCCTAACATGTGGCAGTTCATTCTCGGCTCAGCTACGCGCTTTCAGAAGGCAATTTGTCCCTTGTTTGTGCTTGTAAAAATGATGTAAAAGAAAACAAAAATACTCGCGTAGTAATTAAGTCTAGGCAGAGTTAGATGAGGCGCTTTGTATTAGGTTTGAAACGCTTATTGTCAATATTACTAGTGCTGTACTGCCGTCAAGATCTTGTTGCGCTGCTGCCACCACGCGCCTGGTGCTTCTGAGTTGCATGGAATTTTGTAAATAGTCGCCAAAGATCTTGTTATTTTTGTGGTTTTCTTTATCACCTCTCCTCGTTTTCTTCTGTGGTGTACCTACCTCTCCTCGTTTTCTTCAGGTGCGTAACTAATATCCGGTGTAAGCTGCAGAGCGGACTGGGCCTGCCATCAGAGTGAGCAAGAAGTCAACGGATGTTTGCACAGGATCTTTTACTCGAAACGAGGAATATATCAATAATATATGTACTAGTAATAATAATTTTTACTTTGTTAGCTTAGCTGCCCACCTGCGATTTACAGTAGCGGCCTTACTGATTCGGACACTTAAAAACTCATCAGAAAATCTTTAAATACTTCAATATTATTGAAGGCATTGAAGTGCAATTTTACCCAAGTTAAGCAACGTGTCACAGTTAAATTAATTGTGTTGAAATTTCAGCTGTTCAGGATAAATAAAACAAAAGTCACATGTAAATGAATTATAATAGTAAGAATTTAGTCTGGACAAAAACGTTCGGACGCTTCATTTTTTCCATTTTATTTGAGAAAAAACCAATGTTGCCACAGAAAGAGCTATGTAGATTGGGTTAAACAAACTCAGTCATTATCGATGCAACATCCGCTCTATCAACATGCCTCGGGGAGTCCCTACACCTTCTTCTATTTGTGAGTTAATCGTGAAATTGCGTCATGATGATAAACTTTCAATAAGGGCAATAGCAGACTAAGTTTATCGACCTAAAAGTATGGTTAGTGATACAGCTACTAACTAAATATGACCAGAATGGTTCAAGTACCGCTGGCGTTTCAAGTGGTAGACAACGCAATAGTGTATTGCTTAGATTGTCAAAGAAGAATAGGCTTAAAACCGCAGCAGAGATCTCCCGTTAAGCTCGTGATACGCATGGAATGAAGGTGTCTTCCTTAGGAAGACAGTTTCACGCCGCCTAAAAGAAGCAACTTTCATCCGAGAACTCCAGCTATCAAGCCTTTAATTAGCAAGGAGAATAGAAATGCTCGGATGAATTATGCAACAAAACACGTTCTTTGGACTCAAGAAGACTGGTCTAAGGTTCAGTTTAGCGAGGAATCAGAGTTCAATTTATTTGGCTCTGATGGAAAAAGATTTTTTTCGTCGTTCAACTGGTGCAAGAGTGTCCAAAAATTGCGTCTAGTGTAAGGTTTAGCGCAAAAATGTTTGGAAATTATTAGGAGAAAGATTTCCTTACTAATTACAATTCATTTGCTTGTAACTTTTATTTATCGTGAACAGCTGAAATTTCAGCACAATTTAGCTATGACATGTTGCTGAACTTGTGTTGTTAAATTGCACTTTAATGCCTTCAATAATATTGAACTATTTAAAGATTTTCTGATGAGTTTTCAGGTGACCGAACCATCATGTCCGCTACTGTATTCTTTAAACTGTTAACAAATAGCGTTGACTTTTGTCGATCAGGTTAACCATGGAAGGCTTCCTTGTCTTATCGTAGACCTACGGACGATTTGTAGCGAGTGAGTGTGGTCTCCCTGAACAGAATTTCTGGCCTCCCGAGGAGCTGTTTCATATTTTAGTTGCTTCGGCGGCCCAGAATTGAGGCTATGCTGTCTCTTTGCAAATACAGTAGGACAAAAAATAACATATCAAAATAAGTTTGGAAATAAACCTTTGTTGCTCGTAGGAGCAATTCTGTTTTTGTTGTGTGAACGCTAGACTGGCCATTTAACGGTGGCAGAAATGAATTGAAGTGCGTGAGAAATAAAGCCGTAGCAAAACTGTGAGGTTCAGGAAGAGTTTTACACAGGAACGTCGTAATGAAATAGAAATTTTAATCTTTTACCGAAAGCTATTTTTGCCGTGCGGGGGAAAATTAGGTAAGTTTTTAGAAGTTTATTCTGGAAAGCGTGAAAGGAAACGTCTTTACCTTAAACAAAGAAAAACTTGACAATTTACTTTGGTTCCCCCTAACAATAAAACTGCAAAATCAATTTGTCTTTCAACAGTATTAAAAAAAAACATGTTCAGTAAAGTGGATGGTGAAACGGATCAAAGAAAATTGTTTACTTTACAGAAAAGTTTCGCTTCATAAAATTTTCAATTCGTCTCACCTCAACCATCTGTTGCCAGCAAATGGAAAAAAACGAAAAATTTTTGCTCCTTCATTTAATCACAGGAAAAAATAAAAGAACAAGTGTAAGTTTATTACGTTGCAAAAGGGTACTATATATTGGAGATAATCTTTCAACCTGTAAAAACTACTAGTCACTTTGAATTTAAAATTAACCTAGTCATATGGCCCCTGAGAAGCATGTACGTACAACAGCTTGGAAGGTTTGAACTACTGCAGAAAAGAAAGTCAATCATGCACGTACAAACATAATCACAACATCTATAATATAAATCGTAGAAGTTCTGCAACTATCAAGAGATAACAGATACTTCACTAAAATCATCGACGTAGAAACAGGAAATGGTGAAGTTTCTTGAAAGTTTCTAATACTCTGTTAATACAGCGTTAACACCTCCGTGCATGCGTTCCAGGTTTTACTTATAACATGCTCTAGGCACGAAACTCTTAACTGCAGTCAAGTCAATCTCATGAGTTTAGCTTTTTATGCGATTACCTCTTCTGAACAAATTTTGAAGAGTAACTCAACATTGTCCCACATGGAATAACACAATATGATGGGTTTATAATCCTTACTTGGCAGTTTACGTCTCACTTTTCACAACAAAGGAGATATCACAGAGGAAGGAAGATAACCCATGCACGAGGGTGTTCCCACACAGGATCAATTCGCATGGGAACAGCAAGTCGGGAAAGAAGAGGAAGAACAGATGCAGGCAAGATCAGTAGGAGTAGGAAGCCGAAAGGAAGTAAAGCGGGCACTAAGAACAAACGTCCCGAAGGCCTAGCTAACGGCTAAAGTTACCTACAGGGTCCCCGGGTCTCTCAGAGTCCCATAACATAGGATCGGCGAACTTCGCTCTGGCTCTTCCTACGCCACATGAACCAACTCAAAGATGATACCCTATGAAAATAAATTTTCGTACGCATTGTATGGTTATTCGAAGGCAACAATACGCCATAAAGGGTGAAGTGTAGTACAGATATACTCTTTGTCTACGGTTGTGGAGGAACATCGGGTGAAAATTAGTACAGAATGTTGGTTCCTGTGGAGGAAAATATTAGGCTTGTTTAATTGCGTCGTCCAAGTTGATCTAAGCCGAGCCAATGGCTACAAACCCGAGCGTTGGTTTCGCCACTTTGACTCGTGCTGGTGTTGGAAGGATCACGAGTGTCTTGAGACGGATGGATACGAAATTTTTGGGTGTAGTGGTGGATTTTCGGCCGCCGAAAGGAACTAGATTGTCGAGTAGTTCAAGCCTCCGTCTCCAAAACTAAGGTGATCCAACAGAGGCAGAAATAAGGGACATAAAGCATGTCAATAGAAACGAACGGCCAACAAAAGGGTAATTGAATCAAGTTTGTTTTTCGCTTAACTTCGATTCAGCAGGGCGGAGCCACAGCATCTGTCAGGGGCTACGGATGAGTGGGCTGGACTTAAAATAGACTTTGTAGTCAGTCAAATGAGACCTAAGTATCGATGGCCACACGCGAACGCACTCCACGACGTAGCAAAAACGATAACCAGCTATACAGTGCTACTAATAAAATCTGAATATAAAACTGTTAATTCCACTAGATAGAAACAAAGGCACATTTGATGAACAGTTCGGTTCTTCATGCAGCAGCAACCAACAGTATAATTAATGCGACACCTGATACCTAAAGTTACTATCATTAACGACAAGGTTACCTCCCTTGTTATAACCACAACGAAACGAATCGTGATCTTTATACCTCGGTATATTGTCCAGTATAGACGGTTACCTTCTATGCACAACTTAAACCGCTGAGTTATATCATCTATTAAGCCTTAACAACATCGTTTATTCAGCCTTAATCACAGTTACCTTTCGTATATAAAACCAACCACGAAGTTAGGTTCCTTTTTTGTATCAACCACAAACTTAATATACCGAATAAATTCTTAGTAGGAACTGTTCCCCCGGTGTCTGCATATCTATGTTTACTCTCAAGGTTACCTCTCCTACACAGCATTTACCACAGGGTTAAATATCCTTCATCGCATTAACCATTAAGTTAACTCCCCTTCACCGCATTAATTAACCATAATTTTACCTACCCCTTCACAGTTTTAAACACAAGGTTATTTCCCCAGCACTACAATAACCACGAGGTTACCGCCCCTAGACAGCATTCACAACGAGGTTAATAAAGTCCTCATAGGACACGGTTATCTCGCCCTTCTGCTGCACATCCTTCTGTCTGAAGGCGTCCGTGAGCCGCCGCAACTGAACGTTCACTAAAATGAAGCCGTCCAAACCCAGGGTGGCTTGCCCGCCGGCTGGCTGAGGTGGCTGATAGGGTGCGCCGCCACCCGGCGCAGCCGACTGCCCGAACTTCTGCACCATGATCTGGACCGTGGCGGGGGAGATGCGGTAGCCCTGCTGTTGCAGCACTGCACGGGTCAAGGGGTTACATTAGGTCCCATCACTAGCAGTATGAGATTATTATTATTATATTCAGAAGTTTGGGCGTCAGTTTCCACAACAAAGGCGATATCACACAGGAAGAAAGAAAGGACCTTTAATATGACGATAGACAAGTGGAACCCACGCACGAGGGTGTTCCCACACAGAATCAACGAGCAAGGAAACAGCTAGTCGGGAAAGAAGAGGAAGAAAGATCAGGAGTATGAGATGGAAGGAAGCAAAGCGGGCATGAAAGACAGATGTCCCGAAGGCCTAGCTAATGGCTCAGGTAACCTACAGGGTCCCCTTGGTGGTGCTGCTCCCCGTAACATAGGAAGGGCGAACCTAACCTAACCCTATGACCCATCTACACCCCCTGAAAAGTACCATCATAATATTATTCAGCTCGTTCCTTAGTGTGACTGTTCAGGCAGAGTACAGACGATAGTCGAAAGACCGAGTTCCTTCAGCTAATAGACTGAATGTTTCATTAAACCCTTCGGTTGAGTTTACCAAAGAAAGAAATTAAAATGCCGTCGGTTAGTTCAGTTTGTTCAGCAAGGGCCGTTAGTAAATTTCGGATATCTTTTCAAATATTTCTGGAAATTATAACTCAAAAATTCTTTACACTTTCGTACTGCTTAGTCGGCCATAGCGACGCAGTCGAACGGGAAACTGAGGAAGCTCAGTCTCTTGACCTTCGTGCGTCACCCATTCACGCTTTCAGCATTAAATAAAGGGCAACTTGGGGTGTCATCGATACGGTTTCGGCATTACCAAACAAGTAAAAATTGATAAAATCGTGTCCGATTATGAAAATGGAGTCATAGCTTGCGCTCTAGGGTCTCACCCAGTGACATGGTTCATTTCTGTTAGCTATTTCAATTCTTTCATCCTGCTATTATTAATAAAATTACGCTGCGCAGAAAGTTCGCGCAAGTCTGATCAGATGAGAGGGAGGTGGCGAGTGGCTATGCAAGAGCGGAACTAAGGAGATCGCCTAAGGATAGACTCTCCACAAGACAGCATCAACGAACCTTTACAAGCGGCCTAACCCTATGGCCTTCCTGTATCAAACAGAAGCAAAAAGCCTTATTTATCCCATTAAGTTGATTCAACAGCTATCAGTAGCTCACAGAACCAAGTAAAACATTCATTTTTGAAAGCAAACCACAGTCCTAACCAAGGCTGCGCAGTCAAATACATCGAGGCTAGGAGTCGGACTTGGCACTTCCGGCTACGTAAACCTTATCCTGATAGCTTACACAGCCTTGGTACCCTATTCAATGTTTTCTATCCCGACATGCACCGTTGGATATCCCCGACACGCAGTGTTGGATATCCCCGACACGCAGTGTTGGATATCCCCGACACGCAGTGTTGGATATCCCCGACACGCAGTGCTGGATATCCCCGACACGCAGTGCTGGATATCTCCGACACGCAGTGCTGGATATCCCCGACACGCAGTGTTGGATATCCCCGAGACGCAGTGCTGGATATCCCCGACACGCAGTGCTGGATATCCCCGACACGCAGTGTTGGATATCCCCGAGACGCAGTGCTGGATATCCCCGACACGCAGTGCTGGATATCTCCGAGACGCAGTGCTGGATATCCCCGAGACGCAGTGCTGGATATCCCCGAGACGCAGTGCTTTATATAACCGACACGCAGTGTTGGATATCCCCGAGACGCAGTGCTGGATATCCCCGACACGCAGCGCTGGATATCCCGGAAACGCAGTGTTGGATATCCCCGAGACGCAGTGCTGGATATCCCCGACACGCAGTGTTGGATATCCCCGACAAGCGGTGTTGGATATCCCCGACAAGCGGTGTTGGATATCCCCGACAAGCTGTGTTG
>LQNS02278185.1:6279466-6292983 GCA_001587735.2 Parhyale hawaiensis | reverse complement strand
TAACTTTTGGCCACGTCGAGTTAAATCTGATGCTAACTTTTGGCCACGTCGAGTTAAATCTTATCTTAAGTATTGACCACGCTGACTTGAATCTTATACTAACTGTTGGCCCCGTGAGTAAATATGATATTTACTCCTGGCCAAGTTGAGTTAAGTCTAATAACATTTTTTATCTGAGTCAAGTAAATTTAATATTAGCTTTTCGCCACATCAAATGAATCTAATGCTAACTTTTGGCCATGTTAATTCAAATCTAATTTGCCCTTCACGCTGGTTGTGTCCATGTTATTTCACTGAAAATAGATTTTTTTTAGTTTAAGTGTTTTTTAGAGTACTTCCTTTATTCCGAAATAGTTGTGCCCAAATGTTATTTATATTGTTCTGATGTAATTGTTACATTGGATAATAAAAGCACCAAAAAGAACAAACTGGACACATCCATCGGTACTAATGCAAGGAATGAACTTGCTAAACCTTTGGACAAGGTCTTCCCTACGCGTTTTTTATTCATACCGGATTCCCCTACAAAGGAACTTTTGGCTATGGAACAGCTATTTCAGATCAATGATAGTACGATTTTTTTGTTACCTTGAACGGTTATTTCCTAAGCCACTTGGCAGGATAAGATTTAATTATAAATTTCACAAAAAACACTATGAAATTAAAGCAATTTAGTTCAGTATTTGCCGCAGCCAAACATCTACATCCAGTGTGAGACGGTTAATTCTAATACTAATTTTTGACCTCATTGAGTTAAATTTAGTTCTAACTTTTGGCCACGATGAATAAATTTTATACTTACTTTAGGCAACGTTGACTAAGTCGAGGTCGAGAAAAATTTATTACTAACTTTTAGCCACGTCGAATAAATCTAATTCTAACTTTAGATTGGTTGTGTTTACGAGCGCTCGTTCCGCTTTGTGTTGATGTCTTCAGATCAAGCGCTAGCTTAAAAAAAAAAAAACGAGCCAAAACTCAATGTGCATAGTTTTGGCGTATTAATTTATTTAAGGTCCGATATTGTTTGAAATTATCTAACACACGAGCGCCCAAATTGTGAGTATTATTGCAAGTTTTGTGAAAAGCAGCAGAATGTATAACAAAATTTGCAATTATATGTCTCTAAATTTCACAGGACAGAAGGGGGGTTTACCTAATGCATTCAGTGTTTAGCAATCAATTTTACTTTTATCCTTGGTGTCAAGCTGACGAATTTATATTTATAAAACAAAGGTAGAAAAACAATCCGATACTGCAGTGTAGAATAAGATAGAAGCAAAAGGTTACAGCCTTTCCATAGTCCGTCCCTAAAATCTATGCTATGCTAAATAAATTAACATAATACAATTTTAAACGAGGAATGATGTATCAGACGAATTGCTGGATTATTTTTAATGATAACATTTTTATGAATAACTCAACAAGTGACTTCATTGAAAATATTATTTTTAGGAAGTCTGTAACCTATATACGAACTTTGAAAATCGATATAAAAAGTTTTTTCATCAGTCGTATTATGTTCATAGGCTACTATAATAAATGTAAGTAAATTTTAGGGGTTGTATTGATACAATGAACAGCATCAATTGGAAGCATCCTAGATAAATTTATATTGATAGGAAATAAGTATCTGTTGATCCATTTTATGTAAATTTACTATCCGCTTCGTACTAAAGGTTACTGGACCACAGATTGATAGCTAAGTGGATTACATTTATGAACTGGAAATAGGAAATAAATAGAAACAAAATACTTCTAATGATTTCTCATGACCTACTTTATTCATATATTTACTGGTTTGCGTTAGTGAAACACATAGAAAGTTGAAATTTAACATTTTTAGCTGAAAATAATTGTTCGTTCATGCTAAATAAATTTTTCTATTTTTATAGCTTTACAGTATATATTATGTATTAACCCCTTAACGTAGCAACCATAGTTAACTTGAAAATCAATATGTTTCGTTTATGGAATCAGGCCGAGTTACCTCGTGACCAATTTCAATGCTTATTTTGGTACTTCATCGAGCTAACTTGTGGTTTTTATGGCTGAAAACATCTAAAAAAAAGTCTTCTCCGAGCTAATTCGAGTTAACGAGTTAACTCGAGTCTATAACGAGTTAATTCGTTATACAACAAGAAGAAGCCACGAGTGAACTCGTTATAGGCCCTAGACCAAAAACTGATAAATAATTATTGCTATGTTATTATTAATGTAAAATAAATAATAAACTAGATGTATTTTGGACTCCAAAACAAGGATAATATGGTATTTACACAACTTAAATTTTATTTTTTTCAAAGGAAAAATGAAATTTTTAAACGCTTGATCAGAAATATTAATACATTAAAGGGTTAAAACAACTACAATTTTCAATTATTCAAATTTACAACCTATAACAGAGCATGTACAAGACATGTGAATATCAACAAAAGCAGCGGTGTGATCACAATAGCTAAAACAAATGTTTATTCGCACAAGCTTGTCATTTTTTCTTACAAAAATAGTCCTTGGTTGGCCAAGCCGTTTGTTCTTTCGAATGTTTATGGACCCATTGGTACTCTTTGAAATTCTAAGCCCATGCGCTTCGATAGTGCGCAGTACTCGTGGATGTGCTCTTTGTTCACAGGTGTGGTGTCGTACACCTGCATAATAAGCTCCCACCCCCTCTCCCACCTCCCCCTCACGAGATTGGTGGGATTTGAATTAATTCCGCTTCATATTTATTAAACGACATTGTGATTAAATATTTACTGGTCCCGTCCCCCTCTCCCAACATCCCCCCTCCCTCACGAGACTAGTGGGGTTTGAATTAAGTGCGCTTCATCTTTCTATAATATTTATAGCGTTGTTCCTTTGTTCGTTTGTTCCTTCGTGTGTTACGCTCTCCAATATTAGATGGGGGAAACTCAAGTTGTAAAGAGCTCTGATTTTCGCTGGAACGAAGTTCTACCACAGCAGTTTTCTTTCAGCTCGCACTTAAAAAAAATTTCAGTCAGTTTCGAAGCAAAGACATGAAGTTCATTTTGCACGTATTATACCTACCATGATACCAAATTTAATTTTTTGTAATATTCACGTTGCTGTGGTCGCAGAACGATCCAAATATGGGTAAATTCGATCGTTGCCATACTACGGTTCAAACGAAGCTGTTCTCAACTGCATCATTCTAAACTGCATTTTTCAAGTGCAAGTATGAGTTTTAGAGAAATGACGTAAACTAACAGATAGAGTACTGTCAGCGACATGAATCGACAAAAAAAAAAAAAAAAATAGGCTGAGTGCTGTAATATGTTGGCAGGCTATCGCACATCAAGCGTAAAGCAGCCACGGGTCCCGCAGTAGAATTGAAATAATGAAATACACCGATGAAATTGGAAACGTTAAAATATGAAAGTCCAAATAATGTTATCTTCAGACGATGAGAAACAATTGATAGCGATGGCGTGTAAATAGAAGAAAAGCGACGACAAAAGTACCTACTAAAAGCGAGATTGCTATATTTGCTTATGTTGTCTTTATATCTCTATGATGGTATACAAGGGTGAAAATTTTGCTGGTAATATGTGTGCGAGATCCACTAGTAATATATATAGTGTCTAGATATGTTGTGCATGTACAGGGTGACTTAGGGCGCGGGCACGCCTACGTAAGAGTTGCATTGCAAGCAATTCTGTATCTGATTGGACATTGATATGCTACTAAAAAGAATATCTAAGGTATGAGTCGTTTCTGGCAGTTTATACGTTAAAACAAGCAGCAATGGCCAAGCTTTGGGAATATGTACCTCCCACGTTTGAGTTAGTTTAGAGTTGCAATGACGCATAGTTTTAGCGTGACTTTCGAGCGCTATTAGTTGTAGTCACTGCAATGTGACGGCTAAAGCGAAAAGTTAAGTGGCTGATCAATTATTGCGATAGTGTGCCCACACTATTAGGGACGGACCTGCTACGAGTTGGAACACGAGAGCGCTTCACGTTTTTGGAACAGATGTTTTTCTGCGCATGATAACGGTTGAATCTATTAAGACACATCGATTGCAAATATGTACAGTTGTGAAATGAAATTCAATAATAATTCAAAGACATATTCTAAAGTGAGCACGGGGCCCTCGCTGTAGTGGAATAGCTGCCAGGGCTCGGAGCTTAAGCAGTTTTTTGAAGATAATAATATTAGATAAGTCGAAGCTGCATACACAGCAGCGCAAAGGGAAGGATAGGGAGCAACGTTGCCATGTTTCGACTCTCGTGTGCAGCGCACTTGAAGTTTGACGCAGTTCGTTAGAATTAAGGAACAGGCGCTTTTTATCGATAGGTTAGGTTGAGAAGCTGCATTAGGTCGAACTAAAGTGAGTTACAGTAGCGTAGGTTAGGATTGGTTCATTATAAAAGGTGAGGGCATTAACTAACCGACAGTGGAATTTCCACGTCCCGCTAGTATTTATTACAATGATATTGCGTTTAACTATTTACTGGCCCCATACTTTATAACAGAAGTAAACTTTCAGTCTGACTATTTAGTGTTTAATATTGCCATAGTGTCCGGAACTCTACCTGCTCCACTGATGTAACGTTGATATAAAGTACTGCTTAATTAATTCCACACCACTTAAAAGCCACTACTTGTAGTTTCACTTAAAGTAAACAACTTGAATTTAGATTAGATTAGATAGGCGGCAGTAGACGGACCAATAGGCCCATTCCCAAAAAGACACCGGAACCTACGCCCCGGCCCTTTATGAGCTAATGTCATTATGTTAGTAGGATGTAGAAAATTGGGGAAACAAGAGGAAAAAAAATGGAAGACAAAAAAAAGAAAGAGAAAAGAAGGGGGAGAAGAAATAATAAATAATAACACTACTGTATATAAAAGAAGGGAAATAGGTCTACATCGAATATTTTCAGAATTTAATTTAACATCTCACTTGGGGCAGAGGGTTCAATTCTTCACATATCCCTACTAACAATTTGGGTCGCCAGAGGCTACTAGAAAGCCCGTGACGTAAGACCATCACCCGCGGTGGGAGCAAATTTCATCGCCGGTTTTTTTTATGGCCAACTAATGCTGGTTTTCTGGCATGGTTCACATCGAAGACAGCCCACCAGACTCTGCAAAAAAAAAAAAAAAAAAATCATGAACATAGCTCAACTCCTAACTGTTTTTGGATGGAGAACAAATTTCATCGAATTCATTTTTTACGGCCAGCTATTCCCAGTTTTTTGGCATGGGTCACATCGAGGGCAACCGACCAGACTCCCTGCAAAAAAAAAAAAAAAATCGTGAACATTGTTCAACTCCTTCGACCACTTATTGGGTGGATAGACAAATATATATATATACAAATATATATTTCGATTAGAAGCAGAGAGAAATTTTGATACCCACGACGCTCGTTTCGCTGTTCTGTTCTCCAGCTCATCTTCCACCTGATGAGCTGGAGAACAGCGAAACGCGCGTCGTGGGTATCAAAATTTCTAACTACTTCTAATCGAAATCTACATTTATGCCATCTCTAGAAAACAAATATATATACAAACATATATATACTTAAATCTTCAACGAAAACATTATGATTTCTCTCACTTCGTTCGCAGGTGTTAAAACAGTAATTTTGCTTCTGGGCGGTGCCGCGGCGAGCTCAAATACTGCTAGGGATGTAACACTCAAGTATTAAACATCGCGCTCGTATATCTCCGGAGTGTTATGTTTGTAATTGTGTAACTTAGCAATAATTAGCGTTTACCACCACCTTGTTTGATTTTTGACTGGTGTTAAGCTTCGTCGTTTGGTAACGTCGAAACGACATTCCAACCCTGTTTAGGTTTGGACAGAGCGCCCAAACGAGCTTTCCTTTTACAACATTTTCAACACTTTTGAATGAGATCTAGTTTTAGGTTAGAATAAAATTTACTGAAATTTCAATTTGCTCAAGTTTGACGTTTACTTTGTGCCTGATGATGTTTCACAAAAAATATTTTTGGCACAAGAAGTTTATATAATTAATGAATATTGTCACAATATGTTTCGAAACACATAAGAGATATCATGTTCCGGTAAAGGCATTCATGGATGGTTTGATGGGGCTTTTCAATAAATATGGGATATGGTTATGGTAACTATCAACTTTAAAAAGAGATGCGCTGGAAAGGGGCGCTAATGGTTCGCTTGAAGCCTTTTCTCACCTTAGCTGTTACATAGAAGACAGTTGTTTTATGTGTGATACCTTGCAAAAATTACTTTTCATGTATCATTTCCAACTTTAAAACTCTTACAAGTATCTTAACTTTCTGTTAGAGTTATCATTTCCAAGTTAGTAGTATATTTTAATTTGCAGAACGCTAAAATTTCAAAGTGAATATCTCGTAGTAAAAGTATGTCTCTTACTTTGTAGAGAGGTGCCACTTCTAAGTATGAGTCTCTAAAATTTTTTATTTTGCAGACACCTACCATCTTAGATTTTTATATTTCTGCCCCTCATCACTCTCAAAACATCCGTCGTTGATTAGTATCATACAGGATACTGTAGTTAGTATCGTCATTGTACTTAAACTTGGTGAATAGCTCTCAACCATGGCCCCTGGCATTGCGAGAGCGGTAGTACTGCTCCTAGCGTCTCTTCTTTTCCGCCCAGGTTATTGCGCCTCTAAGGTAAGTGCGATCGTTTAGGCAGCCTTTCATTTATTTTTTCCTCATACATTGTTGTAGTTTTCAATGAAAAACCAAAATAAAAATTTGCCGAACCTGGAAACAGAACATGAACCAGAAGTTATCATTTTCTTATTGTTACTCAAATGCAAAATAAGAATATAGTGCAACATGATGGTAATGGTTAGTATGACTACAATATCAATTTATCTATCATTTTACAAAAGCGAGTTATGATTTTCTTATTGTTCTTCAAATGCAATATAAGAATATGCTGCAACATGATTGTAATGGTTAGGATGACTACAATATCTATTTATCTATCATTATACAAAAGCGAGTTATCATTTTCTTATAGTTCTTCAACTGAAAATAAGAATATGCTGCAACATGATTGTAATGGTTAGTATGACTACGGTATCTATTTATCTCTCACTATACAAAAGCGATCATAAGTTAATGGAAAGTAAAATACATAATTATTAAACCTTTATTACAAATAAAATACTGAAACAAAAGGCTTGAAAATGAACATAATTCTAGATACATATTTTGCGTGTATCATGATAAATTTCTGAACATTAGAAAACAGTGTTGCGAAATAAACAGATATAGAATGAAAATACAACATTTATCCTCGGTGCAAAAGTTAAAGGACACCAGCAGAAAATACTGAAATGTAAGTATGTTTCACACGTGTAACATAACAATTTTCAAAAGTATTAGTAATTCGAAAAAATTCCAGTGTTCTGCATAACCTCATTGCATCGATCGTTTGCAGCAGGAACTTATTAATTTTGTACAAAGCTGCGGGTTCACCTTGTTCCACTCCTCTTACAAAAACTCCCATAATGTATCCTGATTGCAGCAGGAACTTATTAATTTTGTACAAAGCTGCGGGTTCACCTTGTTCCACTCCTCTTACAAAAACTCCCATAATGTATCCTGATATCTAGGATTTTTGGCTTGAGCACGTTCTCCAATGACTTTCCATGCGTTTTCGATAGAACTGAGATAAGGGCGTTGGAGTGGCAAATTCGTAACTGCTATCCGTTCATCTCTGAAGTAGGTGGCCACTGACCTAGTTTTGGGGCAAGGAGCGTTGTTCTTCATCAAAATGGATGATTGCACAATTGCAGTTCTTAAAGTAGGGAGTGCATGCTGGCGAAGTGGTATTTATATTATAAACTGAACCATGTACGTGAACAAGTGGTGCTGGCCCGGCCACAGAAATGACTCCGCAGACCATGACGCTAACTCCTCCATATATATATATATATATATATATATACGTCTCTGTTTCCTTGACGCACTTTGGAGTTATCCTTTCGCCTACGTCCTGCCTAACATACCGTTTTCCATCAGAACCAATCACATTGAACATGGACTCGTCACTGTTTTCTTGACGCACTTTGGAGCTATCCTTTCGCCTACGTTCTGCCTAACATACCGTTTTCCATCTGAACCAATCACATTGAACATGGACTCGTCACTGTTTTCTTGACGCACTTTGGAGCTATCCTTTCGCCTACGTTCTGTTCTGTCTAACATACCGTTTTCCATCTGAACCAATCACATTGAACATGGACTCGTCACTTACATGTAGTGTAGCCCACTCTGCATCCGACCACACGACGTGTTCTTGAGCAAACTGTAATCTCTGTTTTTTATTTTACTTGGAAAGCAAAGGTTTTGAACCAGGAACACGTGCAAGCAAAATAGCTTGCTTGAGTCGACGCTTCAGATCTTCGTGGAGCGACAAAATACTTTTTTTTTCAGTTTCAGACATTTGGTGGACGATTCGGCGGCCCCATGATGACATTCAATTTTTTCCGATAATGGAGAATCTTCAATTAAACAATTTATCTAAATTTAGTTCATGTAGAAAGTCTTTTAAATTCTTAAAAATGTCGTTTCATGGACATCACTAAGGGTTAAAATTTCATTTCTATAATGGTGTCCCCTAACTTGTAAACTAGGAAAAATATAATATTTTCGTTCTATTTCTGTTTATTTCGTAACCATGTTTTCCCATGTATTGATATTTTACCTCTCTATATACAAAACATGAGACTAGAATGATAAATTTTTAAAGCATTTTGGTTCAGTATTTTACTGATAAAAACGGTTCAATAATTTAGTCTTTTATTGTCTTGTCACTTATGCTCCCTACTGTACATTAGGCGGAACTTGTTTAATTGGACTTCACTGTGGCATTTGATAGGGCTATCCGCTTGAACCTTGTGGCTAAATAGGTGACGACTAGTGTAAGGGGGAGAGATTTTAACCTAACCTAACCTAACCTATAGTGTAAGTGGGAGAGATTTTAACCTAACCTAACCTATAGTGTAAGTGGGAGAGATTTTAACCTAACCTATAGTGTAAGTGGGAGAGATTTTAACCTAACCTATAGTGTAAGTGGGAGAGATTTTAACCTAACCTAACCTATAGTGTAGGTGGGAGAGATTTTAACCTTACCTAACCTAACCTATAGTGTAAGTGGGAGAGATTTGTCAATCATTCGTGACTATGAGCTTGTTCGATGGAGTATGACCTGACTCGGCATTTAACCAATCAAAATATAACTCTATCGTTTTCAGGCTTGGTGCACTCTATCAAACGTATCAAATATTTATTTTTTCCATGAAAACGTGTTAAAGACGACCCAGGCGCGGCATATCTCGCATCAAACACTCCTGAACAAAGCGCAGAAAGTGTGTAGTAACTGGCAAGCCCTTCATGCCTAGGTCCTCAGAATTAAAAGCTCCTCATTAACAACCATTTTCTTGATGAACTTATTAATTGACTCTGATGCTGATGCCTCTCTTAATAGGAAGTTTTTTTAAAGGGCACAGGAACTGTAAATCACTCGACAGATAGCACTGTATTATAAAAATCAAACGAACGACAATTATAAAGTAGATGAACATGTGCTCATTGATATAATAAATAAGTAGCTTCACATGTGAAACCTGTGGCTCCGCTTGAGGGACTCTAACTGCGTATATATACTGTACATACTACAGAAATAGGATGGTCAGTAACTATCTGGAGCTCAACAATGTCAATCAACTTCCGACCTCGATAGCTCTATTGATGTGTTCACTCAAATAAAGCAAAACATTTTGCAGCACTAAAATTATATTCACGCAATACTCTGAACTCACCTCACCCAGACTCACCACTGACTAATTTAAATGCGCCTTCACCCGAAAATTTAAAATGGAAAAAACCCAGGCCTTGCCCCCCTAACCTACCCGACATAGAACCCGAATTTTTACTAACTTACCCGAAATTATGTTCGGATATACCCGAAAATTGGGCCTAAAGTGCGAAAAACGGACAACACTTGTCCGCACGTTGGTTTTAGGCGAGGGTGATGTATCCGGCGGTAACCTCACCGTAAAACGATATCGGTCTATCATACGATCGAAGCGGTTTTACTTCGCACGCCCTATGTCTGATGTGGAACCTAACGCAGTGCAATGCTGTATAGTGCTTTATTTCCTCCCGTGCTAATGAACTAGACTATGCATCTCCTTTCGTTCCTTAGTTTTAAAATATTGTACAGTACTTCTGTATTCGCTTATTGTTAGGTGTGTTGATATGTGAATAGTGTACACTAAGAAAACGGTGCAGTAACTTTTGCACGCATAGTCAATTTTAATGTTAATCATGTACCAGGTTAGGCGTTAAATCTCATTTCTGTATTCCAGCCTGACGATGATGCTTGAAAGATATGCGAATGTACGTTGCTTTCAGTTGAAGTTAGACAAAGGATATAAATAAGTTTTTTATTAACCTTAAGGTGGAATGAACTATATTATTCGAGAAAAGTTGAAAAATTAGATAAGATACAGTGCTGATAGTGTTAGGAACATTTTTATTATTTAGCTGTTATCTTCTTACAGAGATCGGCGTCCGCAGTGAGAAATGAAGCTTCTATGGACACGGTGAGTTTTATTGGTGCTAGAAATAGAAAGGTATATATTCCCAACATTATACCTTTATAGCATTCCTTTTTTATATCATATACAGGGAAAGCTCCAATAACGAGCGATCTTAGAACGGGATCCTCCTACAACGAGATAAAATAGTTTTTTTTTTAACTTACAGCGGATATATGCTATAGTGAGTGCTCTGCGGGCAGTCGAAGGGGGTGAGAAAACAGACAAGGTGAATGAAAGTTCGCTCAATACTAGTCGTTATATTACTATTCGTGAACTTGTACTCGAGGAAATAAAATCAAAGCAAGCTCGCGCTGCAGAACTTCAAACACAGTTGAACGAAGAATGGAGCTCTGTAGCAAACGACTCCTGACAAGCGGTTAAGGAAACCTTAAAACAACTCGAAAAGCCGACCTCGACCAAACAGCCTTCATCCACAAAAATCGTCTTTAAAATAAACTCCACAAACTCTACAATGGATCGCTATTATTACTGCAAGAAAATGATAAATTTGTCTAAGCACAATCTCGAGTTCGAGAAACAATAAAAAAGCTCAACTCGAATAGAGACATTATTATACGCTGTGCCGATAAAATGTCAAACTATGTACGTCATTATGGACCGCGAAACTTACAAGGAAAAGCTCGACACCATACTAAGGGATGACACAAAATATGAGAAGATTACAGCCGATCCAACCCAAAAACTGAAAACGCAGTTGAATAAACTAAATAGCACTGCAAATAGTGCTGTAGATTCTGTCCACTTCCAGAAACTCGAAGGTGACTTTTCTCCTGGCTATATCTATTGAAAAGCCAAGTTGCACAAGAACGAGGAGGATCCCCCCTGCCGTCAATAATTTCTCAGATACCATCTCTAACTTACAGTGACGCTAAAAGTCTTAATAAGATAATTACTCATTTCTTGTCTTCTGAGCATTCTGTTAAATCAACTGAAGAGTTGCTACAGATTCCGAGAGCAAGACCTACTGCAGGCATCCTTGCTTCCTTAGATATCGAAAACTTCTTTACCAATGTTCCAAGTGATGAGATAGTTGACATCATACTAGATAAAGTGTACCTCCATTGTACATTAGCTCCACCCAAGCTTCCAGAACATTTGATGAAATCATTGATGTTAATATGCACAAAGGAAGCTCCGTTTAAGCACATCGGCGGAACATTGTATCGGCAAAACACCGGTATTGCAATGGGAGGCCTGCTCGGACCAACCTTCGCCAATTTCTATATTGCAAATCTAGAAAAGCATATGCTGAGCAGAGACAATGTTAGACCATATATATACCTATGATTCGTAGATGATGTCTTCGTAATGATAGAAAATAAATTTGAACTGGAGAAATTGAGAACAGCCTTCCAAACCAACAATAGTAGATTTATAAAGAAAATTGTAAAGCATTTGTACAACTGTTTCATAGCTATTGTAAACTCACAAGAATCTCTGCCCCGGAATATGTGTAAGCTTCATAAATTGACTAAGGCACTGCAACTCTGAGATACAATGCGGGCGGGACGTTACAAGCTTGTATGTGGTTTGATAAATCTGGGCCGTGGTTCAGTTATTTTCTACAAGTGACGAAGTTGATGCGTCGGACATGACACTTCGTAAACAATCAACACTGGGCGGTAGAGCGACGCAATGGAAGATATGTTTCTTAAATTTGATAATGCAATCTTATGATTTGGTCTATTATGTAAATACTATGGCTTGAATATTAAGTTGCCAAAAAGCAAAAGTTCGTTTCTGTGATGATTTAGTGTATCCTATAAACATTATTAGATAGTTCCTTTATATATCATCAGTCAACTGTATCGTACGAATCCTAATTCGATTCCTTGGAATACGGATATAATACTGAGCTTAATAAATCAATATCTAAAAAATTATTGATATCCGACGACTATCACCTTTAGTTTTGTGTTTAGCAAATCAATATCTACCAGAATAGTGGTCTAAAATTTTTGGGTTTGAGTGGGGGTAATAGTAAAAAAATACCTTAGCACGTTTTGAATAGATGTTTTTGAAAAGTGGGCCCTAGCTTATTTTGAGTAGCTTAATTATTAATTAACAAAATTCATCACCTAGGCCAGTGTTTCTTAAACCATTACTGCGGCAGGGTAATGGGCCCATCTTTTGTGGTATTGGATGTTCTGTGCGAGAAGAGGCAGCCTGACAAAAGTGTCTGTCTGTACGTCCTCTGCAGTTCATGTGACTCTGACAAAAAAAAAATCAGCTATTGCCTAGTATATGTTCAGTGGGGTAATTACTTCTGGCAAAATTACTCTTTGGGGCATTCAATTTGAAAAAAATTGGAAACCCCGACCTAAGCCAAACATTTTCCAATTCTCAGTTCGTCCTGGAGCACGAGAGCTACAGCCACCTGTTCTCGGAGTGTCTTGTAGCAGACAACACCGTCCGGGGCATCGTGCGGTCCATCGAATTGGAAGAAGGCGTGAGTTTTTTCAGAGCGGCTGTGGCCGACATCTCCACCGTCCAGTGGGAGGAGGTGGCGAATGTTCCAGGAGTTGTGGAGTGTTCCAGCGTGGCTGTGGATGAAGGTTTGTTATTCCCGGTCGAGTTGCCAAATGTTGCTGGTATAATGTGGCTAAATTGCAGGTAGAGTTGCCAGATATTGCTGGTGTAATGTGACTAGATTTCAGGAAGAGTTGCCAAATATTGCTCGTATAATGGCATTAGATTCCAGGCTATGTTACCAAATGCTGCTGGAATAATGCTGCTAGATCCCAGGCAGAGTTGCCCAATGCTGCTGGAATAATGCTGCCAATTCCAATTCCATTAGCAGGGTGATGTGCATCAGGCCATGGGCAGACCCGCAACATCATATCTTTGGATCGATATACCTGCGTAGTTCTAAATAATACTTGTTTTGCCACCATATGGTAG
>LQNS02278185.1:6190257-6225351 GCA_001587735.2 Parhyale hawaiensis | reverse complement strand
TCAGAGTATGCATCAGAGTGCAACACCATCACTGAGCATCACCCTTCGCCCCTCCCACTGTGGCCTGTGACCTGCCACGCCATTGGCTGCCTTGAGACTGTACTTGCTGAAAGGTTCAGGGAAAAAAAATTCGCGACCGGCATCGCCAGAACCTTACAGCTACTCGGAGACCAACACCCGCAACAACGAGCGTAATGGCCAGCCGATCAGCGCGCTGATTGGCTAAGCTGGTCTCGCTGCCAGCCAGTCTGAGGGGAGCCAGCATCGCTCTTCGTGTTCCAGAGCCATAGAGGGATCTTCCAATTTCCTATGAACTCAGTACTGCTCGAGTCGCAATTCTGTCAGCATGGAAGACCTTCCATCGCCATCTCCAACGCGACCAGCACCGCCACCATCTGCTGATGATGATTACAGCGGTAATCGAAACGTTGAAGACACCGTCAGTGGTCTACTGCACAGCTCCAGCAATAACCTGTGCATAAAATTTTATCACAAACTCGAGAAACTTAATAAATGACTAATCAATAACAATCTCTCAGTCGCCTTTAACAAAACTTGTATAGCAGAGAAGCTGCTGTCATATATATTTCGATACGGACTATTAGATGGCCAACAATTTTTCTCTACGGCCGGCATCTCGTTATAAGTACCATGAATCTGAGAAGTCTATGATTCTGCCAATTCAAGTAGCCTGAAAATAAGCCTGAAAACTATTTAAGACACTAGATTTTCTCCGGTTTGGTCTTATTCGAAAGAAAATAAATCTACGTACGAACGCACGCCCACTTCTCGGCAGATAAACGTCCAAAATTTTTTGGTGCTGCCACTTACCATCTTCCAAGTACGAGGAAGCTTGCCAGTAGGCCTACTTGAAGCCATCGGTTATGCCGAGAACCTTGTAGGTTAGGCGGCGTAGGTCTGATTTGTCTGGTGTTTTAAACCTGTATATATCATAGATCATTAGCAGAACCAGACCTAGGCCGCCTAACCTACAAGGTTCTTGGCCTAACCGATGGCTTCATTTGTTGGTTAGCTATTCGTTACTTAGCGTCAATCTTTGATAGGGTTTACTTAGTGCCGGTCTTTGCTTGGCCTTACTTAACGTCGTCATTTAACATTTATAGTAAGTTTAATGTCTTATAAACAATGGGATGTACCTTTATTAGGCCATTTCGACCTATATATAAAATAATACACACACAATACAGTATATAATGGCATCTTTGTCAAGGTTTCCTTTTTTTTCCACCGTTGTTCATTTTGATACTCTTCAAGAAATGGGTCTCCTTGGTAGTGAGGACACTCGCTGCGGAGGCCTTGGGTGTACTGGTGTGGGGTCTTTGGGTGTACTGGAGTGGAGGCCTTGGGTGTACTGGTGTGAAGGCCTTGGGTTTACTGGTGTGGGGTCTTTGGGTGTACTGGTGTGAAGGCCTTGGGTGTACTGGTGTGAAGGCCTTGGGTTTACTGGTGTGGGGTATTTGGGTGTACTGGTGTGAAGGCCTTGGGTGTACTGGAGTGGAGGCCTTGGGTGTACTGGTGTGGGGCCTTGGGTTTACTGGTGTGGGATCTTTGGGTGTACTGGTGTGGGGCCTTGGGTCTACTGGCGTGGGGCCTTGGGTGTACTGGTGTGGGGCCTTGGCTGTAGTGGTGTGGGACCTTGGGTGTACTTGTGTGTGAGTCTTAGTTCTTGGGTGGGACCTTAGAAGCATTGGTGTGGGTTTTTGGGTGAACTCAGCGATGGCTTATAGAGGACTGGAGTGTAAGCCCCGGCAGCTCTCTGGGAAAGGGTCCGTTGGACAGTCTACTGCCAGCTGTCCGTTCTATTCTGTAGATCGGAACATACTAACAAATGTCTTGTTTTCCATAACGCAGAATACCAGGACTCGTTCTGCAGCCATGCAGAAAGAACTGGAACCTTCTTCCTTGTGACGAGTCACTGTGACGTCGGTGCTACCCGTCAGTGTGACGTGGGACCGGCTTGCAGAGCAGCAGGCGCTTCTATGATTGAATTTGATGATCACGACTTTATTGGAGACTACGCAAAAGTCTATGAAAACTACAAAGGTTTGTACAGCTGGAAATCTGTCTTGATTTAGTAACTGAAAGTTTCAAGGGTCAACTCGGGTTATCGCTATAGTGGCTTTGACTCCGTACGTAGTACGAATGTTCCCACGTTTTGTTATGTCGAACAAAGAATTGCCAAACTGTGAGCTATCGGGAAGTTCTAGTGGGTTCTTTGAGAATATTCTTTCGTGAAGATTTTATTATCGCATTAATTTGGAGGGATTTAGACTTGAAAACTCACTGAAGCTTTCTGTTGCTTACTATGGGAAGGAACTCTGTACCTTCGGACGTGTGACGGGCTCTGACACCGTCAAAAAACTAAAGTGTGAACTGTTTCTTTAATGTAGTAAAAATTTCTAGGAAAAGCAGGCTGCATTTTTCGTTTGAGAGACAACGCACACCTTAGCTTACAAATGCAATAGGTTCAGAGGCTGGTCGTTAGCTAAATTTTTCATGTGTCGCCGTTCACGCAGAAAACTATGAAGTTTACGATAAAAAAAAAATGGTTTCTTATCACCAACGACGTAATATTTTAGCTACAAAGCAATAATAATTAATCGTAAAAGACACTGTTGTTCATCACAACGCTCTTGTTCATCTATTGTTCATCACAAACAACACTGTTGATTGACGCAAATTGAAATGACAAGGTAGTTTACAGTTAAGTAATTTTGCTTAATGGCAAACAACCATTTTTCTGTGTGTATAATTAATTTAAGCTTCAGCCATGAACATAATTATGAGGCACTACAGGAAAAGTTTGCTTTCAGATAAGTATATCTGAATAACTTCTGTCTTTGTAAGTATTGTTGATGATTGTACGGTTTCAGAAGTAAATTCTAAGTAAGAAAGTTGGATAAGTTTTGACCACAATGCAGTTTATACCAGTTAGTTCAGTCACGGCAGTATTTATATAGCGTGTAAGTTGTCTGAGCAAATCCTCCAATTTAATACTTCTGTTCATACACCGTAGCCAAATTTTTGATTGGTTTATTATTTAGCATCTGTTTAAATGGAAACAGCATTAAATTTAGCATGTTTATATGGAAATTTTACTAAAAAAACCTGAAAAAGAGAGGCTTAAATTGTTACATTGTTTGAAAATGGTCCTTCTTAAAATGAAATTGTTAAAAATTGAAATATTTAAGGCATAGTGTTCAAACTGCCATCAAAATGTACAGGGAGACCCATTCATTCAAAACCCGTTGAGGACAATGCGCGAATGGTGTCCGACATCAAGTGTCGTTGGTTGACAAGACAACGACGTTGTCCAATGTGAATGCTGAGTTAAAGAAAGCAAGAGGTAAAGAAATCTTTTCACGAACGGTGAGACAAGACTAATAGAATTTGGTCTCCAAGGATGCAAATGTAGAAAAAAGCCATTGCTGTTTCCAGAGCTTGGCATGATGGCCATCGCCGATTATACGATGGCGATGGTGTGTAGACCATCGCCATTGGAAAAAAGTAAGATGTTACGATGGAATATCGCAAAAATCCATCGGCAATAGCGATGGTCCCATGGAAATCATATCAAACAATCGGCGATGACCATTTTCCCCAACGATGATGGTGTTATGAAGAAGAAATGGTCCGATAAAATGAGTGAACATGCCATCGGCGATGGCATACGATGGGCATCCTCATCGGTTGTACTTCCGATACCGATGAAATAAGGTTAAATCTACAGAAAAACGGCCTTACGGGTTTGAAACATCAATTTTTTTAGTAATATTAAAACCAAGAGGGGGTTGCAAAGTTTACTTTAATACTCTACTCAGAGTGTGACAATGAACGAAATCTTCGAAAACGTTCTGTTGGGGAAGTGCGTGAAATACCTACCACCGGCTAGAAATAAATGTCCTAAAAACCGCCACCATAAATTCCGCAAAAGCTTACTAAAGAAAAGAGCAAGATTGATCAAATGCCAAAAGTCATCGTGTGTATTACACCGACAAATTGAATGCCGGCGAAAACTGGGAGAGATTGAACACAAACTTGCAAAATCTCATGATGAAGAGAAACAAGAAAAAGAACTGCAAGCCATCAAGAAGTTAAAATAAAACAGTAAGTAATTCTTCCCTTATGCATCAAATTACGCGTCTCTGAAAACAAATATAGGACTATTATTGGACGAAAATAGATCAATGACTGATAACGATCAGGAGATGAGTGAAATACTGAGCCGTCAATACCAGAAAGTTTTTGACAAAAAGACCAGTAACCCTGATGTTCAAGTATTGGAAGTAACTGATAAACTAACTAATGGATTTTGAATTCACACAATTAAGCATTAAATTAGCCATCGATGAAATTAGCGGAAACAGTGCTTCAGGACCAGATGATGTTTCTGCAAAAATTCCTAAAATGTGGAAGCTAAGCATTTCTTACCCGCTCTACATCATGTGGCGTAAATCATGAGACGCTGGTATTATACCAAGCACCTATAAACACGCAATCATTACCCCAATCCCCAAAGCCTGAAATGGTACAGATCCTGCTATCTACAGACCGGTCTCATTAACTAGCCACGCAGTGAAAACGTTTGAAAGGGTGTACCATAACCACCTAGTGCACCATCTAGAGAGTAATGACCTAGCTCACATCAAACATGGTTTTCGACATAAACGTTCCACTACTTCACAACTGCTGGAGCATTATGATTCCATCGTAGAGACATTGTGCCAAGGAAAGCATGTGGACGTGATCTACTTAGATTTTGCTAAGGCATTTGACAAGGTCAAAAAGTTGGAAAAGTGATCAACAGAAACGTGTTACAGCTACGGTGAAATTTGAGGGAGGCAGCGCTATGGTTGGGGCTGCATGACACCGTCAGGAACTGGAATGCTGTTCATATGCGAGAGCAGAATGAATTCAGTAAAGTGCACGAGCATGTTGGACAGAGTGGACGGCCATTCGTAGGACAAGACAATGCACCATGTCACCCATCAAAAATTTTGGGGGGTTTCTTTGAGAGGGAGCATGTGAGGGCAATGGAGCGGCCCCCATATAGTCCCTCGACTTAAATCCCATCGAAAATTTATGGACACACGAAGGAAAAAGAATTAAAATGCGCAAATGTTCCTCAACACAGCAGTTGAAAGCAAAACTTCAAGCATAACTGATCAAATTGATGCAACCATTAGTGTTAATTGAGATTCCAGGCGGCCAAAACGCATAGAAGTTGTGGTAAATTCCACAAGGGGCTTACACGTTGAAAAATTTTCAAAAATGGCAGAAAATAGACGTATATATAGCCAAATACGTACCGGCCAGTGGAGGAGCTGAGAATGTAAACAACGTTGATGGCACGAGATAATGGGCTCGTTCGATGCAGTTGATCTAAGCCTTCCCACGCAATGGGGCATAGCTGTACCTGCCCCCGAATGCCACTCTCAGCTTCTAGCACTTGGATATGCTCGTAACAGGCACGGAAATACTACAGCAGCAGAAAAGTCACCAGCGCCTACAGTTAATATAACCGCTCCTAATCTGAAGCCTTCAGCCCATTATCTATGGACAAGTCGCTGGAACACATCGCTAATTAGAGCAACACGGAGAATTCAGCGCATGATTCAGCGGCTGCACCAACAATCGGTACGAAGAACTCAACACGGGACAACTATTTCTCCTCCCGAAGACAATAGAATTGTTTTTAAACTAAGACAGTTGGAGAAACTCAATAAAGATATAGTAAACGCACCATTCCGCATTGTTTTTAACCAAACTCATGTATGTATGCATATGTGTATACACATAGCTACTACTTAACACACAGCACATAGCTCTATGTGTAAATCCTAAGTATATAAATATGTATATATGTTCCACACATATTGGATAAAGCCAGAGGCCTGCTGTTAGTACCCCCTACAGGGCAGTCCTAATTTAACTCTTAGGAGTCGAAACTTAGCTGCGGTAAATTATGGTATGCCCACCAATGTTAACGGGTCTTATCAAGCAGCGATTACATATACTCGTATATCTAAAAGATATTAGAAGATGAAAGCAGTTGCACCACCTAGGAAAACAATCGCGCTATAAAAGCAATTGCACGGGCTAGGAAAACAATCGCGCTATAAAAGCAATTGCACGGGCTAGGAAAACAATCGCGCTATAAAAGCAATTGCACGGGCTAGGAAAACAATCGCGCTATCAAACTTTGTTCGAAAATTTCATCTTTAGAAAACTTGTAGTTACAGCAGTCAGAAAAAAAAAGAAGTCGTGAGACCTCTCAACTTTGTTTGCCTCATATACCTATTAATGCGAAACAAAATTCACTTTTATAACCAAGGGGCACTCTTGGTTTTGCGATGAAATTTGTAGAATTGTTAAAGAAACCACCGGACGATTGGGGTGATATTTTCATTATTTATCGATTGACGAACTTCTACGGAGTTTCAATTACAATAAAAATTAGAATAATTATAAATAAGTAAAGTGCATCTCCGTGGAATAATTGATATTACTTTTTTATGATGAAATAAAGACTTTCTCTTCTCCATGAATCGATGATAAAGAAGGTAGATAAATTATTGGTATCCAGCAAAGTACACTCATGATAAGGAATAATATAAGGTTGAAACAGATACGCTACCCCTTTCTTCGATTATTTAAAGCACTCTGGTAAGTGGTAACAGTTATGAGAGGGTAATGTTACTGTCATTCCAGGGGATCCCACTATGGACTTTCAAGTGACCACCTTCTGGACCAACGTGATGCGAGGCTCTGACGGCATTTGGCGTGATGGAGAGCGTGAAGTTACTCTCGCCTCCTGGAAGGCCGGGGCTCCGCCCCCCGCAGACACCCCCGAAGAGTGCTCTGTCGCGAGTCTGGAGGACGACTTGAAACTCTCCCCGCGGGGGTGCATCGACGGCGCGGACGTCTGCATCTTGTGCATTTCCCACGCTGCTGGTGCTTTCCCAACCTGCACCTGAACGCGAAGTAAAGGCACTTTCTGATAGGCCTTCAATGAAGTGTAACACATCCAATGTTGTGTGCACATTAGGCATAAAATTAAAAGACGTCATTCTCTTAAAATCAGGCGAAAAAATGCACTCCTTGTTTTCTTTTTTATTGAGATCAAACGTAAACCCATGTAGTGTCTTTACATTAAATCAGGCAACCTAAGGAGTCTTTCGACAAGATGAATCCTAAAACCTTAGGTGATAATCAGCTGTAAACCGAAGGACTTTCTTGAGATCACTCATAAATCCGGAAATTTACGTTCCTTAAGATCAGGCGTTAGGGTACAGGAATTCTTTCATTACGATCAGCCTTAACTCAATGAATTTTTTTCTTAATAACAGGTGCAACACCACGGTCTTTGTTTCCTTACGATCACTCACAAACTCATGGATTTTCTTTCCTTAAAAGATTAAGTGCAACCCAGGGTCGGGCATAAACTTTCTTGCTCAAGCCCAGGCATAAACCAACACATTTTCCCCTTAAGATCATGCATAAAATGCCAGATGTCCTAGTTGTAAAATCGCTTTAATAATCACGGGCTCCATCTTTAAAATCAGGTGTAATTTTACAGAGTTTCATTCCTTCTGATTGGGCATAGTATCGTAAACTTTCTTTTTTAGAATAATATCCGCAATAAAAAAATTATTCACCCTAACTTCGATATTTGACTAAAGAAGAGAAGGTATCAATTGGTATTATCATAGGGTCAACCTTCCAGTAATCTTTGTCTCTGAGAATAGAAAAAACAACGTCACAATATTTTTACTCTCTAACCGTGCGTTTGATATCAGAATAAAGAGGAGCGTTATCATTCCATTCCGCAGTAGGCGGGCGCTAGATGAGGTAATTAAGAAGATAGCTAATGTACCTTAGTATAATGGACAGCTGACACTTCACACTCACATCCACAGACACCCATTTGCACAGGGATTTATCTAATAAAGGTATAGTGAAATTGACCGCACACACAACTGGGACACCCACACGCACTGGCTTATGCTACAGATATATGCCAACAGCCCCAGAGGAGTATAAGGCTACAGTCGACCACAAATCGTCTAGTTATGGCACCAGTGGTGTAAGGCTCCATGTGACAATCTGCACCCCGACCCTCCCCATTGCTGGCAAAGGTCAGTAACCCCACAGCAGTACGCAGATCGGATTCTGGCTGATCATGTCCAGTGCCGCGAAGAACTTGCTTACTTGGCAAGAAGGCTTGAACTCGAAATTTCGACAGCCAATGTCAGAGCCTTTAGTCTGATGCTATTGCGAGTCTACTAGCTAACATCAGAGG
Organism: Parhyale hawaiensis; assembly: GCA_001587735.2. NCBI lineage: Eukaryota > Metazoa > Arthropoda > Malacostraca > Amphipoda > Hyalidae > Parhyale > Parhyale hawaiensis. The sequence goes on along the minus strand of LQNS02278185.1, from coordinate 6,217,028 downwards.
TATGTCAGATCTAAGCGCCCACCACGTTGGCAAATTTCAGCCTATCAGTGACCGCCGGAACTCTGACGTCACTCTTGTGAATAAGCAAAGGGATGGTTTATTTTTCTATCTAAATATAAAGACCTTCCCACCAATAGTTTATCAATTATTTCCTCAAATTGGAACTACTCATACACCTAATTTCTTAGATAGAGAAAATAACAGACTACAGAGTTGAAGTATTGTATTGCATTTTGATTCCAGCGTCATAAAAAGAAACTAGGAATTTGTCCGAAAAATGTATACCTAAGCAAAAGCGAATGCTTTGCTCGAGTTAGAATGCTTTGCATAGGTTAAAGATGACGATCTTTATTCACTAAAAAACTATGCATTACAACAGGTTATAAAGTTTATACATATAATACACAATCGCGACGCATACTTTGTCTCTCTCACATACGACGCTATTGTGGAAGTACCCAAGATGCCTCGATATTTGGATTACCCAAGATGCCTCACTGCAAGAGGAGTGATGCTATTGGCTTGACGTCACTATTATGAAATTATGAAGGAACGTATGAACACACCGATAACTGACGTAAATATGCTTCAGGACTGTGCTCATGAAAGATGATAACATAAATTGTGTGGCAGACTCTACCAGGAAGCAAAGAATGCAACGGGAGGACTCAATAGGACTAAAATAAAATATAGCTGTGACCGCACGTAGCAAATTTACATTACATCGACGAGTTGAAGTGTTTTAGGTGTGGAACCTCAGACCTTCGTATATTTTTTTCTTGAACATACCATCGTATTTTTTCGATTTATTTAATTCAGTCTCCCGCTCAAGACCGGCCAGCTACTTGAGCTGCAAAATATCGAAAAATGTTGTCGCCAAGTACAGAAAGTTCGAGCAATAAGCTAACTGTTACTGTCGTTTCTCTCGCGTGCAGAATTAGCTATAATGGTGCTAATATTTATTGCTAAGGAATATATATATTCCACCAACATGCACTGCAATTTTCTATAGTTAATTGCTAAATTAGTATGTATTATCTTCATTTATTTATAGGCTAAAGATGAATTTTGCAATTTAAGACGATTTTTCTGGTGAAATTAATTAAAATACTCCTATGCTGCTCAGCCATAGATTCATCGATGATGACGTCACTTTTTGGTGCTAATTTTTCGTGAGTCCACCCGTTACGCTCTTTGCTTCCTGGACTCTACTATCTGCAGGGGCAGACCCCACAATATTGACGCTGAAATTTCTTCCTATCTTGAAGTTTTAAAGCGAAGAAGTAGTGTCTAAACAGGTAAGCAACTGAACAAGGAAATACATAAATTAAGTTCACAGGATTTAAGTATAATATAGATAGATCTATGTACTGCATATATAGATAGGCAACAAACACTAACGGACACCCGACCAATTTTTTTTTTTACAAACGAAGTTTGCGATTAATCGTTGCTAGTTTCTTCATGCCTGCCTTTTCCCGCTGATATTTCTATGACATTGCTGTCTCAATTCTCAGTTTCTTCGTAAATGGAGAGCTTATCTCTAGTGAATGAACATCTCTTGACGTATAGCTACCATTATTATTTACGTAAAAAATTGCCACATATTCGGTACGGTTTCGATTAGTAGACAGGATACGAGCAGCCTCTTTAAAGGCAGCTGCAGCCGTGCGAAGTATCGATGTTGTCATACGATGAAGTCTGAAAAGCTAGAAGTGAGCTACAAACAGTTGAAACGAAATCCCAAAGCAACCAGTGCTGCTTTATTAAAAGGTGCTAGGATTGGACCTGTGTCTGAAATTTCTTGTTGCAGGGTTTTGAAAGAGGTGGCCCAAAATAAAAAAAACCAATATCTAGACTCCTATTAAAAAGATCACAAATGGAGAAACACATTTCATGGGCAGAAATACATGAAGACAGACTTCTGCAATGTTATTTTCACGGAGGAGGCTCAATCTGTCTTAGATGGACCGACGGCTAGGCCAAGCTTTGGCTACTTTTTGGAGAACTTCGTCTTCCTTGACTTCGGCGACAGCAGGGTAGGGGTTGGGTAATTTCTGAGCAGAGCTCATCGGTGGCGAGATTGTAGGACCATTTAGAGTACCTGAAGGTGTTACAATCACCAGCAAGACTACTGCCGGTTTTTGGAAAAGCATTTATGGCCATAGTTGGAAGACCAGCCACTTGCACGACGACTTCAGCTGAGGTTCATTCATGATAATAAGACACTGTATTCCGCCACGGTCACCACGGCGTTCCTGTGTAGTCTAGGCCTCAAAGAGACACATCTCATGACATAACCTCCTGTTTCTTCTGACTTCAACTCCATCGAACATCTGTGGTCGATCTTGAAGTGGAGAGAGTATCAGGGAGGTGCTAAGTATATATCGAAGGAAACTCTGGGACAAAAGATTCAATGTGCTGATGGGTCGGCAGACAACATCTCTTGAGATTAAAAAGCTGACTGATCCAATGGACGATAGACTATTCAATGTAATTTCAAAACAAGGACAGCCCGTTGATAGTGAAAGAAGACATTCTTCGCTTAGTTTACTGTTATGTTATAATTGTTCTCTCTGTTTCTTTGTTTGAACTATATGTAGGTAGAAGGAACATAGCTCGTTTTCTACACGTAAACTGAACATTTTTGGACATCTGCATCAAAGCGCGACTCACTAATAACTAGGGCAAAGTATATAAAGCAATATTACTAGGCGTATACTACATGAATATTCTTTAAGATGAATTACAACACTGATTTTACTAAAAACCTTTCATCTATTGAATATCACGTTTGTATTGAATCTTGAAACTTTAATTATCCTACCATAATAGAGCTCTTATATTTTTCCGTGTCAGCTCTAAAGGAAATAGGCGAAAAATAGGCCATGTAGCTGATTTTTTAATTACGTTTTCAAAGAGATCCATGACCAGGTTGCAGAAAATGGCAATAGTGGGATCCTTTTCCCTTTACCTGAATGCATTTCTTACTTGAAATACTTCTTGAAATCGGAACAATATATATATGCAGCTTCTGGGGTCCAATTCTATAGCTATTTTCTATCAGGTCACAACGTATAAATTCGGCAGACGAACAACGGAGCACTCACGACGCGTCGGGTAGTAGACAATTATTTCTTCTAGCTACTGTCTTTCTCTGAGGGAGCAGATTTATAAGTGATGTTTGCATAAAGCTTAGCAGAACACTGGGAATGTTTCGTTCAGTGGCAAGGAAATAACCGTTACCTAAGCTAGTCGAGATTTATTATGCCACTGTCTACCTCCATTTAATTTACTGGATTGAGATATGGGGAGGTGCGCCACTGTCATCCAAGAATCGTATAATTATGCTGATGAATATCAAACAAACAAGAGAAGTCAGCCAAACTGATAAACGTCTCAATCCCCTTCGACGCCAGAATTATCGACAAGGAAACAGAGAATGAGGAAAAGTACCGTGACCTTGCCATCGAACTCCAGCGACTGTGGTATATGAAGGTGGACGTCGTTCCAGTGGTCATCGGAGCTCTGGGGGCAATGTCCAAGAATCTCAAGACTGCCCTGCGAGAGCTGGGTAGGAACCCTCCAGAAGAGTGCTCTGCTTGGGACAGCGCACATCATTCGCAAAGTGCTCTGAGCATTAGGTCGCAGGATGTGACTCGGCGCCAGAGTGTGGAGCTAAGCATCGCTCAACCGACCCAAATTGGGTCGTGAAATCCTCTCGATAATAATAATAGTAATTATAATTTCCCCAAAACCACCCCTTCCAAAGTAGGTAATCTACAACACTTTCAGAGCCGAACAAACCAGCCATCTGAGAAGAGAGAGTGCTCATGTGAGCATCACTCGTGTCGTTGGATGGGTGTCAGTCCCATTAACGCACCTTCTCGTGTGTATTCGGTGCACTCAGTCGATTTAGGGGATATTCCCTTAATACGGACTGGGGCAAGCAAATTATCATCCAGCTCCTTCTAAGTTGACATGAATAACAAAGTGGATGACGGTTTGACTATTTCTGTCAAGCAAATTGAAGAAAAATTGAACAAAAATCCATTTTCAGTATTTTCTTCACAAATTGATTATTTAATTATTTTGGTCTATTTGTTTAACAAAAATTAGCAAAACTGGAACAGAAATCAATAAAAATGAATTTCCGTACATTTTTGTTAAATTTTTCCTTTACTACTTAATTTTCCCATAAAAAAATTTGTCAAATTGGAATAAATAAAAAAATACGTTCTTTGCAGTTTTTGATGAATTTTACTCCCTTCTTGTTTATTTTCATTTAACGAAAAGAACAAAAAATGAACAATAACTTCATTCTCAGCATTTTCGTTATTATTTGATTGTTTTTATCAATCTTTGTTTAACAAAAACAATGAAAGCTGAATAAAAAAACAGTCTCTAAAATGCATTTCATGCCCTTCTACTGGCCGTTTCAGAAATTTCGGGGTGCAGAAATTAGTTTCGGGGGTCCAGGAGTTTCGGGGGTGCAGGAGAGTTTCGGGGGTGCAGGAGAGTTTCGGGGGTGCAGGAGAGTTTCGGAGGTGCAGGAGTTTCGGAGGTGCACATGTTTCGGAGGTGCACATGTTTCGGAGATGCACATGTTTCGGAGGTGCACAAGTTTCGGAGGTGCACAAGTTTCGGAGGTGCACAAGTTTCGGAGGTGCACAAGTTTCGGAGGTGCACATGTTTCGGAGGTGCACATGTTTCGGAGGTGCACAAGTTTCGGAGGTGCACAAGTTTCGGAGGTGCACAAGGTTTGAGGTGCAGAAGTTTCAAGGGAGCAAATGTTATAAGGATACTAAAGTTTCAAGATATTGACTATTTACTTTAAACGAAAGATATTGTCTAGCAGCGTTAAACACGCAGTTCACCGATCGGGATCTCATCTGACAACATTCTGATGCTGTCTGACTGACGCCATAAACAAACACACGTCGGTCGCTCAAAACACTTCCTGATAACAACACTTTGGTGTTGTCTTCAATTGCCGTGCAGGAAATTCTCTGGCGACTTCTAGGCTTCCCTGGTTAGTTTTGCTCGGGGATTTTAGGTTCTCGCAGTCACCGCAACGTCCACCCAAAAAGTTTCATATTAGACTCTGTCCAAGTCCAAAAATTTGGCAATTCAGAAACAACCAATCGCATAAGTTTGGCTTGGATTCAACAAAGTGAGTTATTAGGTAGCAATTCCGAATATTAGGTAAGAGGAGCATGGTTTGGTTTTACTATAAGAGAATTTTTTTAATAAATTTGGATATAGAAATTTATGCTATTGGTAAGATATGGTAGGCAACCTCAACACTATGTACATAACGGCTTGTTTAGTTAAGCCCTGCTCACACTGAGCGTCCTGCAGCGTGTGGCCACGCCCAAGTTAGGCCACGCTTCAGGATATTTCTCAAGATCACAGTTTTTCGCTTTGATCCAGAGAATTTTGGAAACTTTTAAAAAAATATGGTTAAATTTTTTTTTCAGGTGAATGCCAAGATAATGGGATTTTGTAACAAAATTTTCACACAAAACACTAGACCAATAAATAAAACATTTTTCTCTCTAGCAAAGCAATATCAAAGCAAAAGTCAATACATAATACAAAAAACATAAGTACAACGATTATTGTTCGGTAAACTACAGAAAAATTACCATTCATGAGGCACCGATACGTTACAGCAATGCTACTGTTGCCTGGTGTCGTGCCTCACGCGTAGTATCTAATTCACTAAACGAAGGCTCAACTAGTTTCACATATGAAGCGTATTTAAGGGACAACGTCGTCGTCCTAAATTTGTCTCTGTCTTCACGGTTTTCCATCCAAATACACGTTGAAAATCGTACAATTTAGGTATTTAATTAACAAATTTTTCACCGAAGGGACTTGGCTCTTTCACGTCCTGGCACGAAATTCTCATCTGTTGCATGTATTTAACGGTCTCTCCTGACGACGGGGATGCCCCAAGGGCATGATCGACCGTGGACAGTGACGGTGTCCACGTTTGCTTCCACGCGTAGTGGGGCAGCACCCGACATGAGAGTGCGGGCAATGGAAATACTTGAATGTCAACGAGTCTAGAACGCGCCCCAGTCATATCACAAGGGGACACGTCCCTTAGCCCAGACTCACCACTAACCAAAAATTGACAGTACCGAAATTGAAAAAAACGGGTGGTTAGAAAAACCAGACCTGCCCTCACCTAACCTACCCGAAGTTATGCAGGGTGCTAATTCGTCTCACCCGAAAAAAATTCGGGCTCCCGAGATATAGCTACGGCCTAAAACGTGCAAATTAGGCCCAACCGTAATTTTTAGGACAGGGTGAGGTACCCTCTCAAACCGTCTATGATGAGGTCGCTGACAAGTAGGGCATGCCCTGCTCTCTAGCAGATATAGAGAGCAAAAAAGACAGCAAAATCGGACGGGTCCCAGGGCATGCCCCATCGTGTGGAAAGGCCTTTAGCCGTAATTTTAATTGCTATTACGGAAAGCAACCATTAAAATCAATACACTCACTGTACATACTACGACCTGCACACCTTTGCACCTTTATGTTTCTCTAGACACAGACAATGCTAAAAATGAATAATTATTATAATTCAGAGTAAAACTCATAAAAGCTCAAGATCTACTGTCAAACTGCGTACTATTAAATGTAGAGAGCGCGCCTATTAAAAGGGATTCTCTCACTTATAAGACACATGCTAGTAGCAGTCATTAATGGCAATACCCAGTCCAGCAGCACGTCATGCGCGCCTGACTCATGTGCTCGAGGTGCCAAGTTCAAGCGACAAGCCTGTCACGGGATCTTTGTCGCGTCCGGCGCGCTGAGTCGGCAATTGTTTGGTATGCGGAAGCTGGATGGGGGCACCTGCCTGACCAGGAATGGGAGGTTGGAGGGGCTCGGGTCGTTGAACCTTCGGTTTCGCCGCCATAGTTCTTAGCGACCTGTGGTCGGCTGCGGCTCTACTTACTCCTTTGGGGCCAATTGGCCTATATCTGCAGCACGAACCAGTGCATGTGGGTTTCCCAGGGGAGGGTACAGTCAAAGTCAAAGTTGACTTGGCCCTTACCTTTGAATATCAATAGAGTATATATGTATTCTACAGTATAACAATAACATTCTATAAAAGAATGAACATCTCAGTACGAAATATGGTACATAAGCATTCACCAATGACTCTGGAATTTACTATACCTAATGGATACAATATCGTTATCCGCATGATTCAATCGCAATTCCCTGACACCTACTAGTGATAGGGTAAAAAAGACGTCTCGGTTACACTGTATATTAAATAGAAACGGCTATTAAAATAATTTCCAGTTAACTACTGAGTACTTTAAATCTTCTTTGTGAGCAGCGAGTTCACAATATCCTCGTCATATTACAGGGTAACTGTGACTGGTATTCATTGTCATCTTTCGCAATTCTTTATACACACGAAATTAAGAGTACAACACATAAATTGTATACGTATAGGGCCATCCATAATATCCCTTGTTCTTCAACAATTTTCCAAGATCCTAAGGTTAGGCAACTGCTGAGATCGTGGGAATAATCCCACGGAGAAGATGCCCTCGTCTATGGTCAAGCGTTGCATGACCCAGCATGAGGCTCAGTGTGCAGAGATTTACGCTCAAAATTCACGAATTTGGACCCAGAGACGGTGTTGTCTCACACTACCTTCAGCCCTTCACAGGTATATAAGCTTTCGTTTTCTTTTATAACCGAGAAAGAAAACATTTCATCGACGACTGATAAAACTTTCACCAAGCATTTAACCTATAAACTAGGCACAGAAATGAACAAAAATACGAACTTTACTTTGATATTTTGAGCTTTTGTTTCATTTTCTCGTAAATTTAAGTGAAAAACTTACTGTAGAAGCTTCATCTTAAACAAAAACTCCCATTATATGAGAATGTTAGCCCATCGAGTTGATACGTCGGTAAAGGGCACATTGTTGTCACCAGGAAGCAAAGAGTGTAACGGGAGAACTCAATAAGACTAAAATAAAACTTAGCCGTGATCGCATGTAGCAAATTTGCATCACATCGACGAGTCGAAGTATTTGAGTGTGGGACCTCAGGCCTTCGTAGGTTGTTTTCTTAAACATATAACTATTTTTTCGAGTTAGTTCATTCAATTTCTCGCTTATGACTGGTCAGCTCCTTCAGTTGCACCCACACACAAAACATTGTAAAATGTCGTCAAGTACAGAAAAACAAGTTCAAGCAATAGGCTAACTGTTACTGTGATTTCTCTCGCGTACAGAATAGGCTATACCGTGGCTTATATTTGTTGGTAAGGATTAAATATGTTTTGTGAAGAGCTCTGTGAACTGAATATGAAGTGTAAATAAGGCTTCAGTTAAAAAAGAAGGTAAATCAGGTCACCATGCCAGTCCAAACTTCGATTCTAGTGCTGTGAAAGTTTCCACCAAAATCCACTGCAATTTTCTATAAATAATCATTTATTGCTCGAGTAGTTTGTATTCTGTTAATTCATTTATACGCTAATGAGATAAAATTCACAATTGAAGATGATTTGTGTGGCGAAATTAGTTAAGATATCATAGGCTACTCAGACATAGATTCATCGATGTGACGCCATTGATGGCGTCACTTTTTGATGCTAATTTCTCGTGAGTCTTCCGATAACGCTCTTTGGTTCCTTGTTGTCAGAGCCCTGCAGTGCTGCTTTCCTGCTATTATAATTTTATTCTACTTTCAAACTAAAACTCAGTGTAAAACCACCAAGGCACTCTCAATACCATTTTGAAATTTTAGACCAATTTCAACACTCCCCGTTTTTAAAAAACTTTTTGAAACAATAATTCATGGAAGACTGTCTCAATTTTGTGAACGCAGTAAAGTTATTTGTGACGTACAATTTGGATTCAGAATACCACTCTGGCAGTTTTTAATTTAGTTTCAAATGTTTTACCCGCTTTTGTTTAAAAAACTTATACCGTGTGTTTGTTTTTAGACTGGCAAAAAGCATTTGACACCGTTGATAAGAAAATTTTACTGAAGAAGTTTGATCATTACGGAATAAGAGGTTCGGCCAATAATCTTTTTAGAAGTTACCTCACGCATCGTCGACAGTTTGTTGTTATAGATGACATAAATTCTAGAATAAATGATATTGATGTTGGGGTGCCATAAGGGTCATTGTTGGGGCCGCTCTTGTTCAATACTTTTATCCTAAAGGAGCAATTTACTCTGTTTCAAAACTTTTACCAAAGCGAGCCTTGATTGCGCTACATTGTAATTTGTTTTATGCCCAAGTAATATACAGTATTGTAGTTTAGGAAGGTGCTAGTGACAGCACAATAAAATGCATCTCGACGACGCAGCATGAAACCCAGAGAATTATCTTGCGCTCGAAAAGAGATAACAACATCTTACCATTGACCTCAACTAATACGATGTACCGTAGGTTAAACCTATTAAAATTCAGAGATATCTATAAGCATTTCGCTCTTCAGTTCTTGCGTGGAGCCATGTTAGAGGAATCTGAATTATTTGCAACTCATTTTGCCCTAATTATATCTGACAATCGGTATAATACACGAAATAATAGGTTTAACTTACCATCTGTTCGCCTTAATATTCAAAAGCGTTTCACCGTCTTCCAGAGTATTAAAGCATACAACGAACTCCCAAATAGGTTTGTCGAACCAATGTCACATTACACGTGACATAATTATTCACTAAGCAGAACGCAGCATGCTAATCAATAGACAGTTAATTAATGGCAGCATAAGGAACGTCTTCCCTTATTTACGAGGGAGGGCTTTTACTCTTGAAATCCTCCCTACTATCCTAATTTTAAAGTTCAAAAATCACAATGTCATCCAGTCCAGTGAGGCTCCAAGCTTCGGAAATATTTATCGTCCACTGTAGTGAACTGCAACGTCAAAGATCGTTGTATTATTGCTTACTTAATAACAAGGAACAAAACTTCAATAGAGTAGGAGGGAGCCCTTCGGCTCATTCACAAATTTGCCAGTGAACTCAACCAGATCTTTTGTTGCTGTCAGACGCGTTCATGAATCTCTTTGTTGGAAGTGACTGGGGAGCGGCGAGTTTTACGGGAAAGCATCAGGCAAACCAATGTACTGATATGCGATTGGTGCCACCGTGACTTGCTGCAGCCATACCCCACTCTTCACTGATACGCGATTGGTGCCACCGTGACTTGCTGCAGCTATACCCCACTCTTCACGGATATGCGATTAGTGCATACGGCGACTGGCTGCAACCATAAGAGATACTTGAGCATCACAGACGATGCTCCTGGCTCCCTCCTCTCTACTGAAGCTCATTGCCTAATAATTAAGACCGCAAGTTGAATTCCGCTTATCTGGCACAAAACACGTCCAGGAGGCAGGGAAAAGATACTTCTTTAAAATACTTTCAGAACTGAACCTTGATTAGCATTAGCTATACAGCACACACAATTAATATATATACTAGACGGCTCGTGACCAGTTGGGTCATCATCACAATCGTCCTTGCTTTCACAAAAAGCAGGTGTTTTCAACTAGTCGAGATGACAAGCTATTCGCTTCACTCGGGGGTATAGGATGAGCCATTAGGGTAACGTTAGTGTTGGTTCACCCATCCTATGTTGTGCGGCCAGGTAAACAATAATACATGGGGGCACTGTAGGTGACCTTAGCCGTTAGCTAGGCCTTCGGGATGTTTGTCTTTCGTGCCCACTTTGCTTCCTTCCGATTTCATATTCCTTCTAGTGTTGCTTTCGTCTGTTCTTCTTATTCATTTTCCCTGACATGTTGTTCCCATGCTCGTTGATCCTGTGTGGGAACACCTTTTATTGCATGGGTTGGACGTGTCTATCGACATACTATATGTCCTTTCATTTTCCCCTCTTAAGAAAGATTCTCATTCAGGGAGGCTTAAACTATCTTATAGCCTACTACTACTACTATTCGACCGTCCACTTCTACCCGTACTGCTCACATCACCCACTTGTTTGTTTTTTGAAGGAATATTCAGCACTCTACCTGAAAGCAAGAAGATATTTATGTATGACGTAGCCAAATTGAATTTTTCGTATCGCCTTAAATTTAACGCTCACGTTCATGCAGCCAAGCTCAAGTTTACCTTCCGTATCAAGGATACAATCGATTTAAATCTTCAATGCTCGACTTTCTTTCTATCTTAAAGCGAAGAAGCGGTGTGAAAGCAATTAGATAAACAAGTAAACAAGCAGGCTTCACAGACTTTAGTCTGAACTAGACGGCCCGTAACCCATTAGGTAATTATTTAGTCTAATACTAGACAGCCCGTAACCCATTAGGTAATTATCAGATCTTGTTTGATTATCCACTATATAATAAAACACAGTTATTGGTCGCTTACTTGCTTGCACCCTTTCTTGATTCAGTGTTGGTCCGTCTCTCCGTCACGCTCTATGGGAAAAAGATAGGAATAAATTCAGGGGCGTAGCGATCCGATGAATATGAATAAGGTAGTTCGAAATTTGAGGGCACTAGCCCTGGATCTCCGGCCTCTGGATTCCGGGCTCTGGATCATCGGCTCTAGATCTCCGGCCTCTGGATCCCGCGCTCTAGATTCCCGAGCTCTATATCCTGGACTCTGAATCCCCATCTCTGGATCCCCGGCAGTTAGAGAAGCTCAGTCTCGCTCCACAGTTTTGGAGTTTTTGTTCCTTTCGCGCACAATCCATTCCGCTTATGCTTTCATTAGCTTAATCATTAGCAAAACCTGTACTGGGAACCGCAACAATAAAAAGCTCAATCAGAAAATATTTGCCGTAATTTTTTACGGCTGGGCCCTCTAGTCACAGGAATATTCAACACTGCGGCTGTAAACAATTATATATATATAATATATATATATGTATATAAACAGCAAATACTCCTTATAGACAAGGGTTACGTTTCGGACATAGCTTGTCTACTACGAGATATATATATATTGTCTCGTAAGAGAACAGTAGTATTCTATTATTGTGAAGGGGATACTGCTATAATTTGATATTTCCATTACAAAGAACGCACCCATAGCTAGAGCACTCTGAGAGCGCATACCTCCGCCAAGCGAGGCAACGGTAGCAAAAAATTCAGATTGGCTCTGAAACCATAATTTTCTTTGTATGAACTCCAAAATCTAATCATTTATGCCTTTTGATGGTAAAAACAGCTTGTGCAATTTTCTTGAAGATCCGTTCATAACTTATTGAGTTATACTGCTAACAAACGTTATGACAAACATGAGTTCAACATACAAACGAACTAACCGATCTGCACCAAATTTAATCATTTAAGTCTTTTAACATTTCTAATAACCCCTATGAACTTCACAAAGATCCATTCATTATTTTTCAGTTATTGTGCTAACAAGCATAAAATTAAAAACAATGACAAACGAACGAACAAACAAACGGATCAATACTAAAATTTGGTCATTTACTCTTTGTTGTATACCTAAGAACTCATGTTAATTTCATAAAAATCCATTCATAACTTTTTGAGTAATGGCATTGAAAAAATGAGGCAGGCAAAAAGACAAACAAACAAACAAACAAACGGATGGACATATCTTCACTAAAAGGTAATCATCTGTCTCTCCTAACATACCTAACAATCCCTATAAATTTCGTCCAAATCGGTTCAGAACTTTTTGAGTATTCTTGGTGACAGACAGACAAAAAGACAAACAGCCAAACAGACAAAGAGATAGAGAAACACGATGAAAACATAACCTCATTGGCGGAGGTAATTATGAAAGGTTAAAAATAGAGTGTTCAGTATGTGTTTATTAGACATATGTGTTTTTTTCATTTTCTGTTTATCTGTTTTGTTCATAACTTTTTAAAAGAAAGATAATTTTCATTTTCTCTTTGTTCTTTCTAGTCGCAATCTATTGTATGTACTTTGCACTATCATACTTTAATCACAGGCTGTCATATCCCTACAGAATGTATATATCATATATGGAAACTTTCCTGTCAAAACTCATATTGTTATTTAGTAATACTATTAGAGTTTTATTTTGCATTTTTTTAGGAAGGCATCATTTCGTGTCAGCGCGGGCAAAATAAATAAATAAATAAATAAATAAATAAAAATAAAATAGATAAAAAATAAAAATAAGTAAAAGAAGAACAAATAAAAAAGGAGCTCAAGTTTAAGCTCTCTTTTATCACATAGAGCAGATTCACATGAATAACCGCAGGAATGTTGTCAGACCCAACTTACCAAAAATAACAATCTCAACTGATGTTCCATATTCATTATCTAATAAAAATGAGTATCTCAGTTTAGTCAATCTAAGCGTTTTCTCTGTTTTATCGGTTAGAACACGATATGATTGGACTTCGATAGGTATTCTACCGTCACCCAGTAATACGAAACTTTTAAATTACTAAGACTTTGACAAATGCAGCAGTAAATAAGTCATGAAGTTTTGTTGATAATCGTAGACACATTCTTGATAACACCCGTTTTATATTTTTCTCAGAAATTTCACCCTACACCGATTATTAGATTGTGTATCTTAGGAGCTTTGCTTAGTTGCATATAGTTTCAAAAATTTATCTGTCTACTGGGAGTTTTGTCTGATAAGAGGTCGGCCCAGTAGGAATTTTTGCTGCATATATATAACTACATATATACAGGGTGTCAGACACTCTTGTTGCCAAACTTTAACATAAGGTAGCGATCGTCGAAATGAACACATTTTATTCTATGAAGGTATGGTTTAAAATGCTCCGTTAAAGAGTTACAAGGGCTTGAATTTGGGCAGTTATTAAAAAAATTGTGGTGCATTACATTTTTTAATGCAGTATTGCCAGAATTACTGGAAGATGTACCTTTAGCTGACATCAGAGGAATGTATTTTCAACATGAAGGTGTTGCTGCACTTCTTGCTTGCTGTTAGGCAATTATTGAATGCTTGATATACAAATCGCTGGATTGGCCATGGCGGTCCCTTCACGTGGCCATCAAGATCTCCTGATCTTAAGCCACTAGATTTCTACTTATGTGGACATTTGAAGAATCTGTTGGATGAATCACCGATTAAAACACCGATGGAAGCGTCTCTGCAACAGTGTGCGACTTTTTTTAATAACTGTCCAACTTCAAGTACTTGTAACTCTTTAACTTAACATTTTAGACCATACCTTCATAAAATAAAAAGTGTTCATTTTGACGATCGTTATCTTATGTTAAAGTTTGGCAACGAAAGTGTCTGACACCCTGTACACATACTGTATGACGCAATCAGGTTGCATTTCCCGTATCACCTTTACATTTAACAGACACGTCTACACAGCCCAGCTAAGGCGGGCTCACATGATTTATTCCCCGCTTATATTTATAGTGTCATTAAATTTTTAACGCTCGAGTTGCTGCACACTTCTCTTTCGTCCTATCTTATAGCGAATGTTGACATTCCTTTTAGCCTTAAAAACGGTAGATTGATGCTATTCTTCAATCATCTTAGCTACTGCTACTGGCCAAGTTACGAAAATTTCAGAATTTCAGTTGTTTAGTTTATTTATCCCAATGTAGAGTGCCGTCCAAAACTAAGGGACAAATTTTCAAAACAGCATAACTTTTTTCTAACCATGCCAGGTCCTTCTTCTTCTGCATACTATTAGCCAGTAAGATGTTGATTATTGTGTTAAAGTATGAGACCTGTATGAAGGATAATAAAGTTATGAACGAAAAGCTTTTCTCTTGAAATTTATAACGTCCAAAACTAAGGGAAAACAAAAGAAAATTCAGTTAATTTCTTATTCAGTCCGTATTTTGTTATTTACATCGAAGATAATGTTTGACACTGCCATTTGTAAACATTGCTGTTCGTTACATGATGGCACCACGCCAGAAAGTTAATTATATCCAGAGACAAGATCTCATCAACTTGCACAAGAATAATTTCATTATTAGAGAAATTTCTGAGAAAGTAAACGTTCGAAAAGTGTTGTGGGCAGACTAGCGAAATCGTACAATAAAACCGGCTGCATTGGCACCCCTAAAAAAGCCGGCAGGCCCCGTAAGACGTCAGTTAAAGAGGACAGAGTCATCCAGCGTACATCATTGAAGGATAGTTTTATTAAGTCCTCAGCAGCGATAAGTAGGAAAATGAATTACACAACATGTATGAACGTCTCACGTCAGACCGTTTCTAGGCGCCTTCAAGAAATAGGGTTATTTGCAAGACGCCCACTGAAGAAACCGCTTGAGAGTGCCAAGAACAAGAAAAGGGGATTAGAGTTTGCAAACAAGCATGTTAACTGGTCCCATGAAAATTGGGTTAGAGTGTTTTTTAGTGATGAAGTTCAATTTGTTTGGTAATGATGGTAAGAACTTTGTTAGAAGACGTGAAGGTGAGAAATTTAGTGTAAAATGTACTAAGAAGACTGTGAAGTTTGGCGGCGGGAGCGTGATGGTTTTCGGTATGTTCTCTAGTCAAGGGACATCGCCTCTCGTTCGTTTACAAACTCGTGTGATTGCTCATGTGCATAAAAAGTTGTTGGAAGGTATTGTCGTGTCTAATATTCTAAACTCAGGTGTCCCCAGCCCTATTTTCATGTAAGACAATGCCCCCTGCCACAAGGCAAAGACAGTCATGAGTTACCTTGAACAGCAAGATCTCGAAGTTATGGACTAGCCACCACAAAGTCCTGACCTATATCTAATCAAGTATCTTTGGAAAACACCAGGGGTGAAAATTATGGCAAGAAACCCTATCAATACAGAAGATCTTTGCATGAAACTTCAAGAGGAATGGGCGAAAATTACTGTTGAAGGTTGTTATAGTCTCATTCGGTCATGTAGTCGACGATGTGCAGCTTTAATCGAAACCAAGGGAATATTTACCAAACATTGATTGTTCACCATCATTTTGCTAAATATTTCTAGCAAATTATTGAGTTGAATGTATTTTTTTTGTTTGTCCCTTAGTTTTGGACGTTATAAATTTCATGAGAAAAGTTTTTCGTTCATAACTTTTTTATTATCCTTCATACATGTCTCAAATTTTAACACAGTAATCAACATCTTACTGGCTAATAGGGTGCAGAAGAAGAAGTACCTGGCATGGCTGGAAAAAAAAAAGTTATGTCGTTTTGAAAATTTGTCCCTTAGTTTTGGGCGGTACTGTATAGTAACATAGAGTGTGTACAAAAAAGCATGTAAATAAAGGAATGAATAGAAACGTAAATAAGTTTTCAGACTTTTAGTGTAATACAATTATAGATATATTTATAGCCGTGTAACTACGCGTACTCCAGCTCAAACATTGATGAACATCAACTAGCATTATGAATTGATTTTTGGCCGAGACAACATTCGGCACCACCGGACTAAGCGAAAACCCAATTCAAGTTAATAAGTTATAAATGATATAGTTTCTTTTCATGATGCCAAATGTGTCTTGTTTGCAGACGACGCAGCACTTTATATCAGTGATGGTAGTTTTGTTAGAGTAATTGAAAAGCTTAGGTCTCTTATTACACGGCTGTCGTGCTGGTTAGCACTGAATAGACTAATTCCGCACGAAAAGAAAACGAAACTGATGCTTGTAACTACCAAAGACAGTCCTATACTTCTGGATATATATTTTAATAATGTGAAGCTTGATTGGATCAAGGAAATTAGGTATCTTGGCGTGACGATAGACGCAAAACTTTCCTTCTGTAGGCACATAGATGATGTATCTGGGAAACTAAGCAGAGCCCTCGGCATGTTCCGGTCACTGTCAAGAAGCTTCCCGTACCTACTTTGGTTGATGTGTATTATGCTACTAGTGGCCCGGGCCGTCATTATAAATGACGGTAGAAAATTAGCACCTCAGGGAAACCCCCTCTGTCTCCTGTGCTTAGTACTGTTCAGAGGCTTCTTTAATGAATATTCAGCATTCTGCCTGGAGCGCCCAAGTGCNTCGGCACCTGAACATGTCCAGACACGAACATGCTGGCGAGCTCAGGTCACTCAGCTGGAGCGCTCAAGTCCGACCCCCGTATCCAAGATACCGTCATCGGCACCTGAATTTTCTCCTATCTTATTCCCATAGAGCGTGACTGGAAAGATATAAATATATAAATAAAAACACGACGTGAATTATTATATAGTAGATTGTATATCCTCATCTCATGTACTGCATCGAGATTTGGGGAGCTGGAGCAACATTATCCAGAAATTCCGTAGCTGTGTTAATTTTAATAAAATACAGCGGTCATTATTGAGAGTACAAATTGTTAACTATGTACCTAATATGCATACACTTGAAATGTACAAATCATTCCAACTTTTGCAATTTGACGATATATATACATATATGGATATTTTTTACTCAAACTAGCCCATCAGTCTTTATATTATGACAAACCCTCATATGATAAATATCTTTTGCCACCATTACCCCCCATAATTATGCAATGAGGTGAGTAAAATTTAACCTACCCATTGTGCGACTTAACGTTGAAAAGCAGGGCACCATATTTCAATTAATGAAATTCATCGATGAGACCAATGATGAGCTGCTGAGACCAATGGCTGCATACAGTCTGAGAAAAAAATTAAAAATGCAGCTCCAAACAATAACTGAATATTGATATCTGGACATTCGGAAGTTATTACGTGTGGTATGTTTCAGTTTTGTTGCCCATTGTACAATGAGTGTGCAGAAGCCTTTGGTCCTAGAAGCGAAGTTATTAAATGACCCTTTGTCACTCGTATTCTTGGGGGCTTGAATAATAATGCTATCTGAAAAAATCGTAACTGCGCTCTTGCTCAATATCGGCAATGTGGCTTCACTCTGTAACCATATTGTTCCCTTAACCGCTCCTCTTGATTCTTTGAGCTTCCTGTTGGTTCAATCATAAGTCATTTTCTGAAAAATAACTTCTGACATATTGATGAGATCCTGGCCGGGGTTTCAGCGTTGGATTGGCGCTCGGTCATTTCAATGGGTGGGTAGCTGGAACCCCAAACCTGCTGCTCTCTCATATTTGATGTTTCTTGTTAATTCTCATTGGCATTTAGTGAATATATCGTGGTTTATACTTTTACTGGTGAGATTATGCTACCTCTTCTATTTTTTGTACTATATAATTAGTGTCTTTCTGTTTATACGTAATGGTATTTTGTTTTCTCGGTCCGAGAAGCGGATATGCTTTGAGTGACAATTTGTCACTTCTGTACGGTTTAATCGTGACGATACCTGTGTTTTACGAATTTTTGTGACAAATAAATTTCTGCTGAGTGTCTATGAAGTTTCAATGACAGACACTAACAAAACAAAAAGTACCATTACATTTTAGGACAAGGTCCAAAAATGATAGAAATTTTATGTACTTTGCTCCAAACGGATACGGGGAGAATAGACAGTAAAAACTAGATTGCCTCGTGGCGTAAGACCATCACCAGCGGTAGTGGCAAATTTCAACGCTGTCATTAATAATGGCCAGCTTACTCAAAAGTTTTTGCCTGTTTCACCTAGTTACACTCACCTGACTCCCAGCAAAAAAAAAAAAAATGAACATTGCTCAACTCTTTCTCACTCACTTTGGGTGGACAAACAAATATACTTAAATCTTCAACGAAAAGATCACCGATCCTCGTTTCGCTCGCGGTTGATATAAAATAATGAAAGATACGATAAGATGGACGTTAATCACAGGACCTAACACAACGAATGTAGTTAGCTCAAGGCTTACAAAGCAAGAAAAAAGTACGATACCACAAAAGCTGAGATATCAACTTACAACGGCCACGGTTCAAAATAAAAGCAAGAGCCCTAGTGCGTATCAGCAATAATTAACAGCAGCAATACTAGGGAAGGTGGTTTTGATTCTCAAAAAAGCATAGCGACGGCAATTCTCTTACTCTTTTAGTCGCTGGGAGGGCAGTGACCTTTGGGTTGGGGGACACAGTTTTGCATAGGGTATTTCATCAATACTTCACCATAGCTCGAACAATATGCATTCGGCTGCTGCAGTACACTTGTCGGGAGGCCAGGCGGGCACTTGCCTGCATTAAAAACCAATGAATGTGGGTTTCCAACTTCTGGTGAGTAGGTATTCAGGCGACTTTACCATTACCTATCTTAGATGCCATCCTGTTACTTTGGGAGCACCGGCACCACCTTTTTTGCGCTGCAAATATGGGAAATTCCTGAAATGCATCCAAAATATCGACAGACTATAGGTTGAGTACGCTCTCTCAATTGATACAAGTGTGACGAAATGGGGTTAGCTGCATGCGCAACCGTCTTTGTTATTGTGCTGAGTTCAAAAACGAAAAATAGAACTAAATAACAAGTAAAAATGAAATAATAGATCTCAGCACTATTGTTAAGTAGCACTATACTTTTCGTTGTGAAGCGTCGAAGCTTTAGCTTAGTAAGATAATCAAAGCCATGTTACCGAAATTTAAATTGTTTCTTTAAGGCTGTAGAGCGTTTTCTGAGTCACCAGAACAAACCTATAAATGTATAAATATGAACTTTATTGAGCAAAATCAATATCATCTGAAATGAAATTTGGATGAGAAAACTTTAATCAGGGAGTGTTGTAAGAAACGGCAATTGAACTCGACACCCTGCAAAATATGGTGACGGTTTTGGCATTATTGTAGATGCAGGGGAAAAATTTCATGCTTAAAAATATTAATGTTGACATTATTAACATTATTACTATTAATAATATTATTATAATTAAAGCAATAAAGTTAATATTAATATTAATATAAATAATATTAATATAAGCAATGTTAGCGTTAGTAATATTATCATGGTGCATATATACATAGTGACGCAGAAGACTGAAGCTCTTTGTCAGGTACACCACACCTGCGGCCTCGAGCTGTCAGTCATGTTGGGGCCCCGAGCTCATTACTGGAATATTTCCAAACCCCGGAAGAGTGAAATGAATAGAAATACCTT
Organism: Parhyale hawaiensis; assembly: GCA_001587735.2. Taxonomy (NCBI): domain Eukaryota; kingdom Metazoa; phylum Arthropoda; class Malacostraca; order Amphipoda; family Hyalidae; genus Parhyale; species Parhyale hawaiensis. The sequence continues at coordinate 6,197,079 of LQNS02278185.1, read as the reverse complement.
TACGTGAATAGACTTTTATCAGCATTGAACGCCACATTCGTGCGGTACACAGTTCGAGGAACATTTCCATGCTCTTCCGGCTTAGTTTATATATAACCTATTTTATATGCTCCACGTGTAAATGCTATTGAAGTTTAGTATGTACAGACCGTGGTGGTGAGCCTTATATCGTTCATTGGCGAAGAACGCGAACTGTAAAAAATTAAGAAAGCAAAGCTTGACCACATATTGCTCTGTATTTTGCTATGGAAATTATATTGTACCAAAGACCAAAGAACATAAACTGGATCGACCTACTCATGGATGACGTCATCTATCGTTACTTGAATAGTGTCCGTCAGTGGCTAAAGTATTTTAGTGAAATAGGACTTGCTTTATGCCAAGGTTTGATTTATATGTATAAAATTGGAAACAAGTATCTTGGGCTCCTTTAGATAAAAGTAAGAAAAAAATAAGTACGAAAGAAATTGGAAAAAAACTCTTTGGACAAAGGAAAGAGTATACCGGTACATCTTTTTTTATGGTTCTGAAAGTCTTTATACCAGGTAATAATCCTGGCTGATATAAATATCCTGGTGTTCATGTACTGGTGTTCATAATTTGCATGTATAATTAATGGGTCACATGCGTTTAATAGAGCTAGATTGGTTATAGCCAAGACAATGAATAAGAGACGATTTCATAGGAACGGGTGGCTAAAAGCCAAGATTTCAGTAAAGAACAAAGAACCGCTATAAAATGAATCATAGTCTAATTTCAGGAATTGATTCCCGTAACGTTTGCTTTTATTATTTGCGTTTATTTTTATAAGTGCTTTTTCTTGAATTCCTGAAATTAGACTATGATCCACTTTATAGCAGTGACTTTGGTCCTTTGCTTTTTAATCAATAAGAGTTTGCGAGCTTATATGATTTGCTCGTCAATACCATAATGCCTAGTATTGGTACATTTTTATGGTACTTATAGTGCTCTGAGCAAATATTCTATTTTTAACTGATTTGACAATAGTCCTAATAATCAACATACTTATAAAACTCTCAAGATTTTGCTTGGTTGTCATACAATTTTAGCTATTTTTACAGGAATGAGCTGAGAGTAGCTGGGAGACTTCAGAATTATAACAATTCAGTTTGTTATTCCAATTCATGATTAATAGGGGAAAAATATTCGTCTCTGTTTTTAGTTACCCAACGGACAGCGAACGTCTAAAACACACATATGGTGCAATGTGCACCTCATAAATTTCCACGTGCATATTTGTAGCCTAACAAACGGTTAGTTCCGTACGATCCACGAATGTAACACTCTTTTAATTTTCGAATATTTTAGGCAGTGAATCAAAGTCATGTACTTAACAAAACCGTGTATATAGTTATTTGCTTATACATTGCCTATATTATTCCTTGATTTATTATATTACTTAACCTGATTTATTGTAGGATTTATATACGTCAATATTCTTATATTGATTCACTTATATAACAACTAGATTATTTTTGTTGAATTATTTATTCGTACATTTATTACCTCCGCCAAGGAGGTTAGGTTTTCGTCGTGTTTGTCTGTCTGTCTGACTGTTTGTCTGTCACCCAGATAACTCAAAAAGTTATAAACTGATTTCAATGAAATTTACAGGGATTGTTAGGTATGTTTAGGAGGAACAGATGATTAACTTTTGGTAAAGATGTGTCCATCCGTTTGTTTGTTTGTCTGCCTCATTTTTCTCTATGCCATAACTCAAAAAGTTGTGGATGGATTTTGATGAAATTAACATGAGTTGTTAGGTATATAACAAAGAGTATATGACCAAATTTTTGTAATGATCCGTTTGTTCGTNTGACCTATGTTTGTCATAACGTTTGTTAACACTATAACTCAAAAAGTCATGAACGGATCTTCGAGAAAATTGAACAAGCTGTTATTAATATAAAAAGGCACAAATGATTAGATTTTGGAGTTAATACAAAGAAAATTATGGTTTCAGCACCAATTTGAATTTATTGCTACCGTTGCCTCACTTGGCGGAGGTATGCGCTCTCAGAGTGCTCTAGTTTTATATCTATTTATATAAATATTTACTTACTTATTTACCTGTTTTGTTTTCTTTTGCACTCGGGCGTCGAAAACTTACTATGAAAAATACTAAACAATACTTTTCCATTTTCACTTTCGTTATGAACTTGCATATGAACGGTGCTATTTGAGACGAACGTTCTCTGCCTGACTCCCATTGGTAAAAGCGTCCGTTATTTTCCTTCCATGACATACAGAACTACTGTAAAACACTTCGTAACTAATTCAACGTCATCGTTTTTTTTTTATTTTTATGGCGAGCTAGCTCTATTTTTTGGCATTTTTCACATCCCAGTCAACCTATCTGACTGTCGGAAAAAAATTATTATTATTATGACTCAATTCATTCTGTTTCTTTTTGGGTGGAGAGAAAACAAAATTTGATGACGTCATTTTTGATGGCCAGCTAACTCTAATTTTTTGGTATTTTTCCCATTTCAGCAAACTTTCCTCACTCCCTGAAAAAGATTTTGATAATGACTCGACTCCTTCTGCCTCTTTTTGGGTGGAAGGAAAAACATACAAATATACATACAGTATATCTATACTTGAACGTTCAATGCAAATATTATCACCACTCTTCTATTCGTTTGCGGGTGAAAAAAAAAAAAAAGATTTCCTTAGGATGCAACCGGGCATTACTCAAAATAGAATATCGTGTTCGTATCATAAATACGTCACGATATCACATCAGTGGAACTGTTTCTAGCCAAGCGAGTTATTCTTCAAACAAGACAGCAAATTGACTGAAAATTTGTCATAAACAGATAAATAAACCAATAAACAAACGAACAAGCTTTCAAATGCCATTGGTTTTTTTTATATTTATCAATTGATTCATTTACATACAGTTTATTTTTACCATTTTCAAATAAATGGATGAATGAAAAAGTACAAATTATATATATATATATACATATGATATTAGTACTCGTAGAAAAGAGCGAATGAATAATTTAATAAATACATTAAGAAAATGAATAAATAACGAACAGGCAAACGAATAAATAAATGAATGATTTACTGAATTAATTAATGCAATGAATGAAAGGGTGGATGGATGGATTCATACATGCATGAATGAATGAATAAATGAAAGAATAAATAAATAATAAATAAGTAAATATATAGAGATAGATAGATGGATAGATAGACAGATAGAGAGACAGATAGGTACAGAGATAGATAAATAAATAGATAAATAAATAAATACAAAATAAATAAAATATAAATAGACAAAACCAAATAAACATATAAATAATTGAATAAATAAACATGTAAATGATGGAAATAAATGAATAAATAAAAAAGTAAATAAATACGTATATGAATAGAAATAGCTAAATAAATAAACCTTTGAACCTTTATTGTTCTCAAAAATACAGTTGTGCTTTAAAAACTTAAACGTATCTACCACAAAACTGAGAACGTATCCTACTAAAAGCGCACTATCGCTTATGGGATATATTGTACATGAGGTCCATTTACATAGTACATACATTTTCAATTGTCCTGAGATTATACCAGCGTAATGCTACATGAAATTTTCATTGAAGTCTAAATAAATGACATACTCGACACGGGAGACTATTTCCTTGTCACACGTAAACTGCAATGCTATTCGAACTCATACTATTGCCATTTCTGACTGGGTGAAACGATCTGTGACACATAAGTAGCTATAGTTTGTCTGTTTAGCATAAATAAAAAACACGTTACCCTAGCAATTATAAATGACAGTTTGCTAATACAATCAAAATTCAACTAATACTAAAGAGCTATCTTACAGAGTTTACACAAGTATATCACACAATAATATTGCACAAATTTGATGACACTAATCTGAAATGCTAGTCACTTGCACTCGCATTAGATGAACTACGTATATGTATACCAGTTTACCCCGATACGTAGTCCGGCCGGGTACATTCGAATATTAATGCTGGATAACTTTCGTGGTTGGTAAGAGAGCTTATATGACGTGGAAGCTGAATGCTGCGCATATGACGTCGTCCTTCCTGTTAGTATCGTATAGAGCAAAGACGGCAAAGTCAGCTAACTTTCCCTAATTTCCTAATGTTTTATGTTACTTTGCATTGACTCGATATTGTACACGTATTGAGAACACGTGACGCTAACAGGTGCAATGAGGGGGCCTCGTTGCAGGTGGACCTAACACTTGCCTTCTCCGAACCTTGCATTTCATGTGAGAGGAATTCGTTAAATGCGCATCCACTCGCCAGCCATTTGGGTAATCGCGTTCCCACTGGCTGGTGGAAAAGTGTTTAGCTGCCGAATTTAATAAAAATGAGAACTTTCAGTATTTAGAACTTACCAAAGTATAGTGTTGGGTTTCAGAAACTCAAACTAAGCTATTCGTGTTTGGCTGCCGATTGGTGAACAAGTTTTTAGTATCTAAGTTCCGAAATAAATGAAAACGTTTGGTTCGTAGCTCCGAATTTTGTAAATAATCTTGTGTTGAGCTGTGAAGCGTAAGCTAACTTATAGGTGATTAGCTAGAGATATTTTGTTATGGTTCCGAATTTAAAGTTACTTTTTGGTCTTAAGATCTCAAATTTTCATATATAGAGGGTATTGAGTTCGGGTATTTAACTATTAAATAAGAAATAATCCGAATGTCAGGTAATCATACAGTGTTCAGCTAGTATGTAATAGTCTAGTTTAAGTTTGCATTCCTGTGATGAAGTAGAGTAAATCATTTGTATACATAGTAGTTCCAATACTTCAACGTATGCCTCTGTCGCGTTGTTGGAGTTTGCGTCTATGTTACCTCGTACTTGAAATTTAAATTTGCGTATGCGCCGCACCGTTATTGAATTATTTGTCTCGCCACTTTTAAATTTAAGTCTATGTCATACGTCACTGAATTTTACAGCTGTGTCACACCGTATTAAATTTTGGGTCTGGGTTATAAAATAATTTAACTTTGTGCCTGTACCTCACTTTAATTGAATTTTATATCTGTGTCATCTCATAATTAAATTTTGTGTATGTGCCACACCTTAGCTAAAGTTTGCGCCTGTGTCACGCCATGGTTGACTTTTGTGTTCGTCACACTTTGTTGTGCTTTTTAAGGCTGTGTCATACCTTAATTAAATTTTTCTCGTCTGTGGCATGCTGCTGTTGAATTTTGTGTCTTCATCGTAAAGTGACTAAATTTTGTGCCTATGTTACACTTTAGTTTATTTTTGTGTCTATGTCACACTTTGACTAAACTTTTCGTCTTTTACGTTGTAGTTGAATTTTGTGCTTCTGTTACACCTTAGTTTATTTTTATGTCGATGTCACACCTTGACTAAACTTTTCGTCTTTTACGTCGTAGTTGAATTTTGTGCCTATGTTACACCTTAATTTATTTTTGTGTCAATGTCACACCTTAACTCACCTTTTCGTCTTTTACGTCGTAGTTGAATTTTGTGCCTATGTTACACCTTAGTTTATTTTTTGTGTCGATGTCACACCTTGACTAAACTTTTCGTCTTTTACGTCGTAGTTGAATTTTGTGCCCCTGTTACATCTTAATTAAATTTCATGTCTGCGTTACCCTTTTATCAAACTTTTCGTCGGTGCGTGTTACACGTTTATTTATTTCGTGTTACACCTAATTGAAATTGTGTCTGTGTCACATCTTAATCATAATCTACGTCCGAGTCGCACCGTTATTGAATTTTGCGTCTCTGCCACACAGTTGATGAATACTGCATCGTGATTACGCCGTAATTGAATTTTATATCTAGATCACAACTAAATCTCAAGTTGTGTCTGATGTAATGAAATTTTATTTATGTGTTACATACATCTAAATCGGATTTTGCGTCTGCGTCAAACTTTAATCGAATTTTTCGTCGGTGTCACGCTGTAATTAAACTTTGTGTGCGTCACAGCTTGATTGAATTTTATGTCTGTGTCACGCTTAAATTAAATTTTGTGTCTGGGTTTCACTTATTGATATATTCGTGTCACGCCGTAATTTAATTTTGTGTCTGTGTTACGTCGTAATTGAATTTTGTGTCTGTGTCACACCTTGATTGAATTTTGGTGTCATGCCGTAACTGAATTTTCTGTCTGTGTTACATTTTAATCGAATTTTGTCTATGTTACACCTTAAGTTAACTGACTCTTGTGTCCGTGTCACGTCGTAATTGAACTTTTTGTTTGGAGCAGACTTTGATTGAATTTTGTGTCTGTGTCACGTCGTAATTGAACTTTTTGTTCGGAGCATACTTTGATTGAATTTTGTGTCTGTGTCACGTCGTAATTGAACTTTTTGTTCGGAGCATACTTTGATTGAATTTTGTGTCTGGGTCACGTCGTAAGAGAACTTTTTGTTTGGAGCATACTTTGATTGAATTTTGCGTCTGGGTCACGTCGTAATTGAACTTTTTGTTCGGAGCATACTTTGATTGAATTTTGTGTCTGTGTCACGTCGTAATTGAACTTATTGTTTGGAGCATACTTTGATTGAATTTTGTGTCTGTGTCACGTCGTAATTGAACTTTTTGTTTACAGCATACTTTGATTGAATTTTGTGTCTGTGTCACGTCGTAATTGAACTTTTTGTTTGGAGCATACTTTGATTGAATTTTGTGTCTGTGTCACGTCGTAATTGAACTTATTGTTTGGAGCATACTTTGATTGAATTTTGCGTCTGGGTCACGTCGTAATTGAACTTTTTGTTTGGAGCATACTTTGATTGAATTTTGTGTCTGTGCCACGTCGTAATTGAAC
>LQNS02278185.1:5950402-5960448 GCA_001587735.2 Parhyale hawaiensis | reverse complement strand
AATGCGAATTGAAGTCAAAGCAAATGCGAATTGAAGTCAAAGCAAATGCTAATCACAACTCTGTTACAGTTCTCAAAAACAATATGAAAAGGTCGTGGGGTCATTGGAAGAAACAGAAGTTCTTGGTGCTATGTCAAAATTTCGCCAGCTTTTGGAACCCGGTATCGTAGCTGAAAGTCGTCATGTTGAATAAAACTTATGTTCTTATAATTTCATGAATTAGCTAACTGTAAAAGTCTTGTATATTAATCGTAGAAGGTAAAGTGTGACTTTTTCCTCAAGTTTTTTGCGTTTGGGTAAAGGATAAACAATTTGTATGGATTTACCTGAAAAACCCGGTATACCAGCTAACCCGACTTGCAGATTGGGCGAATACCAGTGAATCGTAAGCCCACAGACTCTCTTTCCGTCTTACAGGCGTAAAGTCATGAATTGTGTTTTCTTCCGACCAGGCGAAAGCCTAGGGAATCTCTTTCGTTAAAATTGGCTTGAAATCACTGACTTACTTTCCTAGAGGTCAGGCGTAGAGCTCAGACATTTTTTCATGTAATAAAACAACAGTTTTTTTTTTTGTTCAAAGAATAAACAGCTATAAATTTATCTTCATTGCATGCAAAATTAGGCTAGAACCGTTAGATAGTCTCCCAGTTCAGTACGGCTAGTCAAGAATAAAGTCTGCTTGTTGTTGTAAATTCTACATTAAAGATCAGCAGTCGATCTTGTTTAAGTTTTATTTCACCTTGATTTGCATTCCATTCAGCTATATTCTGGTGTAGCACAAGGCGACTAAAACTATCTATATGCATGCCGAACTAACGCAGAGGTAATTCAAATATCCCGAATGGAAAGCCAATCGCTCCGGTCTATGCTGCAGCGACTTCCCGACCTTCTCCATTCCTGGTTAGAGTCAGTGCCCCTACAGTAGCGTCTGAATGTCGTAAATGTTGAATCAGCAAACCAAATACCGCAAAAATCCACCTGTATTGCAAAGAGGCTCGAACCTTTGTACTAACGTGCGATACGCCGAGGATCTAATTCTGCCTCCGCACGTATAATGCAGATACGCATACAATGACATTATTCACTAACTTCTCGAAGCCAAGTGTTTCTATAGGCCTAGTTTTTCTTCATTTCTAAGAAAGTGAAAAACAGTAAAACATAACCAGAGAAATAGGTTGAATGGAATGAATAAAATGAGTAGAGTTTTCATATATTACGAAGTAAAAATTTTTTCATTCAGTCAGAAAACGTGAACATGATGACAATATTAATAACCTAGAGCATGTCGTTTTATTTTTTCTCTTAGCCGTTTTGCAGTAACCTATGTATAATATTTTTTATTGAAACTCATGTATATTTCAGACTTTCTATTGAGCGGATCCCTTTCAACGGCTGTGGTATTAACACGTCCAACCCAAATTTTATTAAAACTCATATATATTTAATGTTTTCTCCTGAGTGGATCCCTTTCAACGGCTGTGGTATTAACACGTCCGACCCAAATTTTATTAAAACTCATATATATTTCATGTTTTTTCCTGAGCGGATCCCTTTCAACGGCTGTGGTATTAACACGTCCGACCCAAATTTTATTAAAACTCATATATATTTCATGTTTTTTCCTGAGCGGATCCCTTTCAACGGCTGTAGTATTAACACGTCCGACCCAAATTTTATTGAAACTCATATATATTTCATGTTTTCTCCTGAACGGATCCCTTTCAACGGCTGTGGTATTAACACGTCCGACCCAAATTTTGCGCTGCCTGTCGGCTAAGCGTAGCGCTCTATTGGGGCCAGTAAGGAGAAATGTGCTTATTCGGGGATATTACCTTGAATAGGTATACTACAGTGATGGGGCGAATATTCACATCCGCGGAACTTCCGCACCTTTTTTGACATCCGCATCCACGGATGCTAAGATGGTAACATCCGCAATCGTATCCGCGGATGTCTGAACTGTAAAATCTGCACCAAAGGTGGCCGGATGCGCAGGTTCATCACTGCACACTAAGCTCATCCATAGTGCTGAATGCAGCAAATTTTCATTTGGATTGAAATATGTACAAGCGCTGTCCCTGTCAACAAAGCACCATCTGGCTAAGTTTTTTTTCCACGTGTTGTATACTCTGCCGTCGTGAGAGGGTGTGTGTGTGTGTGTGTATGTTTGTGGCGGGGCGAATATTCGCATCCACGGAACATCCACACATTTTTTGGCATCCGGATCCACGGATGTCAAAATGGCAACATCCGCAATTGCATCCGCAGATGTCCCCTAAAATATAATCCAATCCATCACTAGAGTACTACTCCCTACAAGGGTCTCAAACAAAAGCCTTGGAGTTTGCGATAGTTGAGTGGGCAACCTGTACGCAGGGAAATGGTATCTCAGCGAGAGGCACGAAGCTGTGGTTTGCTACACTAGTTCCGTTCTTCATAAAATGTTTTGTTCGACAGACAGCACTTCTGCCGTCGGTTCCGAACGTAGTAAAACACAATCAATGGTCGAGTCCTAACTCCTTTTCTCCATTGTTATACAAGTGCCCTTGCGGGGAGGTGTCCGCAGGCAGACGCTACCCATACCACAGGGCCTGGTTGTAATCAGTAGTGTTGTAACTTTGCAAAATATCCACGCATATCCTGTCCAATTGTATGACTGAATTTCGATTTTTTACATAAAATATGCCTATGCATACACTTCACTAGTATAAACTATCTGAACGCAGTCATATGCGTTCATATTTGAATATGCGTGCATATTTTACAAAGTCCCAACCCTATAAATTTGCATAATTTTTTATCATGAACGCGAGTCGTCACCAGGTCCTCAGACCCATGCAGTGAACTAGTAGCGGCCTACACCGCAACCAGGGGGAGAGATTGTAGGAGAAAATGCACCGTAAATTTAACTAGCAGCTTTCCTACGGCAAATCCATTACAATGCTACAATAAATGCACAAATCACTTAGTTTCTAATGTAATACCTCATGTTAGTAACGAGTTACTCTGGAAAAATTCATGAATGTAGACAATCATTTTGAAGCGAGTTAAGCCACAAAGATACGATACGATTTATTGCTCTCATTCTACAGTAATTACATATTGCACAAAGGCTTAAAGTTAGGTCTATTGTATGAGAACAAGCCCATCTAAAAGTATTAATACTTGTGGGGAAACATCACACTTTAAATTCATATTAGGCTGGCATATCGACCAATACAGAAAGAAATGACCTAAGCGTGTATTAGCTAGTAGAAGTTTTACAAGTGCTCAGGGTCACAATGTCTATATCGCGCCGAAATATTCCTGTGGTGTAAGGTTTAACATAGGTTCGTGCTCCACTATGGCGCGTTTTAAATTGTCATTGATTTTTGTCTCGGCTTTTGTCCCGGTAGGTCTCAGAGTGGTCAGTGCGCTACTGACAGGAAAAAGGTGTAAGTTGTGCATCTCCAACCCCCGGGCACGGCTGAACGCTTTCGCTCAGCTACGCCGCACAGAGGAAGGAAACGAAATACAAGAAGGCAGAAGTCTGGCGGGAATAGGTCGGCCACCTCGATCCGCAGCCCACGTCCCGAAACAGAAGTATTGAGAGCCTACCTAACTTTACAAAACTAACCTCTTCGGCAGGAACTGCGGCAAGCTGCAACATCTCCTGCGGAAAAGGCACTCGGGACCCTTGAGGCAGAAATGACCTAAAATTAGCTTCATCTATATATACAGAAAACAAAATTTACAGGTCATAAATGTGTTAATAGGTAATAAAATGGAACAAAAAATCAGTACCTATATCCGCACCTACAAAATGATAAAATTGCTTCAATACATATAATACCATTGAACTTTTCTATAAAAGCTGATAAGGAATCATCTACTTAACAGTTCTAATACATCTAAACCTTTGCAGTAAACAAAGAAAATAAAGGGGATTTTTACAACGAGTATTATACAACGAGTAAATCTAAAACAAAATATCTCAGTAAGCTAATTTAAGGTGCCTGTTGGTCATGATATTTACTAAATGCATATACTTTGAACATTTTCTTGAAACTGGGTTGCGACATTAATTGGTTGACTTAAAGCGTCTGGCTTTGAACTGAAGCATTGTATGCTCTGAAAGATGGTGAATCCTTTCTGTACTTCAAGTCTGGTATTAGGAAGGTCAATCCTCTGGCTACGAGTATTATGGTCATGATTGGACACCATATCACCACAGTGTCTAACATAATTCGGCACATCATCATACATTGTATTTTTTAAGAACTTCAGAAGAAAGTAGTCATAAATGCCATCAAGTTGCAGTAGATTAAGCCTAACGAACGCTTCGTTTACGGACATTTGCGGCACACTGTTGGCGTTCCTCTTGACACTGAGAATGTTCCTCAGCACGGTACTGATGGCTACCTTCAAAGGTGTCAAAAAGATTCATTGAAGCCCCTCCCCATATGATGATATTCTGAACCAAGTGCAAATATTCAAGAGCATAATAAAATGATACCAGGCTATTTCGGTGTAAATATTTCTTGATGTTTGGAATGGTCTTGATGGCTCTGTCTTTGCTGGTGCCGGTATTGGCAGCTTTAAACGATCGGTACACAGAGCTATTCTGTGATCTCGGATCTTCTTTTTTTCATTCTTTTGTTTTCTCCACCCGTTGGGCTGGTTGCGTGGGGGTTTGTTAACCTCATGGAGTGTCTCCGTTCCTACGTCGCCAGTCTGGTGGGATTTAATAATAATAATAATGGTATAAATGGCTCCCCCTGCTTTACTTACGCGGCTACATAGCTATTCAATATGCTTACTGTGCATCAATTCGTTGTATATTTCCATTCCAAGATATCTGAGTGAATTAACCCACTCAAGGGGGGTACCATTTAAAGTTATTGCTGGCAGAACCGGCTTAGGACGAAAACTAAATAACATTAGTTATGTTTTGTTGGCATTGGGTCTCAACCGATTAGGTTGATGATTATTAAGTAACTTGGTTTTTTATAGCGATCTTCATAAAAGGTTAAGCCAGCTTGACAGCACTCTTCGAGGGAAACCTGCACGCACTGGTTGGTGCTGCGGATATAGGCGAATTGGCTCCAGTGGAGTGTACGGCTGCAGTCGAGAGCGGATCAGCAAGAGCTATGGTGCCATCGACACCGGCCGAAACCTTTGGAAATTATACAAGCATTTCATTTACAAAGAATATGGTGCTATTCGGTATCATATTCCACATCTATTTGATAAATGATAGCTCCTGTTTTGAAGCGCAACTTGCTGCTATGTAGTCTAGGAATTATTAAATCAATATTTTGCATACTTTTATGCTTCTTGATAGTACTTTGAGAACCATGACTACAGAATGCTCTAGCCTAAATTTTCCATAAATATAAGTTTCATGCTTCATGTATATTTGCAAGCTAGTACGTAGGTGTTACCGTGTTGCTTTGTTGTCTACTACACGCTATATTACATCTGGATTTTGTCTCATGGCCTATTATTTTGGTCAACTTCGAGCGTAACAATCATTGGCACACAGTACATATATGTGGAAACGAATGTAGAACCCAAGATCTTGACAAAGTCTGCCACACTTTCAAAACAGGTGCAGTAGGATGTTACCCTAGCAGGTCTAAATGTAAGAACAGCAAATTGGGAAAGAAGATGAAATACAGACTACACAGACTGTGATAAGTAGAAGATCGATGAGGAAGAAAGTCCTCCAGTGGAAATGCATTCCAAAAGGTTAGGTAAGGCTAACGTAAACTGTGCAGCTTGTGGCATTGCTCTTCTGCTCTCCAAACACCCGATGAGAAAACCTAACTCTATGGCAATGGCACATGACCTACCCCATGCCTCGTGCAGAGCATATTGGGAACACCAACTAAATATTGAGCTTCAATGGATTTATTAAAAACATTGAAAAAAAAAACAGGAAAATAAATGTATCAGTGAATGAGGGCATCCAGTGACTAGACCTAAGTGTTTCAAGTTATTTATGTCATAGAAACATCGAGGCTTCTCTCTTTAGGCAAGTCCACTCTCTAATCTCAAACAAGAGAATGTTCTACCATGTCTCCAAAATCGTCACCTTTCTTTATTGTGCTTAATTTTCAGCCAAAGAAAATGTTTCCAAAGAGCAACAAAAATACAGGGCAAAAAGAAAACATTAATGTCATGCAATACTCTCACATACCATATAGGTAATATAAAAAAATTCTACATTCATCACCATTTTTAGCAGAATCTTGGCAAGCAGCTTCCCACACCATGAAATGTGGCCTATAAAATTACTACATTTCATAGTATGGCAACACCGTCCTCAAGACCCTAGCATAATAATTGTCCTCTTACGAGAGGGAGGCTTGTAGATCCTCGCCAGGAAATTCAGTTGTATAACTTCTCGCCACTCGCCAGGAAATTCAGTTGTATAACTTCTCGCCACTCGCCAGGATATTCAGTTGTATAACTTCTCGCCACTCGCCAGGAAAATCAGTTGTATAACTTCTCGCCACTCGCCAGGAAATTCAGTTGCATAACTTCTCGCCACTCGCCAGCCTTGCATCAGCAAGAGAATCTCAGATAAAATATAAATTGCTATGAAATTGCTGGGGACCTGTATTATTGATTCCCATTGAGCTGTAAATAAATGATTTTTTTTATATTATTTTCGCTGAATTAATAAAATTGCGTCTTTATTAGCTCTGCCAAATAAAACCTGAATCAGTAAAGAACATAAAATTTTTATTTGTCATTTATTTCTAGAGTATCATGTGGCGCCTCAGATTCCAAAGCAATGCCTTTTCGACTTCCAGTTGTGACGTCACAGATTGTCCAACAGGCCTCGTGTCTAAGGGGCATGGATCGACGCAAACGGTACAACGGTACAACCTTGCGCATGTTTCACAGGCGGAGATTTGGTTACGTAGTCGCAAGAAGTGTATGAATCCCTTATACAATAAACGTGGTTACTATCTCAAATATAAGTGTCTACTTAATTAAGCAGAAAAAAATCACCAAATTTCACTGGAGTAGCTTGCTGGAAGCTGACGTTGTTTCCATGACAATAGCGTCGCGTTGACGAGGAGGAGGACGGCCAATATTTTACGGTAAAGCCTTCATCGTGATAACCGTTTCGAAGAGATATGCTTCTAGCTCCAGGTTTATTCAAGTGTTGCATATATTATCATTAGTGTTACTATGCTACGCAGTTTATTGTGAATAACTTTAAAAGTTATCATATTAACACAGTCTGTGTAAAACACTGAGCTACTTCATCCTCTGTAGCTCACGGAGCACTTGGTCAAAATGGCGCTATGTCATAGAAGACTTGACGGCTTACATTCTACAGCAAAAGCGCGCACCGTCGCAACATTTCCTAAGTTTGCCGCTTGCGAATAGCTAATCGTCTATCGCCGAACTCCTACATAATCGCTAGTATATAAATTCACATGTTTCTAATTATGCAAACTTTATCGCACTGTTAACACCATTACTTCACTCGCTGGTAGTTCACGCAGCCTGCGATCGTTCCAGCCTTGGTGGAATTCCGCGGCTAACACTTTACAGCAGAAGCGGGCACTGCCACAACCGCTTGTAACACTGACAACTGGTTCCTATGCCAGTCTCTGGATCTTTTCTTCCAGCTAGTCGTCTGAATGCGTTGCTGAATAGCTTACTCAGCAAGAAAATGCAAAGCCAAGGCCTCTCGGTGTCCTAATATGCTCCAATCACGTAGAGTCCCTGGACAATTATTAGACGCCGACTCATTTTGACTAAGGAGAGGGAAAGAAAGCGAAAGTGTCATAAGAACGTCCTATTGTTCTAGAAAGAGAGGTAGAATATGCATTAATCACACCATCGCGTGCAGAGCATCAAGAATCTAAAAAATTTATGAAGTGAGAATGGGTTTCTTTCAAGATTATGAGTTGCTCTCTATATAAAGCCGGGTTCACACTGACGCTATCGGAGTCTGTCAACCGTCAAAATGATCTGTTGTTTCTTGGTACCAATAGGAAAGTTTACCGCTTTCTGTGTCCTAGATCGCTGTATAGTGAGAAATATATCTATCATTTTTCTCCTGCCTGTTGCTATGAACGAGCTCGCGTGAAGATTAACATTATATCAAGCTTTTTTATTTGTTGGTGGCAGCAGTGGTTGCAAGGACACAGACGAACGTTCGTGCCTTTTGTACCAGACTGCAGTGTGAGCTGAATGCGTTTTCAAGATCATGACCTTTTCTTTGATGTATCCCCGTATTTGATGGTATAATCAGCTCAATTTTAAACAAATCATCACCAGATATCTTGGGAAAAGATGAAAATAGAAATGCATCGAAAAAATCTTTTGGAGGTTACAAAAACGCAGCGAGAGCTCGGCAAAGATATTTAAATCGTCACCCGTGCACTGCAGTTTGGCTGACGTACGGAGAGCAATAAACTGTAGTGTGAGCCCCGCTTAGGCAGATCTCGAAAGCAACGGTTGCAGCACATGGGCAGGGATGCACAAAACGACAGTTAATACCTAGCAGCACGCTAGTCAAAAGAACGAGTATCGTCATCTTTTCGTCCGAATGCGTTGATGTGCCCACTTAAATAGCACGCACTTGCAAAGAATGTTGAGTTATAAATCCCTCCAGATATAATGATATATACGAAAGTTAAGTAACTGCACTTATGGAGTAAACTGAACTGACGGTAAACATGTTTACACCATTTCTTGGCAACTTCAAAGCTGTGTTTACAAGAGTTCAACATAACATTCGGACGAAAATATGACGATACTTGTTCTTTTGAGTAGCGTGTAGCATCGGCATAACGCTAAATAGATGTTTCATCCTTAACCCACTTAATGGCCTTTTCCTGAGGACAACTCAAGTCCACGAAATCTCCAATGCAGAAAGCAGTTTCAAAGCATTTATTATCTATTTACGTCTTTCTGCGTGTAAATGCTCAAACTACTCTTTATGCCGTTATCGGGCAATCATGGCATGCGTTACAAGCGAAAATGTTACGCGAAAATAAAATGCTGAGGCATCAGTTGATTTCTTCTGTTCTTTTGTGCGTCTGCTGCACAGATGTATTTCGTTGTTTTTGACACTTTACAGCGCATTTTGCTTTAAGGAACAACGAGATACTGAATAGAATTCAATTTAAATGCAGAGTTCTTTACATCGAGAAATAGCACAAAACAAAGGCTGCAGATAAATGTTGGGCGGCTGACAGTTTTTGGGAATGGAGCATCGTATACTTTTGAGGCTGTGTTTACGCAAAAATTTAAACGATTACCTGAGAAAATTGAGTGAACGTACGGTCAAGATTCGTGAACAGTCTTTTGTTCCCGGTATGCAGAACAAAGCGTCTGAATTTTTTTTTTCTTGTTCTTAATGCCGATCAAAAGAGAGGTGAAAATGTCGGCCTAAGCTAGTTTCGCTACTCCCGAGTCCCGTGTATCGAGTTGGTGTCGGTTTGGAAAGCTGTACACTTTTCTAATATTTCCAATCAAGAACTGAAAGTTAGGACACGTCATATTGCCTAGCGAAACCCGATGATTATTGTGTGAAATCAGTTTCATTTGCACCCTAAAACATTGGTTGAATTCTTAAATTAAACCTTCGAAAATTGCAGGAAGTTTTAGACGTAGTAGTCGATGTTGCCAGAGGTGCGAAGAAACTTTCGCTGCAAATGGAAAGTTTAGATAACGATAAAAGACGGTTTTCAAAAGAATTTTTAGTGCAATATTTGAAGAACATTATTATTAGCAAAAATGACCCACGATTGCACTCGTTATATTTCTTTCTTGTACTTGTGGTTCGGCAGACGTTTCCTTTACTGCAGATAAAGATGGTCCTAGCACCCTCAACTTGCGTGCAAAAATGAAGGAAAATCTCTTTTGGCGGGAAAACGAAAAGGGTTTTTACATACGCACGGAGCTCACAAAATGCATTTTTTCTAAAGTTAAGGGGAAATTGGCGAGCTAAATATACTTAGTGATGTTTCATGTATACCTGCCCTGGTAATTTAGATTGTGGGCTTTGGGAGGAGGAGGAGGGGGGGAGGGGG
>LQNS02278185.1:5891610-5913769 GCA_001587735.2 Parhyale hawaiensis | reverse complement strand
ATTCAATAACGGTAGAATTTGCACGTATCCCGCTTCTCCTCCTACTATTGTATTATACGAATGTCCGTTGATGCTACTCTTAGCTCTTTACGGGGCAAGTGACTGTATACGGTCAATACCATAACGTTATTGATACGAAGGTGCTTTTTTGCTGCCCGATTTAAACAAACTATAATTAAAAGTCCACTGTAGAGGCAGAAGAATGACTAGAATTTTTTTTTTTCTGCATATGCTATGATTTTGAACTGCAGTGACTTCTGAATATTTGCTGAAGTTCTGCTTATTAAAAAACTCAGTAACTCAGCGGGTGTCAGAAGTTCCAGTAAAGTTGCGGCATGTTCGATTTTAGGCGCCAAAATTAAAGCTTGACTTGTTCGCAACTTCCGACAAAATTAAGGCTTGACTCGTTCGGAACTTCCGGCAAAATAAAGGCTTGACTCGTTCGGAACTTCCGGCAAAATTAAGGCTTGACTCGTTCGGAACTTCCGACAAAATTAAGGCTTGACTCGTTCGGAACTTCCGACAAAATTAAGGCTTGACTCGTTCGGAACTTCCGACAAAATTAAGGCTTGACTCGTTCGGAACTTCCGGCAAAATTAAGGCTTGACTCGTTCGGAACTTTCGGCAAAATTAAGGCTTGACTCGTTCGGAACTTCCGACAAAATAAAGGCGGGACTCGTTCGGAACTTCCGGCAAAATTAAGGCTTGACTCGTTCGGAACTTCAGACAAAATTAAGGCTTGACTCGTTCGGAACTTCCGGCAAAATTAAGGCTTGACTCGTTCGGAACTTCCGGCAAAATTAAGGCTTGACTCATTCTGAACTTCCGGCAAAATTAAGGCTTGACTCGTTCAGAACTTCCAACAAAATTAAGGCTTGACTCGTTCGGAACTTCCGGCAAAATTAAGGCTTGACTCGTTCGGAACTTCCGGCAAAATTAAGGCTTGACTCGTTCGGAACTATCGGCAATATTAAGGCTTGACGCGTTCGGAACTTCCGGCAGCTGCGCTGAATGCGGCCAGATAAATTCAGTTTCATTCATTGATTCTCAATCGGTGTTACCTTTCACAATCCCGTAAACTCAATCTTGCTCCGTATGGCAGAGTTTTGAGCAGACTCAACGTAAGCGCCTTGCTTTCAACACTGTTGTCAGACCAGCGTAGGGAGTCCGGTAGGCGCGGCTAAGAGCGCAAAGCAACTTGGCCAAATCTCACTCTAGCGAGTGGTATAACTTGTCTCAATCGATAAAATTATATTTATATTCGAATACTCAAAGTGCATTAGTCAATAGATTAGATTTGGCACTGCTGCGTACAATTCAGCCCCGCCCCTAAAGGACTGGATCTTAACATCCGTAGTAAAATCAGTAAATTTGTGGATAATACAAAACTATGTCATCCTGCCACAGAAAGAGCCGAGCTCCAACAAGACCTTGACCATCTCATTTAATGGAGCGCAACGTGGCAGAAGAGCTTTAATGTCGACAAATGCTCAGTAATGCACGTACTGCTTGTGAACCCTTCAACCCCATTGTAATTGAATGGGACGGAATTCGCTCTTGTCACCCAACAACGTGACTTGGGAATCACATTTACAAACAAACTACAACACAGTCAGCAAGTTGACAAGAGTGTGAAAATGGCAAGCAGAGTACTCGGATTCATTACCAGAAATTTTGAAAACAAGTCCAAGGACATCACCGTTCGCTTGTACAAGGCATTAGTACGACTACATGCACTTAGAGTTTGCTGTTCAGTTCTGGTCGCCACATCTGTGCAAAGATATCGATAACATGGAAAGAGTCCAACGCAGAGCAACGAAATTGATACCTCAGCTGCGAAACAAGCCGTATGAATGNATTCAATAACGGTAGAATTTGCACGTATCCCGCTTCTCCTCCTACTATTGTATTATACGAATGTCCGTTGATGCTACTCTTAGCTCTTTACGGGGCAAGTGACTGTATACGGTCAATACCATAACGTTATTCCTACGAAGGTGCTTTTCTGCTGCCCGATTTATACAAACTATATTTTGTATACGGTCACTACCATAACGTTATTCGTACGAAGGTGCTTTTCTGCTGCCCGAATTAAACAAACTATAATTAAGAGTCCACTGTAGAGGCAGAAGCATGACTAAAATTTCTTTTTCTGCATATGCTATGATTTTGAACTGCAGTGACGGCTGAATATTTGCTGAAGTTCTGCTTATTAAAAAACTCAGTAACTTGACGGGTGTCAGCGACTGAACTTCATGCAAAGTTTGGGCATGTTCGATTTTGGGCGCCAAAATTCAGGCTTGACTCGTTCGGAACTTCCGGCAGCTGCGCTGAATTCGGCCAGATAAATTCAGTTTCATTCATTGATTCTTAATCGGTGTTACCCTTCACAATTTCACAAACTCAATCTTGCTCCGTAAGGCAGAGTTTCGAGCAGACTCAACGTAAGCGCCTTGCTTTCAACAATGTTGTCAGACCAGCGTAAGGAGTCCGGTAGGCGCGGCTAAGAACGCAAAGCAACTTGGCCAAATCTCACTTAAGCGCGTGGTATAACTTGTCTCAATAGATTAAGTTATTTTTATATTCGAATACTCAAAGTGCATTAGTCAATAAATTAGATTTGGCACGGCTGCGTTCAATTCAGCCCCGCCCTTAAAGGACTGCTTACGCTGGTTTGGATCTTAACATCCGTAGTAAAATCCGTAAATTTGTGGATAATACAAAACTATGTCATCTTGCCACAGAAAGAGCCGAGCTCCAACAAGACCTTGACCACCTCATGGAATGGAGCGCAACGTGGCAGAAGAGCTTTAATGTCGACAAATGCTCAGTAATGCACGAAGGGCTTCTGAAACCCTTCAACCCCATTGTAATTGAATGGGACGGAATTGGCTCCTGTCACCCAACAACGTGACTTGGGAAACACTATTACAAACAAACTACAGCACAGTCAGCAAGTTGACATTAGTGTGAAACTGGAAAGCAGAGTACTCAGATTCATTACCAGAAATTTTGAAAACAAGTCCAAGGACATCACCGTTCCCCTGTACAAGGCATTAGTACGACTACACTTAGAGTTTGCTGTTCAGTTCTGGTCGCCACATCTGTGTAAAGATATCGATAACATGGAAAGAGTTCAACGCAGAGCAACGAAATTGATAGCTCAGCTACGAAACAAGCCGTATGAATGTCGCCTAAAGGAACTGGGTCTGATCTCTCTCGAGCAAAGACGACTCAGGGGGCAACTAATAGAAACATTCAAGTATTTGAATGGCTTTAGTGACGTACCTACAACTGGACTCTTTGAAAGAGACCTCAATGATCGCTTGAGAAACAACGGTCAAAAACTCAAGCATAAAGCTCGAAGAACGACCTAACTCAGCAGTTCTTTCCGTATTTCATAGTCAGTATTTTGAATTGACTTCCTTCCGACGCTGTTAGTGAGGAATCAGTCAACGCGTTTAAAAATCGTCTTGACATACATTGGGCGAGACAGAACCCCACACCTAAGGATTCCTCCTCCAAGAGTCGCACACTCTTAACGGCTAAAGCCTCCGGGGCTTCCTAAATCCGTCTTCGCCTCTCTTTCGCTTCAACTGCACTGTCTAACATCTTTAACTCAGCATATCAGCGGTTATTGACCATGATTGAGTGCATTCATGATCGTCTTTTTTACTGAGACTCTTCTCTTTCCTCTTTTTTTTTTTCTTTCTTCTCTTTTCCCCAGTCTTTTATATCCTACTTTACATAATGGCAATAGCTCATAGAGGGCCGGGTGATATTCGGTGTCTCTTTGAAAATGGGCCTGTTGGTTCGTCTACTGCCGCCTAGCAACTTGCTTCATAGTGAAAAATCTGAAACTATTCTCTCAGACTGAAACTTCGGGCATGTAAAGCATCGAAGGCCTAATTTCTGTGTTTAGTCTAATGTGCCCATTTCCGCTAAAATGAACTTTACAACGACTGCACTGGCATCCATGCAGTACTGTGGTACGAATACTGCAGCTGTTTCTTTCGGGGTACGGGAACGTGTGCTCGGTCAGGGATACCTCGCTCAGCGTAGGACTATTCATCCATGGCAGCTTTGATGGACGTAAATGCGTCAATCTACTTTAAAAATGGGATTAATCAACAAGCTAGATCCTCATGAGCGTGCGCAGATCTACTCTTAGATAAGTTTTGTTCTTCTGTTTCAGAGCCTGGAGATAGCAGCTTGTAGACAGATTCTGTTCATCAATTATACTGTTTTGAATGATCGAAAGTCGTTTTCAGTGATCATTAGAATTCAGATTGAGTCATCTGAATCCTTATCGTGGAACTGATGCCAACATGGCCGTATCTTCCATGGTAAATTTCTTTCTCGTTGGGCTTCTCTTCAATACGGCCAGTTGCCTTAGCGAGGTACGTTAGCTTATGGTACTCGTCTTAACTAATCAACCATATTATTTTATTACGGTACGTTACGTTTTCTGCTCCTCTTCCTAAAAGCTTGCGGGTTTAGCGAGGTAATTTTCTTGGTCGACCGCGTCACTGGACGCAAACTTACTGCACGTGCCAGACAAACCAGCGGAAAGCGGTTACGTGCAATGTGGGGATAACTCGCTACTAGCCATCACGCTGGTCACGAACTGAAGCATCACTTCCGCACAAGATGGGCGGTGAGGGTAGCGCCACCTAAGCCTCGTCCGAAGAATCGCTAAGCTATCATCAAGGTAAGGTTTCCTCTTCGTCCGAGCGCACTGCATGAGTAAGGCCCGTTACATTACTGTCCGTGTCTTCATCAAGATCTGTTACTTCAGAGAGGTTTCTTAGCAGTAGAGAAACTTAGAAAAAGTTTCACACAACACTGTAAGGAGGTGAACCTTACTTTGTCCTTTCATAATGAGTCTTAAGAGAATGCTTCGCAATGATGATTTTTTGTTTGCAAATCTTCTCCTAGATGGATTTGGGACACGTAATTTTCCACTTCATCCTTCTCTCAGTTCGAACTCGCCGATCCCTCCGGCCCCCAGTCGCACCTCTTCGCCGGCTGCATCGCTGAGGCCAACACGGTGAGAGGTTCCTTGTACTCCATTGCGCTTCCTGACGGCGGCCCAACCTACACCCGCTTCGCCCCCGCCGTGCCCCGGACCTTAGCATGGACTGAGGCCCCTGAGGGGTCCTCCAGCTTTGAAGCGTGTGCCATCGCCGCTGGGGGTGAAGGTAAGTGAGTGAGGACCCTGCTCGGGCACTCCGTTGTGAAGCAAAGCGTCTTATATAACCAAGGTTGTGTAGCATGGTAGTTAATGTTACATTTTTAGTCTTTAAATTAACATGACAATGTATTAATTCACAATGGGTATATGTATGAACCTCTTGCCGTACTTGAGCTTTGTATAGAATGTGGGATGTGTAGTATGATGGCTCCATGCATCTGCAATTTAGTCTGTAAAACTCACTGTTATCCTGTACTGAACTAGTTTGCTGAACTCATATATAATCTAATAGTATTGCTTTATGAAAATTTCCCTAATGGAAGAAAAAATGTTTTTTGTATTGTATTTATTGCATTGTTTGGGGCGCTCGCAAGTACTGTCCCCTTGAACGTGTCATTAATTAGCATCCCCAGACATGTAAGAGCTCGGCTTCTATCCTGTCTCCCCACAGAGGCTCTGATGTTGAAGTTCGAGTCGTCTACCTGCTCCGTAACTAAGGACGGCAGGTACCTGGTTGACGGCGAGCAGGCCTGTGACGATGATTCAGAGGAAGTCGTCTACGTCAACTTCGACGGTGAGCTTCCCATATACTGTTGGGTACTTCAGCTTCGCTGCCGAACTTCCCGTATTCTAGTGGTTGTTCCTAAGCTAAAACACTAAGCTTCCCACATTGTGTTGGGTACTTCAACTTCGATGTTATAACTACTACATTCTATCTGGGGGTTAGAACTTCAGTATTGAGCTTCTGAACATTGTTTTTGTTCAGTACTGCAGGATGAAACAACAGCTGTTAACAGAGACGCACCTTGTACTGTTTCTTAGATACCTATGTGTCAGGGTATATTTATTATTTTACAAAGAATTTTTAGAATCAAATAGACGACAAATTGGTTAAATATTTTCTGGTATATGTTAGTACCCACTGCATTGAAGAATTTTTTTTACTCAATGCAAAGAAGTTTCAATAGCACAGAACGTTTTTGTTAATTTCTCGACGAATACAGTTGTATAAACTAGTCCACAGTCGGCCATTCGATCATAGCATCATCAGGTAGTGCCAAAAGTACCGACCACACTATATATGTTCAACTGCGGGTGTTGGAGTTACTTTATTTCCCAATAGAAGCAGGACTGATGTTCGGGATTCTGGAATTATGTACATTTTCGGCTGAGTTGCAATGGTCTCATCTGAGGACTCCCTTTCGCTGTCGTGGCTTAGATCAGCGTCTGTAAATTCCCAGTCAGAAGTTAACGTCGGCAAGGTCGACAATTACCGGCGCTGCCGACGAAAATTGCTGACTGTGTAATGCAAAGGTTGCATGCACCCTGGTAAGCCTACGTACCAAAGGACCATGACACACGATGCACTGATACTCTATTACATGTAGCCTAGTCGCGATAGAAATATTATATTTTAATTGGTAACCTGTACACTATTCTCATTCTAGTACTTCCATTCTAATTCTCAAATTTTTATTTTTATAATATCTAGCATAACAGAGGTTTAAACTACGTTTTTGTGCGAAATGAAGTTACTTGTATTATATCTTCAATAACGGGTGACCACTGACTGTCCATTAGACTAATTCTAGAAGCCAACTGTGAAATCTTCTCTCTCTTTTGGCTTTAAGAATGAATACCTCAGGGTGCTGCACCCCTAATATGTCTTACCTTAGTCTAAGCTGGGGTAGAGCTTTTAACTAAACCCACCCCGTCTGAGCTGATGTCCGCCACGTAACCCTGTATATCGTTACGGTGTCTGTCTGCCTTACACCCTGTCTAACCTTTTCTCGTATTCTCATATCATCTTTGAATCACGCATAGGTTCTGTCAGTGAAGAAATCGCAGTTGTGTCTTGATAAAGACATAAAATACGATCGTACTGCTTGCATCATTCTCCGATGTATTTGCTCACCTTTTCTCAACTCTGTTTCCCACAGTTTAGAGATAATTTAGTCTTTCATAATCTTACCCATTTCAATGTTTGTCTAAACATAGACGATGTTTTCGCGCTATTTTACGGGTCCCGTTATTATTGATCAGTAGCCTTTCTTTTTTTCTACTTTGTTTGTTGCGATAACTGTACAAGAGACTGAGCCAATTTCATCAGTCACAATAGCGTAACCCTCTTTTCTCAAGATGTCATGGCTTTTTTTTTTCATATCGCACAGTCGCTTCAAAAATATTTTAGAGTCGAACTGTCCAACTGTGACAGATGCATATCTGGCTTTTAAGAACGTCGTGCATCACCAGCAATGTGAAAATAATATGATGTGAAAAAATGAAAAGCGGTAGATATGATACGGTTGAAATGAACTTCATGTCTTTGAGTCGAAAAGGACTGAAATTTTCTCAAGAAGCGAAAAGAAGACAGCTGTGGTTGAATATCCTTCAAGCGAAAATCAGAACGTCTAGTAAGTTTAATCTTTCCCTAATAATGAAAAGCGTAACGTTCAGACACGCGGAGGGACGGACGGACGTACCGTACCAACGGAGCCTCAAGCAAAATAATAATATAGATTGTTGTTTTTACTTGTTCTGGACGTAAGATGTGTCTGGAGGAGGAGGAGG
Source organism: Parhyale hawaiensis (assembly GCA_001587735.2). Lineage (NCBI taxonomy): Eukaryota > Metazoa > Arthropoda > Malacostraca > Amphipoda > Hyalidae > Parhyale > Parhyale hawaiensis. Next base: position 5,906,004 of record LQNS02278185.1, on the reverse strand, counting down.
GACGGGAGTGGAGTTGTGTCGTGTAGTTGATGAAAAGAGAGAACAGTCAGTAAACTAGCACAGACTGTTTCGAATTAGGTTAATAAGGTTTCCTTTCTCCAGCAACGGTCTGCGAGCAGGGCGGGTACGGCCTGGCGTCGGGGCAGACCATCGAGGAAGAGTGCACCCAAACCTGCAACGATGCCGGCCAGTTCGAGAGCCCTGATTTTGGTAAGGGCCAGAGGTTTGTTACCTCAAGCAAGGACGCTATCTTGTCGATGTGGGCATATCACTTTACCACAGTAGACCAGATGCGTTATAATAGACCAGATGCCTTACAGTAGACCAGATGGGTTACAGTAGATCAGATGCGCTACTGTAGACCAGATGCATTCCAGTAGACACAAGGTGCAGAAGAAGAGAGAATTATAGAGCAGAATAGGTGCATTAAGTTGGATGCGCACTAGAGCTTTCTTCGGCGTTTTCAGCCGACTCCGATTGCGTTGCCGTGACTGTGCCTAAAGTTTGATCATAGACTACACCGCACTTCATGGGGTCTACGGCTTGACGCATTTGAACAAAGGTCTAAAAAAACGGAACTGTAAAATTTTTGTGAATTTAATCTCGTTCAGTAATCGGAGCTGTGGCCGAAAGTTTGCTGCTGGCAGTTACTAGAGTGAAAAAACTGTAGCAATTTGAAACAGCCTACAGAGTTTTTAGGCAGTATAATGATGTGTAAAATGAAGCCGTGGCTACGGCATGGTAATCGAATTAATCAAGTTAGTTCTACGCTGACAACGCAGACGAAAGTCGTAAATGGTCAACCGATTTCAAGGTGGATACGTTCCTCAAGAGTCGTAGACCTAACAAGGTGCGTTGAGCCCGGTGCGCACGTAACAACTTTCGTTGTCGCTAGCACCTAGAGCCAACTCAACTAATCCGACTGCATAGTCGTGGCCGTGACTTCAGCATGACGTCTATGAACATCGTGAATTAATTTATGAAATACCATTCTTCGTGGACTTAAACTGGTCATAATTAGGAGTGACAGTTGAAAGTTTACCTTTGCCACTCGCTGTGGTGTAAAAATTGCAGTAGCGACTGAAATATTTGACAATTTCTTATACAGTGATGCTTTGCGCAAGGTGAAGCCGTGCCGCGGCTACGTAAACGAATTATTTGAGTTGCCTCTGGGCTGATAGCGGCAACGAAAGTTGTTTAGTGGGCACCGGGCTTTAGTTGACAGTAAGATAATGTTACAATAGGGTTGTTTAGGCGCATTGCACTCAGAAAAAAAAGATCCACAGATAATCATTTAATTTCCAGGGGTCCTGCCAACAATAATAATTACAGATTGTCTGTTAGGCTAAACCCAGATACTTTAATTTCTGTGAATGATGATAATATCCATCTATACGAGTGCGTAGTACGTACTATATAAACTTACAGTACTGAAATGAATAGAATCAAAAGGTGTGCCAAAAAGCATATTTGTGCGTGTGCTTGTACCTGTGTGAGAACTGTAAGCCAGGGCTACACTGTGAATTCGCAAGCACAACCTGAGGTGAGAATGCAGAGCTCGCTTGTCCTTCGTACAACCGTATCTATGCTACCGGCTTTCAATATGCATCGGAACGACGTGCGAGATGCACATCCTCGCCTCAAGTTGTGCGTGCGAATGCACAGTGTGGCCCTGGCATAAGATGCCCCGGACGACGGCTTCTCTGAACTAGGGGAATTGAAACGAACGAAAATTGTTGCTGGTTTGTTGAGCGATCTACACTCACTGTTTTCGTTTAAGAATAGCTAGGTTAGATTAGGCTAGGTTGGGTTAGTTAAAGTAAGGTTGGGTTAGTTAAGGTAAGGTTCGGTGAGGCAAGGTTAGGTTAGGTTAGTTAAAGTGAGATTAGGTAAGGTTAGGTTAAGTTTGGTTGGGCAAGGTTAAGTTAGTTGAGGTGAGGTTAGGTAGATTAGGTTAGGTAAGGCAATGTTAGGTTTGGTAGGGCAAGGTTAAGTTAGTTGAGGTGAGGTTAGGTAAGGTTAGGTTGGGTTAGGCAAGATAAGGTTAGGCTAGGTTGGGTTAGGTTAGCTAAGATTAGGTTAGGCTAGATCAAGTTTGGTAAAGTATGGCTTGGTTAGGTTATAACGATAGAAGAGAGTTTCACGGGTGTATTTGAAACACTTAAAAAGTATTACTGACACATCTGTTTCATTTAACTCTTCCATGTGAGCTATTTTACCAACACAAAATGCAGATCACCTCCCAAACTGACACCGTCCGCCGTTCTTGCCCCACCTCCTCCTCTTGTTCCTCCTCCAGTGCCCCAGGACCAGTTCTGCTGNGCACGAGTCTCTCTCCCAAAACCCTTAAGGGCAGGGAGAGAAGAATACAACCAATGCCTCTCATTATTGTACACTTTATAAAACATACATAGCTCAGCTACTCCTCTCCTGTGGGACAGGTTCACCAGATCATTATCAGCACGGATGTATTTGAAAGACTTAAAAACTATTACTGACACATCTATTTCATTTAACGTTTCCATGTGAGCTATTTTAGCAACACAAAATGCAGATCACCTCCCAAACTGACACTGTCCGCCGTTCTTGCCCCACCTCCTCTTCTTCTTTTTCCTCCAGTGCCCCAAGACCAGGTCCGGGATGCACAAAACTTCACTAATTGTATTTAACTCACAGGCTTTCCCTTAACTTCAGAAAAATGCACTTTGTGAGCTACGGGCCCATGCACAAACGATTTTCGCTTTTCCGCCAAAAGAGATTTTCCTTAAGTTTTGTACTTAAGTTAAGGGTGCTGGGACCATCCTTAATACAATGAAGGAACAGCTGCAGAATTAAAACATCGACAAAGAAACATATAACCAGGGAAAATTTGGTCATTTTATATAATACTTGCATTCTCGAAGTAGTTCTACGAAAGTTCGCTTAAAAATATTACCTTAGTGATGTTTAGCAAAGCGGTCAACTGACAGAAAATTTCCTCGCACGTCTGGCAACTTCGGACGGGCTTCCAAGCTGTAGCATCCAATTTTCTATCGGGTACTGTCGAACACTTTGCGGTGCGAATGAAACTAATTTTACACCATAATCTTTGATATTCCTTGATAGTATGGCGAGTTCTAACTTTTTTTGCTTGATTAAAAAATTATAAAAGTGCACAGCTCTTCGAAAGAAACACCCAACTCCGTAGCGAGTAGCGGAACTTTTAGTTAGGCTGATATTTTCACTGCTGTTTCTGTCGACATACAGTAGGTAGTTCTACACAAGAAGAGAAAAAAACAAAATCTTCGGACACTTTGTAGTGCATACGGGGAACAAAAGATTGTTCATGAGTCTGAATTGTCTTTTCAATGCGGCCTTGCAAACACAACTTTGAATACGCGTGCTCCATTCCGATAATTGAGTGCTAGCTGCAAAGCTTTCAGTTTTGCAGCGTGCGCATAGCTAAAGAATCAATTTAAAGAGCAAAAACTGTCTTTACATTTATAATTATTTTTTATTTATCATCTCATTGGTTTTTGAACTGAAATGTGTTGTAACGAGTCCAAAGCAAGAAAATATGACATGTACTCTATGCACAGCAGACGCGGAAGAAATCAGCTGGTCGTCGGTGTTTTATTTTCGCGTTCCATCTCTGCTTGTAACGGGGGCTGTGATTGGTCGATATTGGGCTAAGGACGATTTTAAGCATTTGCACGCAAAGGGGCTTAAAGAGACGATAAATGCCTTTGAAATTGTGTTGTGCATTGGAGATTTGGTGGACTTAAGATGTCCTCAGGATACGGCCATTTAAGCAAATTAAGGAAAAAATTTCTCTTTAGCGTTGCAGGCGTTTTGTGCATCCCACCCAGTTCTGCTGCTTCAAAAGAGATGGCACCTGCTTCGTGGAGAGCCACTGCAACGTCGGAGGAACCCGCCAGTGCGACGCCGTCTCCGCCTGCGCCGCCGCTGGATCAGACGTCATTGGTTTCATAAACGACAGCGACATCACCACCTACCTGTTCTACTTCTTCCGGTGGCAAGGTCAGTTCCAATTGCAAACCTATACTATTTACCAGCTGTTTGACGAAACGCACCAACTGAGGCGTTCTTGGCACGTACGTTCCTTTAATTTAGAAACGGTTAAGTGCCTAACTCGTCAGTTTAGTCGGTGTCACTTTAGTCGGTGTCTCATTCCCAGAACTGAAAAGTTGCGGAACTCTTTGTCGTGATCTGTGTTCGGCTCTGTCAATCTACTGGCGTTACGTTAAAGTTGGCTGTGAGTCTTGTTTTTTTTACCTCCTCCAAGGGGGTTATGTTTTCATAAAGTTTGTCTATTATGCTGTTTGTGCGTCTGTCTGCCACCAAGCCAACTCAAAAAGTTATGAACGGATTTCAACGAAATTCACAGAGATTATAAGGCATGTTAGGAGGAACAGAAGATTCACCTTTTTAACTTCTGGTAGAGATCCGTTAATCAGTTTGTTTGTCTCATTTTTCTTATTGCTTTAATTAAAAAACTTTAGAACGTATTTTTATGAAATTTGCATGATTTGTAAGGTATTTTATACAGAATAATAACCACATTTTGAAAATCTGTTCGTTTGTTTGTCGTTGTGTTTGGTTTTATGCTTGTTGGCACAGTAGCTCAAAAAGTTATGAATGGATCATTATGAAATTTACAGGAATTGTTAGCATTGGTTAGACATGAATTATTAAATTTTGGTGATGATCGGTTGGTTGGTTTGTGTGTTTGACTTATGTTTGTCAGAATGTTCGGTAGCAGTATAACTTAAAAAGTTATGAACAAATCTTCAAACAAATTACAGAAACTTTCATTACTGTTAAAAGGCACAAATTATTAAATTTTGGAAGTGATACAAGAAAAATCAGGGCTGCAGAACTAATTTTAATTTTTCGTTACCCTGCCTTGCTTGGCGGAGGTATTGCGCTCTCACAGTGTCCTGGCTTGATGTTTTAATTAAGTAATAATAATACTAACATTACGTCTGTTAGCTACTTTGACTAGCTATTTCTTCTAACTAGTATGCCTGTTCAACTTTGCAGTACTTATTTCGACTATGTACTTTAAGTGGCCATTTCTATAAGCTCGTTTTAGTTGCTATTCTGATGCCTTTTAGAATGGTGATCACAACTAGCTGTATTGACTAGCTATTTTAGTTATTTTGATTAGCTATGGCGACTCAGTTGTCACTAGTTGTCGCTAATGGCCTTTAGGAAACCCACGACTCTCAGTGTAGCGGAATCTCAACAATTTTCTGTGAGCCACAGACTCTAGGACAGAATTGTTCCTGAGGAAAACATTCGTTTGCACAACGAAATATGGCAACAGGACGGCAGACTGTCACTGCTACGGCAGACTGTCACGGCTACGGCGGAGTGTCACGGCTACGGCGGACTGTCACGGCTACGGCAGACTGTCACGGTTACGGCGGAGTGTCACGGCTACGGCAGACTGTCACGGCTACGACAGATTGTCACGGCTACGGCGGACTGTCACCGCTAGGGCGGGGTGTAAAGTCACGGCTACGGCGGGCTGTAAAGTCATGGTTACGTCGTGCTGTTAAGTCACGGCTACGGCGTGCTGTTAAGTCACGGCTACGGCGGGCTGCTAAGTCACGGCTACGGCGGGCTGTAAAGTCACGGCTACGGCAGACTGTGGAGTTTTCTTGCAGCCACCATTATAGAAAGTCGAGGTGAATCACCGTTTCACTTTCGTTTATTGCATAATTTACATATCGTTCTCAACGTAGCTTACCATTTCACATCAATAATTATGGTAGTTGAAGGACTTTCTATAACATCAAACGCGCATCATTTTGTCCCTGCAGGATATAGCTGGTACCCCAGGTAAAGTTCTGCTTGCACGCTAGTTGGCTAGTTGTTGCTGTTGTTTTTTTCTTCAGTCACGGCTACGGCCGTGACGACTACGGCTCGTTCTTTCAGTCACTTCACCACGCTTTGAATTTTCTCTCTTTTTGGAGTCTCAGTTTCAAGATTTTTTTTTTTTTATTCTTACATTGAAAAGTTTTACTGCATCACAGATTCGATTATTATTTCTGTCCCATGAACCTTCTCCGTTGGTAGATTCTCTCTTTAAACTGATTTACCTAAGCCAAGATTTGATTACAGAGAGGGAAGATCAGACGTACAACATGTCTGTGTTTTGGACCGACGTACGGTAGGGGGACGACGGCGTTTGGCACTTGCCGTATTACGACGACGTGGTATTGGACGAGGCCTGGAAGGACGGGACGCCGCCCCCCGCTGAGGCTCAAGAGAAGTGCGCCGTGACCAGCAAGGCCGATGGCTGGGCCCTGACCCCCCGGGACTGCCTCGATGGGACGGACGTGTGCTTCTTCTGCAGAAACCCCAACGACGACACCTACGCTGAATGTACCTAATAGCTAACAGGCTTTTGGTCTATATTAAGGGTTCGGTCCATGGACTCGTCAAAGTCGATTTAAACCAACGATCCCTGACTTCGGTTTTCTACGCACCCCCCAGTGAGAACAACTTGAAGCACAGGGACCCCTGTCATTAGTATAGCTTCAACTTAGTAGATTCTGCACCGACTGACCACAGAATATCTCTCTATAGATATTTATAACGTTAAGCTTATTGTCATTTAGTTAAAATACTAATGTCGAAGCTTAACACTATACTATACGGCTAAAATATAATCACTCACGGGCATCAGTGCTAATTTAATGCAGTGAATTTTCACATACAACTCTTATGTATGCACTTTAGACTTTCCTCAGATGACTGATGCAGTAATCGTTATTAAAAATATTCTAAAGTTTTCTATGATGAAAAGAAGTGACATTAAGGGGTAACTTCATCCTAATTAAACTATTTCATTTAAAAAAAATAATGTAACAGTTCAATTAGACATGTAGTTCTTGATTTTAACTATAAAATAAATGAGTAACCCGTAATATCAATGCTATAATAGCAATAAAATATTGGTGCAGAAGTTTCAAACGTCATGAACCAGTCAGGGGCTCGTGCTTGAACCAACAGGGGATTTATTGGTCCATGTGCAACCCCAAAGAAAACACCCATCTAGGTCAAGCCCACTCGTCCGTTACCTGAGTCATGTAGGGGCCTCGGCTTTACCCCGCCGAATATTAAATATATATTATTTAAATATTAACGTTACCCTTGAACTAGCTACTTGTCTGTGCTCGTGCCCTGATTGGTGAGTCGCCTCGTCATTGCAAAGTTACTCACAAAGTGGCCGAAAACTGAAGAATACTCGGTAAACTGAAATTTCAGGCTGTCTCAAGCGTACTCGGGTTGCTCTTGACACCTGCAACTCAATTCAAAGCCGCAAAACTGACGCTCTTCTCTGTGTGATTGAAGAAGAATGGCATTGGTTCATACTTTGGTCATACAATGGCATTGGTCATACTCGACTTTGCCGAGGATATTGATCCAGCGCTAAATGGAGATTAGAGATTAGATTAGATAGGCGGCAGTAGACGAACCAATAGGCCCATTCCCAAAGAGGCACCGAAACATACGACCCGGCACTCTATGAGCTATTGCCATTATGTTAGTAGGATATAGAGGACAGGAGAAAAGAGAGAGAGAAAAACGGGGGGTGAAGAGTCCCTGCCCAAGAAACGATCTTGAATGCACGCAAGCACGTTCAAGAGCCGCTGACATGCGGAGCTTAGAGATAGCAAACTGTGTAGTTGGAGCGGGAGAGAGAATGAGATGGATTAAGNTTGGCCGTTAAGAGTTTGCAACTCCCGGAGGAGGAGTTCTCAGTTGCGGAGGATGTCTCTCCCAATATACGTCAAGACGATTTTTAAACGCGTTGACAGACTCCGCACTAACAACAGCGGAAGGGAGTCTATTCCAAGTGCTGACTATGAGTAGACCATCCAAACGGGCGCGCCGAACGGGGGGGGGGGAAATCAAAGATTTCCATCCAAGGCGATAAATGGAAACTTTGCAACTTTCTTTTTCTAAGATCTGGGGTCAAAAAACGGATTTCGTTCTCATTATGCATGCGAGACTTGTGTATGTAAAAATCTCCGTTGGTAAGCAACAAAGTCATTAATTTTAATTGTTGTAATCAGGCATGGACTTGAGGGCATTGTTTCAGTAAGATCGAAAGTAAATTAGCCAATTTCGTTGTTTAGAATTAAGTATACACTTGTATAATTCCTTTTCTTATAGTGCTTTAGTACAGTATAGAAAAACTAAAGCATTGTTCTGTTCTTATTTCAGTGACATACAAGGCTGGCACGCGAACTTAAGCTTATTTTCCCTCCTTTCTTTACACTGATACCCGCAGTTACAGAACACTCGAGTGTTTGCTTGTATACACAAATGTTAGGAAATTCTACCCGCCTCTTGTATGTATATAAATGTATTTATGTATATATGTTTTGTTAAATAGAACGCCGTATTGTTTCGTTACAATATCTTTATTTGTTTTCTCCAAAAGACGAACATCTAAAATAGTTTCTTGATCCGTCTGGTGCAGAAGTTGGCCAAAGCTCAGGTTGTCGTAATCCGGTGNGGGGGGGGGGGGGGAAATCAAAGATTTCCATCCAAGGCAATAAATGGAAACCTTCTAATTTCCTTTTTCTAAGATTTGGGGTTAAAATAGCGGATTTCGTTCCCATTACGCATGCGCAACTTGTGTACATAAAAATCTCCGTTTGGCCACCAATAAAGTAATTAATTTCAGTTGTTGTAATCAGGCATAAACTTGAGGGCAATCTTTCAGTAAGATCATAAGTAAATTAGCCAATTATTTAGAACCGAGTAAACACTTGCAGAATTTCTTTCCAGTTTACTTCTTACGAAGGAATCGGCTTTTCTTATAATGTTTCAGTACAATATAGAAAAACTAAAACATTATTCTGTTCTTATTGAAGTGACATAAAAGGCTGGCACGCAGACTTAAGCTTTATGTTTCCTCCTTTTTTTTACCCTGATACCCGCAGTTACAGAACACTCAAGTAGTTGCTTGTATCTACAAATGTTAGGAAATTCTATTCGCCTCTCGTATGTATAAATATATGTATATAGTGATAATAGTGCCAGTGGGGCGACACCTTAAAAAATTCCATTAGTTTTAGGGCGACATCCGATTTTTAAGGCGACATCTTAATGCGCCCGCTATGTCGTACACATACGAAATCGCTTCCGAGGACCAAAGTACATAAAGAAAAACACTCTACGGGCCGATTCCGCTGTCTTCTCGATAGTAAAGCGTGCTTAGATGCTGCCATCTACCGACACCACCACCATTGTACATACCTCTTATAGAGCCCCCTGAACAATGAATTGGGCTGTGTAAGGTTAGGTAAGGCCAAGACTGGTTTTGCTAACGTCACAATGTCCGTTTATTACTTAGCGTCAATTTTTGATTAGCCAGAAAATGAGATTTCGTTACTCAACGTCAATCTTTGATTGGCCCAGCAATGAGCTCTCGTTACCTAGCGTCAATCTTTGATTGGCCTAACAGTTGTTCGTGACGTCATTAGAACGCTAGCAGAACCAGTCCTGACCCTTGCCTAATTACCTTCCACAGGCCCATTCATTGTTTGCTAGCTTCCTCGTGTCGTCCCAGTGAGCGACGGTTTGCTATTGTCGCCCTAATGACACTACCATACTTTATATATATATATATATATATATATATATATATATATATATATATATATATATATAAATATAATAACAATAATGTAATATAATAATAATAAATATAAATAAGCACAAAAATAAAAAAAGTGACAAAAAAAATTATAAAGTAATTGTAACGACCAAAATGCTTCAAACTGAAAATAAGGATTATAATTCTCTAAATTCTGTGCATTCAGATTTTAGGAAGATATTCTTCAACACGTAATCTCAATTTTCGAAGGTACGTAATGGTACACAAAACATTTTTCCTTAACCACAACATTTGGTGCTGCTTTAGCTGGTCCAACCTTCGTAAATTGAGATTACGCGCTGAAAAATATATTCGTAAAGTTTGAATGCAGAAAATTTAGAGAATGAAAATTATTATTTTCATTTTGAAATATTTTGGTCATCACTATTAGCTATTTTTGAATTTAATTCGACACGTTGTTCCTTTTTTGTGCTAATTTATATACATATTCATATATACATTTACAAGGGGCGACCTAGAATTTCCTAACACTAAACCAGCAGGTTTGGGACTCTTACCAGCAATTTTAAGTGGTGTTCTTGTTCTTGTATCGCTAAACGAGCATCGCTGTCCGAATGCTACTGCAGGGGTAATGACCCTCAACAGAGAAGGGAATGGCAGCTGGAGGTCGCAGGCCGTCGAAATAAGAGCTTCCACGATCTGTGATCGACTGCAACCATGCATTCCTCTGGAGCCAATTGAGATCTATCTGCAGCGCGAACCAGTGCATATTGGTTTCCCAGGTGGATTGTGCTGTCAAGCTAATGTGTTCCGCAGCATGCGGGTGGTTGAAACAGTGACTTCTGCAACGATTTCATTACTCCGAAGTACAATAAAATAAAACATAATAATGTATGAATTTTTCTAAGAGGCTGATTTTAATTCACGCCATAGGGCCGAAACATACCAAAAAGCAGTTCTGCGAGAAGCTCGCAGGCAGTCTGGCAGTTTTTGAAAAGCACGGAACGCATATTGGAGCGCGCACCCCGAACAGCGGCAGTGACCTGCTCAACTGCCGCTGTTCTGTGTGCGCGCTCCCATGCATTCCGTGCTTCTCAAAAACTGCCAACCCGCCTGCCAGCTTCTCTGCTGAACTGCTTTTGGTATGTTTAGGCCCTTACATCGACTTGTCGACTTCTCACCGTAGAGCTGAAATCCGGGAAGGGATGAGTGGGGGATTTTTGAAGAAAATTTCGCACGATTGATTCTGGATTTTCACTGTACTTCCCACTTTAACCCGCGCAGGAAATTCGTTCGGTCTAAAGATGACTAGAAGGCTTATTCACTAGTGAGCTCGAACGAGATATTGCCACAAAAAAGGCGTCAGAGTCAGCCGCTAAAGTTATAATTTACATTAACATTAAAGAGAAACTCTCAGTTTTTACTTTTTATGAATCTACTCTGTCTTTTATAGACAGAGTAGTGGGTGATAACTCCAAAACAAGGACAAAATAAACTCAAACCTAAAGCTATGACGGTAACACAGCCTGCAGAAGCAGTTCACTGTATGAGCCTTTACTTGATGCAATTTGTTGTTTTGGAGTTATCTTCGACTTCTTTGTCTCTAAAAGCAATATTGCCACAGCCCAATATTGTCACAGCCCTATATTGTCACAGTTCTATTTATGACACTTTCACAAATGTGGCACACATTGAAATTAACTTTCATTATTTCCGGCTGCAGCGAGGGAGGCGTTTCCCTTTAAATTGGAAATTGAACGCCGAAGAAATACTCGCATTCACATACATATTTTCCCTCTATTATGAGGAGAAACAATCCCAAGGGAGCCCTGTAGGTTACTTGAACCGTTATAATTATCTAGGCCTTCGGTACGTCCTTCTTTGGTGCCTACTATTTTTCCTTTCATTGAGACGCTCCTACTGATTGTACTTTCTTTTGTTCTTCCTCTTCTTTAACGACTAACGGTTCCGATGCACATTGGTTCTGTGTGGGAACACCCTCGTGCATTGGTTTCTCATTCCTATCGACATACCGCATGACCTTTGCCGCTTCCTCTGTGAAATCGCTCATGTGCGGAAACCATAATTACCTAATTCATTTTAAAAATTGTATATACTGTAATTAATTATATTAAATTAATTATAGCGAATTATAATTAACTAGTGGACCCGCGCGTGAAAAAAAATCCCGCAATAATCGCTTTTTTCATTAATATGGGCCGTTGCGGCATCTTCTCTTCTCTGACTCGCTTCACTTTCTTCATTGATCCTTTGTCGCGCTTTCAACCTTAGGGCTTTTTTTCTCTGACTTGTCGTTTCGTTTCTTCATTTTCCCGTTCACGCTTATCAGCAGCTCTCATTCACGTCTGTAACCGTTTTGTTTCAAGTCTTTCTTGACTGTATCGCATGAACGATTCATCTCTCTCCATGCATTCGTAGCACGTCTACGATCTTGAGACCTTAGCTAGTAGTTCCATAGCTACTACTGATACGTTCCCTATCTTCCTTCTTAATTAGGCGTGCGTCTTCAATAGTGAGAGGCGGAAAAAATCTTGAGTAAAATACTGCAATAAACTTGAATGTAACTCTAGCCAGCTTGTATGCATGTCAGCGCTACGTAGCCAAGATACGGTCTTGCAAACTTAAATATCCGCTTCACTGAAATTTGGGGCTATGAAACATATTTCGCACCCTCAGAGAACGACAGAGTGAGGGATGATATGAGTGGTATGGAGCTGAAGGAGCACATGGTAATGGACAGAAATAAATGGGATAGCAAGATCTGCTTCAGCGACCTCCCTTTGAACGGTAATAATACTGCTGTAGAAGAGGAAGTGAGACAGTAAGCGAGAAGAAATAGTTGTCTACTGCTCGTGAAAAATCACCCCCTCCAGAGCGCTTCGTTGACCATCTGCCGAATTTATATGTCGTGACCTGAGAGAAAAAAGTTACAAAATCGGACTCCAGAAGCTGCATACACAGTGTTCCGATTTCAAGAAGTGTTTCATGCAAAACGTGTCTTCAGATAAAGGGATGAGGATCAGCCGTCGCCATCTTCTGCAACCTGGTCATCGATTTGTAAAATCTGCAACCTGGCTTATTTCCCCTATATATTTCCTTCAAAGCGGACACCAAATAAATAAATAAGTAAATAAATACACTGTTTTATTATATAAGGATTACAATTAATTAATTAAAACTTGATGCGAGGATGGGCGGCTCGCACGTTGTCCCGATTTCATGCAGTGCGTAAAAAGTTGGCATCATGGATGTGACAGCACGATACATGTGCGAGCTGCATATCCTCGCATCAGGCTGGGCGTGCGATTAAATGGTGTAGCCGCGGAATTTCTCCCTCATCTGCGTCGGCTTGGTATGATTCACCGCCAGGAAGTGAGCTCGGCCCTGTGTGCTGCAGGCGTTCAACTCAGTCGTAATTATATTTGTGCTTCTAAAGGAGGAAAACATATCTTGCTTTTCCCAAAACACCCACTATGAAACTCACATGCACTAGTTCGAGCTGCAGATAAATCCCCTTTATAACCCTGAGGAGTTCACGGCTGAAGTCGATCACATTTTTTTTACCATAGACAGACGACTCTTAACACTGCTTGCTACCAGGACCGGCCCTCTCTGTTAATGAGCCAATGCCTCCTAGCGGATTATGAAAGGGAGAAGTGCTGACGCTAGAATGCCGAAGAGAAAGCCTTCATCTCTGATTCGGGAACGGAGCGTCCCGTCTCGTGACAACGAGGAAGGCAGCTCTCCTCTCCTCTCGAAGCTCAGATGGGGTAAGGAAGTTTGTATTGGGTGGCTGGAGTAAAAGGTGAAGGGGCTTCACAATGCGTACGTACATGTATGCTGGTTACATGGCAGCAATATTAGAAGGGCTTAGCTCATTGTGGGGGCTTCAGCCTCCCCCAAAGGCCAGTCGCTGGAGAGGGTTATGTCAAGCGACAAATGTTGACTGGTGTAAAAAAAAAATCCGCCGATTAGAGAGGCATTACGGTAATACTTAATTTCTGTATTTGACAGGCAATGGTAACTATGTCCAGTTTTCAGTATTTCAATTACTTTGTCTCTATTTAGCTAAAAAATGCAGCCGAATATCTTTCAGAATTCTCTTCTCCAGTCATGGGACTTTCGATTATATTGTCTTCGTTTCGTTATCGACACGTCATTAACTGGGACACGATTGTAGGAGGCATATTTCCGTAAATAGATTAAAGCTCCGATAAGCTATTGCGTATTGTTCGTTGCCATCGTCAGGGTGCACCAGTCCCAACTTGAAGAGGAGGCTCCAGAGGGGCCTGGGAAGAGGGGGGAGAAAGTCAAAGAGAGAAAGAGAAGCGAGAAACACGCAGCCCCAAGCGGGTCCAGCCAGAGACTGCTCACCGGAAGAAAGCTATTACATCGGCGGAACAGATACACTAAGTGATTTGCTTTTTTTTTCATTCCAACAGCTCTCATTGCACTCACGGGTTGAGTTCTAGATGTATTTATGAAAAAATATATCTACGAAAAGCAGTGGCGAAGACACCAGCGTCTATTGGCAGCTGGTGAAACGACTGTCAGAACGGGGCAACGGCTTCCATAGTATTTCATCTGTGAAATTTATTCCACTCGGAACGTCATAACACACAAGGTAAAGTAAGTTCAAGGTAATAAGGATTCTGTTTATTATTCAAAGACTTCAAGTTTCCAAGGATTCTAAAAACTCTAAAGACTCGTAGAGGATGCGTGACTAGCAC
>LQNS02278185.1:5865164-5884781 GCA_001587735.2 Parhyale hawaiensis | reverse complement strand
TTTTTTTACATTTTGAAATCTGAATTTTCTCCTATCTTATTCCCATAGAGCGTGACAGGAAAGATATAAATATATAAATAAATAAATAAATAAATAAATAAAAACACGACGTGAATTAATATATAGTAGATTATAATTATCAACCAAAAGGATAGACTTAATATACGGTATCGAGTCCCAGCGTTGAAGAATAAGTATGGTGTTGCCATGCTACAATATGAACGTTTCACGGGTCTGCCTGAAAGGCCTTGCAAAGCCGTGGAAGTTTCACGGGTCCAGCTAGTACTGTATTAATACGCTTGTACCTACCTACCTTTTGTGTCACACTCTTCTTCACTAATAGGTAGAAGAAAATTCAAGCTTTGTTTCCTTTGGGAAGCTGGCGTATCTATGAGACGGCGGGTGTCAATAATCTCTTGGCCACAGACCAGCTCTTTTTAATTATATATATGCGCCTGAAATTTTTACGAGTAAATCTTTGGGACTTTGTGTCGTGGTTTGCTGCCAAAGGAATTCCACGGGTCCAGTTAGACAGAGCAACATATAAATATAATCTACGGGTCCATTTAGACAGGGGCAGCTTCAGTAATTATTATCAGCAAAAAGGTAGGTCGTATAAGATATCATACATCAAATCTCGGAGTTGTTTGTGAAGTTGATGGCGAATTGCCATGGTACAATGTGAAGGTTTCACTGATCTATCGGAAGCGCCTTGCCATGCAGTCAACCTGCAAGGCCTCGCCACGGGCTGCCAGACCGTGAAAGTTTCACGGGTGCAGCTAGTACTAATGAAAGCGTTATGGTCTCACTAACTAACGAAATTACTAGCAGAATTATAACATTCATCCATCTAACTTTAGAGCGATCTAGGACAGAGGAAGCTGTGAACTTTCCTACTCTTGCCAAGAAACAACAGATCAATCATGACTATTGACGGATTCTGATAGCGACAGTGTGAACTGGGCTTTACATAGACAGCAATGCATCGTCTTGAAAAAAAAAAGCTAAATAGGAATGCTCAAAAGGATTTTAACGGTGCACATTTTTGTCAGATGCTTCTTGTCTTGATGCGGGTGTAAACGATGGTGTAATTAAAGCGTATTCAACCTCTGTTTCTAGAGCAATAAGACGCTCCACTGTCGCCTTAACTATCTCTTTCGTTCTCTTAGTTTATATCGCCTTAATTAAACAAAGTAAGCCTGCGTCTAATAGTTGGTCCAGGGACTGTATGCGATCAGAGCACTTTCGACACTCAGACCCAGGCATGTACTTAAAGAGGCTTTGGCTATACACTAGCGGGCAAAATAAGAGAATGATTTTCATTTTTCGAAAATAAAGGTTAACCATGTAGAGCAGGTTAATGAATCTTTTGATGTATTTAACACGTTTCTACAAAATATCAGGACAAACATAACTATATTTAGTACGTTAGAGCAATCTAACAAACAATAACAAAAATTGAACAGTGCAAAATAAGAGAACGATCGTCTCTAAATACAATTTTACAAACAAATAACATTTAACAATGGTCAATTTTAGGTTTAGAACAGTTAGTGTGGAGTACTAAAACCTTTATTTTCCATAACTTTAGCACAGCGACGACTACACGGCATCACAAGTTTCTTACAAAGCTCTGGAGTTATTTTTTTCCATTCCTCATCAATTTTAGTCCACAGATCCTTTACTGTTGATGGTTGTCGTTCTCTTACATTGTTACCTATAATTTTCCATAAATTTTCAATAGGATTAAGGTCCGGGCTTTGGGCAGGCCACTTCATGACTTCNTGCATAAAAATTGTTGGCTGGTTTGGTGATGATCGTAGAGATGGGATAACATATTGCTGTACAAGATTGAGATACATATTAGCATTGACAGTTTCTTTAATGGCCACCAACGGTCCAACTCTTTCAGATGAAAGCATGCCCCACACCATTACGCAACCTCCCCCATGCTTTACAGATGTTTTTTGACACATTTCGGGTTCAGCCTGTCACCTGTTGCACATCTGACATACCGTCTGCCATCAGATCCAACCAAATTAAATTTACTTTCGTCGCTGAAATGCACTCGTTCCCAATCTTCATCTGTCCGAACGATGTGCCTTTCCGCATATTCAAGTCTCGCTTTCTTATTCTTCTTACTGATAAGTGGTTTAGTGGCTGGACTGCGTGCCTTTAACCCACATGCATTGAGGCGACGAGAAACTGTATAGCGAGACACTTCTATGTTGTTATTGACCTTCAGCTTTCTGGAAATAATCGCTGCAGTTTCGAAAAGATCCTTCGGGGTATAGCGTTTCATAATCCTATCAACTCGTACGGTGGTTTTTAGAGGGCGGCCTGCAGATACCCGTGATTCCAGCTGTTTCTTTTCATCATAGAGCTTCAAAGCACGAGAAACAACGCTCTTGGATCGGTTTACCACTCTTGATATGGCCGAAAAAGTAATTCCTGAGGACCTGAACTTAACAATTTCTTCCCGCAGCTCAGGAATACCTTTCACGTGAGGTGCCATGTTTCTAGAATGGTGTAATCGTAAGAGTGGCAGTTCTAGAAGTCATGGACACGAAATTGAATATTGCCAGATGACCGGTATATATGTGAGAATGTTTTAGAGACGATCGTTCTCTTAGTTTGCACTGTTCAATTTTTGTTATTGTGTGTTTGATTGCTCTAATGTATTAAATATAGTTATGTTTGTCCTGATATTTGTTTAAGGCCCCATCAAAAGATTCACTAACCTACTCCCCATGGTTAAACTTTATTTTCAAATAATGAAAATCGTTCTCTTATTTTGCCCGCTAGTGTACTCTACTTGGTTAAACTTTATTTTCAAATAATGAAAAACGTTCTCTTATTTTGCCCGCTAGTGTATAGAGAGTGTTTGAATCTTTTTACTAGTGATTGCGTAACGTGCAAGAGTTACGCAATAGATGAAATGAAAGGCGAGCAGAGAACTTCGAAGCATTTTTCACGGTTCCACTTTTGCTCTAAAATGTTAGCCGCCGAGTCCTTTACAACACGCGCCATTTTGATCGAGAGCTGCTTCAGCTAGAGGGAGTGACGCAGCTAAATGTTGTTCATCAAACTTTCTGTGTTTTTGAAAATGCTAATGTTATTTAATTATCATGCACTGTACAACATAGAAAATTTACGCTACATATGAAAAAACTCGATTGAAAATACGTAACGTATGAAAAAATGAAAGCGCAATCCTTGCGGCGGTGCACGTTTTGCTGAAAAATGTTTACCGTCAACCTCTTCTACCCGGCGTCATCTGCAGAGGCTACCAGCGGGCGACTCCGGCCATATTTGGTGAGATTTTTCTAGACATATAAACTGCAAATATGAACCATGTATATTATTAATAAGAGATTCATGTAATTATTGCAGTTATGTTGTATGTTCTTTGCCAGTGAAGGGTCGCGCGAGTAGGTCATCTTGTCAATGTCGTAGATTCATCTGCCTCATTTCCCCGAAAATGGCCTCACTACCCTTAGGGCTGAGAATCTCTTTACTCTGACCCTACGTGGCTAACCAATTTCTCCACTTTTTCGGAGTCTACTGGACCGATTATTATTATTTTAGTCCCAAGAAATTCATCTCCAATATACAGGCTCTATTAATTTACCACTTCCAGAGTGGAATATATGGATGACAAATACTTGCTATACGGTTCAGCTTTTACGTAATGAATAAATCTAAAGGTGTTTGCTACAGAATGTTTTACTTTATCTATTGCATGCCAAGAGCAACTTTTGTTTACTGGAAAACTCTTCTGTTGCCCTGTCAGTGCTACGTATAATGGAATTCACCCTGAACCTTACTATCAGCTCATAAGTTTCTTGAAGTCTCCATCAACTTTCTCAACGTCTAAACTAATGTCCTTTGCAAATTGCTGCTATTGAAACTATTTTTGTTTCAAAATATTTGTCGCATTATAACAACGGGATGCCGTTGTACACTGCTTGTGCCCACAGATCATAGAAGTGCTATCTACCTTGGACTATACCTTCACTCCTCGTAACTTAAGTAGAGGCATAAATGTAGCGTAGCGCTTCTTTCCTGTGTAATTTACCAGGCTTCCAGCCGGTATTGATGGCGCAATAGCTCTTGATGATCCGTGGCCGACTGCAGCCGTACACTTCTCTAGGGCCAGTTCGCCTTTGTCAGCAGCACGAACCAATGCGTGTAGGTTTCCGAGAAGGGGAGCTGTCAAGTTGGTCTATGTCACATAGCGTGAATTAACGCTATGTATTTGAGTTGAAGCTTCCATTTCAACGACGCAGTTTCTTGTGTTAGCAGCAGGGCAGTGAATTAATCGCTCCTGCCAAGCGTGCCTGAAATTAGCTGAGATTGTCTTGTTCGATGATCGTTTTGTTCAAGTGCGTGTCAACACTAACGTGACACACTACATGCGTGAAAGTTTGATTCATACCAAGTTTCGACGATGATCGCTACGTGAGTAAGAGTGAAGGCGTGCGTCTGCAGTTTTCCTTGTTTCCCATTAGGCATATCTCTACCATTCCATCCTACTCCACTGGTGGGTGGCCCTGTGCCTGGACGCCATGTTCTTATTAAGAACATGGCGTGACACGCTATTGTGCTAACAAGTATAAAATTAAGAACAGTGACAAACGAACGAACAAACGGACCATTACCAAAATTTGGTGATCTAATTTTTATTATATACCTAACAACTCATGTTAATTTCATCAAAATCCATTCATAACTTTTTGAGTTATGGCATCGAGAAAAATGACGCAGACAAACAAGCAAACGGATAGACATATCTTCACCAAAAGTTAATCATCTGTTCCTCCTAACATACCTAACAATCCCTTTGAATTTTAGCCAAGTCGGTTCATAACTTTTTGAGTTACCCTGGTAACAGACAGACAAACACGACGAAAACATAACCTCCTTGGCGGAGGTAATTATAGTGTAGTGATGATTACCGCTATCCTGCTGAGCTAGTGGGAGTACAATGATACTAACCTAAAGCATGTCCTATCTTATCTTTAGTAGCCGATTTGCCGTGGCCAAAGGACTGTCTAATATTTTTAATTGAAAGTCGTGCATATTTCATGTTATATACTGACCCATAGACCACATGTGCAGTCTATGACTGAGCACATCCCTGTCAACGGTTGAGGTATTTACACTTCCAACTTAAACTTTGCATGGCCTGTCGAGATAATCTGAAACATTGCACAGCGCATTATTCGGGCCAGTAGGGCGTAGTGTACCTACTCGGAGTATTACTCTGATTAGGCTTACTACTCCCTACTGGAGTCAGTAGAGGATGCCTTGGAGTTTGCGAGGGTTGTGTATAGAACCTGGGGGAAATGATATCTCACTGAGCGGGACGAAGCAGTGGTTTACTACACTGTACCGCAGAGGCTGCTATCTTAGTTCCGTTCATTATAAAATGTTACGTCGACCGATAGCGCTTCTATACCATCGGTTCCGAATGTAATAAAACACAATCCCTGGTGAAGGCCGCACTCCTTTTCTTATCATTGTGATACAACCAGTGTGCAAATGCATAACAGAACTGGAAAATTGAGTTTTATGCTGTTAGTCAAATACTTTGAAACAAAGGAAAACGTAAGCTTGTGGAAAAGCTAGGTTTCGAGAAATTAGTGAATAATTACATTGCTAGCTCTATGTGATATAACCTGCCGCGGCAGAATGTTAGAGCCTCGGCCTCTCGCACGTTAGTACGAAGGTTCGAGCCTCTGCAACACAGGTGGATTCTTTCGGTGCTTTGCTCGCTGAGTCAACATTTACGACGTTCAGACACTACTGAGGGGCAGTGACTCTAACCAGAGATGGAGATGGTCGGGAGGTCGCTGCAGCACAGACCAGAGCAATTGGATTCCCATTTGGATTGCACGGTCAAGTTGATTTAACCTTTGCCTCAGTTCTACTGTCATAGGTAGTTTTGTCGCCTTGTGCCACACCAGTATATAACACCGTGGAATGTAAATCAAGGTGAAATAAAATATAAGACTAAAAGCCAATCTTTAATATTGAATACACAGCAACAAGAAGGTTTTATTATTGACTAGCCGCAGTGAACTGGGACGTTATCTAAAGATTTTAATCCAATTTTGCATAACATGGAGATGAATTGATCGCTTCCTATTCTGAGGACAATGAACTGTTGCTTTATTAGAAGACAAAAAATGCACGGGCCTTATGCTGGGTTTTTAGGAAAGTAAATCGGTGAACTTAGACTAATTTTAAAGAAATAGTGCTCGTATAGATTTATGTCTGGTCGGACAGAAAGAGAGTTCATGGTCTTACTTCTGATCATAAAATGATAAAGAGAGAGAGAGAGAATTCGCAGGCTTACGTCTGATCTCTAGGAAAGATATTTGCGTGTTTACACCTGATCTGTAGGTCAGGTTGGCTGGTACATCGGGCTTTTCAGGTAAATCCGTACATATTGCTCATTCTAAACTTACGCGCTCATATCTAGCGGAAATATCACACAGGATCTTGAAACGTTAACAGCTAAAGCTTGAAATTATAAGAATACGAGTTTTATCCAGCTACGACAACTGCTTCCACAAGCTTTCGGAATTGGGACCCAGCGCCAATAACCTCTGCTCCTTCCAATGATCCAACGGCATTTTCATATCCTTTTTGGATTAGATAGGCGGCAGTACACGGACCAACAGGACCATTCCCAGGGAGACACCAGGACTCACGCCCCGGCTATTATGTTAGCATGATATAGATGACATTTGGATTAGATAGGCGGCAGTTCACGGACCAACAGAACCATTCCCAGGGAGACACCAGGACTCACGTCCCGGCTATTACCATTATTTCAGCATGATATAGATGACGGAGGAAAGAAGAAGAAAATTTTTGATGGCAGTCACAGAGTTGTGGGAATATGCGCATATTTGGCATCAGTTCGCAACCAAAAACTTAGTCTAACGAGTTTAGGACTGGGGAGTTTGAAGGTTAAAAGTCTGTCTCACAAAATTTGTTTTAGAACCTCTCAACAGCTCTACAGTCTTTCGAGCCGTATGAGCGGGAGCAGAGCCCTGTTGGAAGATAAACTTCCCATTTAAGCTTCAACTTTCACCCACGGAATGATTTCCGTTTTCAAGACGTTGTAGTGAGATTCGGCATGCAGCTTTTCGGTTTTGGCGAAGAAGTTAATATAGAGATCGTCCTCACTTGAAACATCGCACAAGGCAGTGAAGCCAGAGCTGATTTTGTTGCAGTCACTGCAGAATAAACTTCAGATTTAGAAGAAGCAGTAAACCGACCATTTGTTCTGATATGAGTCCTATTCCCAGTAAAAATCTACTCATCTGAAGAAAACTTGATTTTTTGGAGTTTTCAACCAAGCGAACTTTTTTCATCTCATCGGTTAGGAGATTCTTTTGACCTTGGACATAAGAGGAATACCAAGGTCTTTCTCTGCCCGGTGTCCTATAGGGATGCTAATAGACCTTTCCTTAGCCAATGTTTACCTTGGTGAGGTTTTGATTGGCTTCAAGGTTTCTCTAGAGAGCAGCTAAAAAGCGAGGGTTGCCAATTTTGTCTTTTCTTACTCTGTGGATAGCTCTGCAATCCTGGAAAGCTTTCTCTAAACGCTTACAAACATCCTAAACTGCACTGGTCAGCAACCGGTACACTTCCGAGACCAGTATAGTGATTTCAAATAATTTTGACGTCACTGAAAATGAATGTTATAGTTAAAATTCGTTTTTAGCTCTACTTTCCAATTACACACCTCCGTGTCACCGCAAGTACAACGGGCTTGCAACGGTATGGTTCGCACCACACTCTCATTCTCGCTGCCCTTCCGCACTGAACCAGCTGCCATAGAAGGTGGTTGTGCATCTGTGTACAGTATTATATTCTGAGGTGATGTGTAGGTAATAATATTAATTGAACATAATTAAATTTTGAAAAATATTCGCTGAGCATAAAAATTTTCGCCCTCACATCAGTCATTGGAGCCTAGAATAAAATGAAAAAAGTGCAACATCTACCTTTCGTTCAGTTCAACAAAGTTTTGCCATCACGACTACCGATATTTCTAAGACTTTAGAAAAAAAAAAACTTGGCTAGTTAGAGCTGTGAATAAATCCTGTCAGGGATTCAAATATTTAAAACTCCCCTATACCTTAGCAACGATAAGTTGGAGGAAATCTGCATTGGCCCTCAGATTCGCGAGTTTATTGAAGACATTTACTATTACTCAGCACTTCAAAGAAAGGAGAATGATGTTTGGAAAGTATTCAAGTTTGTGGCCAAGAAATTTCTCAGAATCAGAGAGAAAGTAATGTAGGAAGAATTCGTATAAAACTCGCCAACGCTAACAAGAACATGAAACGGGACGTATCACTAGAATCCAATTTTTGAACTGACATTTAGACTTCTTTCCAGCAAACTGTATGGTATTTAGTGGTGAACGTGGTTACCTTGAGAGTCTTCGGAAGAAGTCCAGGTGATGTTGTTCACGTCACCCCACGTGTGTGGAGTCACTCTGCTGGGTGTCTTCTGTGGTGCCGCAGTTTGCGACCAACGAGAGAGCCAGCAGCGAATTATCTCTACAGTGCACGTAACCGCTGACCGCTGGTCTATCTGGTATTCTTCTTAAATGTAAATCCAGCAAATTTTTGAACTCTACAGTTTTGATATCAGTGGCGTTCTCAGAATCAGAGAGAAAGTAAAGTAAGAAAGTAAAGAGGTTCGCCGACAAAGATTTCAGCCACGGAAATGAGTCTTACGTTAGCTGGAGCAAAGTAATGCAAGCAGATTATGGCTTAGATTACACCGAGACTTTTCTATAGCCCTGTATAAGCGTCAAACAAAAGAGATAGAGTAGATACGGATAAGGGATTAAAAGAAATTAACGCATACTGTAGGTTATAATAATATACTCAATAGCTACATGTGTCGCATTTTTCAACCCACAGCTAATGGGAAATTACTAAAGTGACATTTGGATTCAGAACCTAACAAATACCTACCTATGAACGATGTCATTCGAGGTGAACACATTGTTTAAAAAAATAGGACTGTCTGCCCAGGATCCTGACGGAATTTAAACAATCTAGGCTGAACTGCAGCCCCGCACGGGAAGTTTACAGATTGCTGAACGTCCGGACAACTCAATTTGCTGTGTTTGTGCTAACAATCTTATATAAGTAAGCATAAGTGGCATGTTTTAGCGTTGCAAAATTTAGAGTGTAATCTAGGTTGCAACCTTTTTAAAATTTGTAGGAATTTATCTGAGAGACCAGGTGTCACTCCATTCAATACAGGAAAAATCTGCCAGCGGCCTTAATCTGAAATGCATGATGATTAAGCTGCTGGGCCGCTGTTGTCGCACAGGATGCAGACGTCCGCCCCGTCCAGACAGTCCCGCGGGGTCAGGTACCAGTCGTCGGCTTTGCTGATCACGGCGCACTTTTCTGGAGCGTCCTCGGGGGGCGGCGCCCCGCCCTTCCAGGCAGAGGCCTCAACCTCATCTTCGGATCCCTCGGAGCGCCAGATGCCGTCCTCACCCCGCACTGCGTCGGTCCAGAACACGGACTGCTTGCGCATCAGATTCGGCTGCTCTGAAGGAAAATTTAGATTATTTTAGATTTGTCAGCTTGCACTAGACGGACCAGTAGCCCCATTCGCAGAGAGCAGCAGGGGCTTACATAGTTCATTTACTACGGATACTTATGTCAGTTTTAAACGAACACCCTGTTGACCAATTTCAGCCAATCGGTGACCGCCGTGACTAGCGTCAATTTCAGCCAATAGGCGATCGCCGCGTCACTATGCTGACGTAACAAATGAGGCCGCGAGGGACGGCTCATTGTACCACAGTATACCCGAAAAATTTTCCCGCCACCTGTTTATCATTTATTATCTAAACTGATACTACCCATACACTTAATTATATAAGTAGAGGAAAATAATAGACCACACATATGATCTATTGCATCTTGATTTCCGGCGCCATGAAAAGAAACATCCGAAAATATTTACCTAAGTTAATTTAAAGCGAATGCTTTGCGCGATTTAGAATGAGTAGCATAGGTTTAATAAGACAAAATTAGACGATTTTCATTCACTAAAAATTTTTTGCATTACAACAGGATATAAAGTAAATATTAATATAATATACGTACGTGAAAAGCTCAACAAACTGCAATTCAAGAATTTTACAAACGTTTATGTAATAAACAATCGCCACGCACACTTCGCCTGTCGAACATACGAAAAAATTGTGGAATTATCTAAGATGCCTCGGTTTTTGGATAACCCGGGATACATTGCTGCAAAAGGAGTGACGCTATTGGCTGATACACTTTC
This sequence comes from Parhyale hawaiensis, assembly GCA_001587735.2. Taxonomy (NCBI): domain Eukaryota; kingdom Metazoa; phylum Arthropoda; class Malacostraca; order Amphipoda; family Hyalidae; genus Parhyale; species Parhyale hawaiensis. The sequence goes on along the minus strand of LQNS02278185.1, from coordinate 5,874,434 downwards.
GTGTGACGTCACTATTCCGCAACTCCAGGCTCTACTGCCTGACATAGCTTCTACAGTAAGTGAACTGCGAGGCTTATGCTTGGCCCTCTATAAGATTTATCCATTTGTGTCAGAATCATTTAGATACCCGAGCACGAAAATATTTGCTACATTCATCCTCGCTTTACATCAGTTTTTTTTTCAAATAGCCAAAAAAAGAATTTTTGCTCTCATTAATTTTATTCCACTGAACACGTAGTACACCGGACTGTATCTCTATTTGCTTAGCTGGACGATGAATTGCGCTGGTCACATTTAGTCCTTGATCCGAGAGGGAGGGAGTGTGTGTACAGTTATCTTGATAGGTTTATAGGTTTAATACACACAGACACATTGATACAATACAATCATCGTTTTGGTATGTGAGTGAGAGATAATTAGAATGATGTATCTGCATAGCCACTAGCAGTTAAGTATAACTTTTTTGGCAAACATAAAAACAAAGGCTAATACAATTGCAATACATATTCTTCAAAACGGTTTTTAAATAGATTATCAGAAATTGGGTCTAATAAATACAAAGGAATTTTATTAAGAAGCAATGCAATTTGAAAAACTGTTGAGCGTTTTTCAACGTCAACACGCACATTAGGGAGATTGAGAACAGAACGTCTCATTTCGTAAATTTGTTGGGGAATAAGTGGACTGAAATGCTTTTGGAATTCTTGGGGATGAATTATTTAACACGAATCGAAAAAATTTAAGTAAGGAATAGTTATAGACATCCTGATATTAAAACAATTTTCAAAGTAGAGTACATATCACTGTAATTCAGTAGAGAAATATTGTTAGCGTTACGTTTAACGCGAAATATTCGCCTAAGTATATTGTTCAATATTACCTCACGATTATGACAACGTGGGGCTCCACCCCAGATGATGCTATACTGGACCAGCTCTGAGTGAGCTAATGAGCAATAAACCATTTTTAGTAATTCTCAATCAATATAGTTGGATATTGCATAGATTATACCAAAGAACTCTGCTCAGCTTCCGCCCTACTTCCTCGATGTGGACCTTACAATTCAGCCGCTCATCCGAAATCAATCCAAGATACTTTATATGAGGCACCCACTCGGGTTGATTATTGTTAAAGAAGATAGGTGACAGCTGTGGGTGAGTACATGGTGAGAACAGCATTAATTTGTTTTTATTTTCGTGGGCTGTTATTCTATTTTGAATTAACCTTTCGGACAATACATCTATGAAATTTTGTATATCGGCGAGAGCAACCTGAAAATTAGAACTATTGGTGTAAAAAAATGGCATCATCCGCATACAATACACAGTTCATGCCAAGGGTAGTTATATCATTGATAAAAACATTGAAAAGAACCGGACCTAGAATGATTCCTTGAGGAACACCTTAGGTAATGGTAATGTATGAGATTTGGCATCGTTACAGAGTAGATATTAGTCCCTGTTGTACAGGTAACGTTTTACCACTGTATTTGCAGCGTTCCAAACGCCAAAATAATCGAGTTTTTTTAGTAGAAGAGTTTTATCTATAGTATCAAACGCCTTCCTGAGATCAACGAAGAGACATATGCCATATGTTTTATCATGGAAGCACTTCAGTAGGTCAGTTGCAAGATGAACTAGAGCACTCTGAGAGCGCATACCTCCGGCAACCGAGCCAACGGTAGCAAAAAATTCAAATTGGCTCAAGAACCATATTTTTCTTTGTATGAAATCCAAAATCTAATAATTTGTGCCTTTTGGTGGTAATAATAGCTTGTGCAATTTTCTTGAAGATCCGTTCATAACTTTTCGAGTTCTACTGTTAACAAACGTTATGACAAATATGAGTCAAGCGAACAAACCGATCTGCACCAAAATTTAATCATTGATGTCTTTTAACATTACCAACAACTCTTATAACTTTTTTAAATATCCATTCATTATTTTTTGAGTTATTGTGCTAACAAGCATAAAATTAAAAACAGTGATAAACGAACGAACAAACGGATCATTACCAATATTTGGTCATTTACTCTTTGTTATATACCTAATAACCTATATTAATTTTATAAAAATCCATCCATAACTTTCTGAGTTATAGCATTGAGAAAAGTGAAAGTGAGGCAGACAAACAAACGGATGAACATATCTTCACCAAAAGTTAATCAATCATCTGTTCCTCCTAACATACCTAACAATCCCTGTAAATTTCATCCAAATCGGTTCAGAACTTTTTGAGTTATCTTAGTGACGGACAAACAAACAAACAAACACGACGAAAACATAACCTCCTTGGCAGAGGTAATAAATAAAATGCTTCAGACCTACCAACCTTGCCACTTTGCCAGCACAGCCGTCGCTTGTTGGTGGTCAGCACTGGTTGAAACAGAAACTATCCTCGCTTCAGCAGCAGCGCAAACTAAGCTGGCAGCGCACTTGCGTGTTCCGTTACCATCGCAGTGGCTGTCGAAGTAACACAGATCTAATAGTATTCCTTCCTTGAGGCAGAGCGAGTTCTGTGGCTCTGTGTTGGGAGACAGAAAAAGAATTTGTAAGCTACGAAAATTTTTGCCAAGCACAGCCAAGCGCACTTTAAGGAGGACTGCGTGCAGTTTTCACTGAAGACTGCGGGGCCTGGGAATGGGCCTTTTGGTTCGCCTACTACCGCCTATCTAATCTAAATGAAATTAGTTCTCAAACTAAAGCAATCTTTCCATAGACGTTTAATCAAATGAACTTCAAGTTATTAGAAATTCGCTGATTTACTTATCATTCAAAAATTTTGAAATAACGGCGCAAGTATACCATTGTATTACCAGTAGAAGGCGTTCCATCGGATCGCCACAGTCGATCTTAGCCACGCCCACTAGACTGGACTTATATGGAGCTGCTCCAAATTGGGCTGCAGTTGCTAGAAGTCACCCAATGGTGTTGAGCCGAATAAAAACTCAACATTATTGAGTAAGACAGAGTTCTTGGGAGACTCTCATAGTTAATCATTTAAAGGCTTACGAATGAAACACGAATCTACGATTTGAAGCCAAGGCACTTGCATGCAGTTAGAAAATAGTCAAATCGAATGCGTCTTAAGTGAAAACTGCACGCAGTCTCTCTTAAACGAGACTAATAATTTTGTAGTCTTCAGTGAAAACTGCACGCAGTCTCTCTTAAACGAGACTAATAATTTTGTAGTCTTCAGTGAAAACTGCACGCACTCCCTCTTAAACGAGACTAATAATTTTGTAGTCTTCAGTGAAAACTGCACGCGGTCCCTCTTAAACGAGACTAATCATTTTGTAGTCTTCAGAGAAAACTGCACTCAGTCCCTCTTAAACTAAACTAATGATTTTGCCATAAGTTTAAGTTATTTTTTAAATAAATAGAAATGACAAAAAATTGCCCAATCCATGAAAGATAATCTCCCCCCCCCCTCTCCCTGCAGCCTAGCTACTGTTAAGATATTTAGAGAAGAGGAAGGAAGGAAAACACGTGGTATGTTTAGATAATTGCCGAGCCCATATGCAAAAGCGTGTTTCCAAAATTAAATGGTACAAATAGGGAAACCCCCAAAATATTTTCTTGAAATCATTAATATTGATGAAGTGTTCCTGGCATTTGCAGATGGAATTGGAAATCAACACCAAAGCCATTTCTCCTTCTGCCAGATAATAACATTTAATTTCCTAATGATATTCTATTAAATGAAACTGCTGCATTGCTAGTATTTAATTTATCCTAGTTAAATATTGTTCCCGTTTTTAAAAAAAATGTAGCAATCCTGAGCTAACTTATAACTATTCATTTCAGTTAAACCTAACGCAACTTTTTAAACTTTCACGAGCCCCATAAATAACCCTAGCTAGCTACTTAATCCTGATGAACTTAGACCAAAGAAACATGGGAACTTTTCTCCCAAATCTTCTGATTACGCTGCCGTGGATACAACATCGGCTTGTCTAATGTTTTGGTATTCAGATGCCATAGTCAAACCAGCGGAAGCAGTCCTTTTGGGGCGAGGCTGAATTGAACGCAGCAGTGCCAAATCTAATCTATTGACTAATCCTTTTTGAGTTATAGAAAATAATTTTATCGACTGAGACAAGTTATACCACGCGCTTAAGTGAGATTTGGCAACGTTGCTTTGCGTTCTTAGCCACGCCCATCGGACTCCTTACGCTGGTCTGACTATAGTACCAATTACGCATGCCAGTACTGTACGTGTACGTCAGTAACGCATACTAGTACCTTATGTAAGAAGCGCATGCTAGTACCACACATCAATTATGTACTCTAGTATCGTACGTCAGTTACGCACACTAGTAAGGTAAGCACGTCAGTAACGCACGCTAGTAAGATCAGCACGTCAGTAACGCACACTAGTAAGGTAAGCACGTCAGTAACGCACGCTAGTAAGGTAAGCACGTCAGTAACGCACGCTAGTAAGATCAGCACGTCAGTAACGCACGCTAGTAAGATCAGCACGTCAGTAACGCACGCTAGTAAGGTAAGCACGTCAGTAACGCACGCTAGTAAGGTAAGCACGTCAGTAACGCACGTACGCTAGTAAGATTAGCACGCCAGTAACCTGCGCTCGTACCGTACGTAACACGGCCCCCCTGCACTCACCGTAGTCCCCCACCAGTTGGTACTGGTCGTTGCACAGGAGGGGACAGTCTCCATCCGTCTCCTGTCCTGGCGTCAGCCCAAGTCCCTTGTGCTCGCAAACCTGAGCTGCAGGGTACGCAGGAGAGTTACTTAAAATTCGGCAGCAATTGTCATGGCAGTTCATCAAATTTTCTATACTCCCAATGAAATCTTTAGGGCAGCATGCTCGCTCGGCTGTGGACTAGCGCATGCTGAAGTTCGCATACCAGCCTGCGCTCTAGCTGGAAAAATGGGTTCTTCCAGTGTTTCTGCGCTTGCCACTTCATTGCTAGGGCACTAGCCTACACCAACCATAGGAACCGTTAAGGGATGGCAGTCGTCAGTGGAGCCTCCCGTCTATGAAGCCAAATAGAGATGAAGTCAACTGCAGCCGTATCCTCCTGTATCATCCATTGCAAAAACAGATATTTGGCAGGGTACTGGCGATCTTTCGGCTTTACTGATAATCGAATTAGCAGGTTATTCGTAACATTATGACCAAGAAGCCGCAAAACCCTGTAAAAAGGCTGCAAGGCTGGGGAGTAAAGTTTTGTGTAAAAAGGCTGCAAGGTTGAGAAAACAATGCCCTGTAAAAAAGCTGCAAGGCTGGAAAAGTAAAGGCTGCAACGCTGAGAAACAAAGTGCTGGAAAAGGAATATTCAACACTGTGCCTGTAAAGAAGAATAAGCGTTTCTACGCTCTCAGTTTTAGTGTATATTTATATATATATACTTTTAGATGACAGTTTAACACGACACAAACTCCCGTTAGGATGACATATTCTAGTTAGAACGACAGGAATGCTGTCAGGTTATCAGACCGCCCACTGTACGTACTTAGCGTCAATCTTTCATTGGCCTTACTTAGCGTCAATATTTAATGACGACGCTAAGTAAGGCCAATCAGAGATTGACGCTAAGTAAGGCTAATCAAAGATTGACGCTAAGTAGCGAATAGCTAACCAACAATGAGCTCATACGACGAGAACCTTGTAAATTAGGAGGCCAAGACTGGTTCTTCTAATGTCGTAAAGTACGTTTAGAAACCCTTTAAAACACATAAAATACAGTACTCTATGCAAACCAGACCTTGCGTCTTAACCTACAAGGTTTTCGGGGTAAAAGCTCATTGGGATGGGCTGCAATACTTGCTAGGGTGGTGGTCGGTGATGTTGGTGATGGGTGGCAGTATCTAAGCGCGCGTTTACTATTGAGAAGACGGCGGATGGCCCCGTAGAGTGTTTTCAGCGTGTCGTTCTAATGGGTGAATGTTGCATGATGTCGTGTTAAAGGGACTTATAAATATGTATACATAATACAAGTATACTTGAAACGAAAATGACATATTTCTTTTAGAAGCTTCACAGAAGCCTTTTCCAAAACTTTATATTTTCTTGTGACATTTTCACTTTATATTCTTTGGATCACCGTCTTACAGCGATAAAATCCATATATTTCTGTTAAAATGTGACGTTTCAGGAAGCTGTGCTCATACTCATGCTCAGCTAAAAACTGCCAGTCATCCTGGCGCTAGGCCTAACTATGGTGCAGGGTAGAAACGGGAATACGAAAGAAAGTACAAACAATTATTGAAGGCTAACTAAAGAAAGTCGCAACTTTAAAAGTTTTTTTTAAGTTTACCGTGAAACTAATACAAAGGGTGCTACTCATACATAAAATGCGCAGTGAATAGCGCAAGATGCTATGCAAAAGCTCGCGAGAAATTACGCTATTGTCATAAAAATGCAACCAAAAACGTTGTCAGAAAGTCTTCAGATGGTCGACATATGTTCGCTAGAAATGATTCCATCGTCATAAAGATACTGGTCAAAAGCTCGGCAAAATAAATTCCAGTCATAAATATTAGCAGTAATTACCCTACTATCACAGAGAAATTTGCCAAAAACCTCGGCAGAGATTACTATATTTTTTAATAAAAATGATACTCAATCTTCATTAGGAATGCCTCAATAGCCATAGTGATGCTAATCAAAAGCTCGTCAATGCAACTCACAGGGTCACCATACGTCATTCGATTGTCATGAAAAGTATTATGCATATTGTCAAACAGATACTAGTCACTAACTAGCCGGAAATTACTCTGCTGTCATATGACATTGTCAAAATCTCGCCGGAAATTACTATATTGTCGAACAGATACTAGTCATTAAATCCTGAGAAGTTTCTCCGTTATTATGAAGATGCTAGTTACAAGCTCAGCAGAGAGCACTCCATTGCCAAAATCAAACCAGTCAAATACTTGGTAGAAATCACCTATATGGCATGAAGAAATTTGTCGACAGTTCGGCAGAATATGCTCATTCGACGTAACAAAACTAAACAAAACTCTTCAAAAAGTTTTCCCTATATCCAAAGGAAATGAGTTGAAGGATTTACAAAGCTGACCCAGTAGTCGTAAAAAACTTGCTAAAAGTTCAACCAAACTTACTCTTATTGTCAAAAAGAAAGTCAGAAAATATGCAGAAATCATTCATTTATCATAAAAACTAGTAAACAAAATCACATTGTCATGAAGGTAGTACCAACAAGTTCAGCAGAAATTGTTCCACTCGTGAAAAGTGGTAGAAATCCAAGATGTTCAGCAGAACTATTCTACATAGTGTCACAAGATACTAGTCAAATGCTCTGCAGAAAGTACAGTATTATAATCAACAACTAGAAGGCTTACATGATCACTCTGTTGTAAAGAAGTTGGGCTACAGATCAGTCGAAATTACTTGTTTACAACAGTAGAGAGTAAAGCCGCGAAATAGTACATTTTGAGGGTAACCTACCCTCGCGGCTCCCCTCGCACGTAAGCTTTCGGTTTATAGCGGCCAATGCACTACCGGTTTAGCTGGGGTCTGGGGGGGGGGCACACCGGATGTGGGCGGGGCCTGGGAAACAGGAAGAAGTGGTGCGGTGACCCGGCGGCGCGAGGGGAACCTACCCTCAAAAAGTACTACTTCGCGGCTTTACTCTCTACCTACAACATCAGGCAGAACTTGAATAGCTGCCACAGACCTCATTCAGGTGATGCTGAACACACAGACCCTGGATCCGATCCCCGCCAACACACGACATAGAATCAACGTTGTGAGCGGTAGCTCAGCGTGCTGTGCACTTTCGTCAAGGGACTCCAGATAACGTTCTTAGCACGTCGTGTCACAACTTGCAAACAACGTACAGGCCACGTCCGTAATACCTTGTTCTGGGCGGTCCCTTAGCACCTTGTGATACAACGTACTGGCAACATCTTTAGCACCTTGTTCTGGGCGGTCCCTTGTAACACAACGTGCTGGACACGTCCTTAGCACGTAATGACGCGACTCGCTAGAGACGTACCAAACACGTTGATAGCCCGTTGTGATACGATGTGTTAACAACATTATCTGGAGCGAGCTGAATTGACAATGTCACGTAGCTATATGGAGGTCGCCACAACGTAGTCAGCACGTTTGCTCACAACGTGCTGACTACGTTATCTGGAGTCCACGGATCAGTGTACATAACACGTCGATCTGTAGACTGACGACCTCATTTCTAATTAACGTCAAATAGTTAGCTGGGATATAAGTTTACCTTGCATGATAAATAGAACGTACTTCAAAGACATCCATACCCGGCAGACTGGCAGTGCTAGTAAGCTCACCATTGTAGATGGATGGCATCCCTAAGTGAATATGGAAAGCCTCCATTGAAAGTGATAAACCCAACAGAATGTGGGGAACTTTTTACTGAAGTTGTCATGATTAACAGACAATATAGACAACTTTTCACTGCAGTAATATACCCAACAGAATTTAGACAATTTACTGGCAAAGTTGACGTAGACAACTTCACCCGGATCGTCGTCGCAGGACTGCTCGCCGTCAGCTAGGTAGATGCCGTCCTTAGTGATGAGGCAGGCAGATGACTCAAACTTGAACATCAGGGCGCCTGTGGTCGGGACAAGAAGGAAGCATTGGTTAGGTTACATATAAATACACTTTATTTGGTATCCATAGGGAAATGGTACGCGTGCACAGGACACAGCTTGATGTTAGAGGTACATATAAATACAAAGAACTGGTGAAACTATTACAAACTACACTGCATAGCGGCCCATTGTTTGGCTCCTGTTCGGTAACAATATACGCTGCCATCGGCAGTACATGTTATTTTATAGCCGGGGCCATTGCTGATTACCTGGTCGCTATTACTAATATTAATATTAAAACTACACGCCACGACGGACAGGTAGTACAACCCAAATGAGGCACATAGCAACACCGGGAAACCAGAAACGCTAACTGCGGACCTCAGAAGACGCCCAGCAACGTGACCCCACACACGTGGGGTGACGTGAAGAACGTCACCTAGACTTCTTCCGAAGACCCACAAGGTATACAACGTAGGTAGGTAAAGAAAATCCAGCAAAAAGCCATTAACAGCTGCCTTTAAGACCTGCAGGCCAACGCGACCGAAAGCCGATCCTGATAATAAATTTCAAATCTTACCAGACCAAGGCACGAAGCGCCGACTGAGCCGACTAGTTCGGCATCTAACATTCTCCAACGTGAAAGAATGTGCGTCAACCGCAGGAAGTGGAATCCTCCTAAAGACCTTGAGGGCAGGGACAGAAGAAT
>LQNS02278185.1:5852640-5865149 GCA_001587735.2 Parhyale hawaiensis | reverse complement strand
GGCACGAAGCGCCGACTGAGCCGACTAGTTCGGCATCTAACATTCTCCAACGTGAAAGAATGTGCGTCAACCGCAGGAAGTGGAATCCTCCTAAAGACCTTGAGGGCAGGGACAGAAGAATACAACTAATGTCTCTCATTGTTGTACACTTTATATGTAAAGCATACCCAGTCCGGCCATCCCTCTCCTATGGAACAGGTTCTCCAGATCATTTTCAGCGCACATCCTGCTGGCTCAACTAACAAGTCGGTCCAACAGACGCAAATGACTATCAGCAGCTGAAACCCAGACTGGTGAGCAATAGGTACTCCATGGCAGGCAGCAAAAAAGCATATAAACATCCACGGACAACCTCACTGTCCCAAATACAGCATTCACCTTACGCAGGAGCCTAATCTTAGTTGAGGCACGTGACACCAGCTGCCTGATATGCGGCTCAAAAGTAAACTTCTCATCAAGGACAACACCGAGTATCTCCAAGGAGCTCAACTCCTGGAGAAATGTGTCATCTATACTTATACTTAGTAGCATTCAACTTCATGCTCCAGGCGGAGCACCATTCATTAATGCGAGACAGGTCCATACTCAGAGACTGGGTGACAGCATTACGCATGCGGGGGCAGATGTCACTGCTATCAAAGTGGAATCTTCGGCATAGTTATCACCCGCGAACGAAGTGAGAGAGGTGAGAGTGATGAGATGATAATGGCTAACTCGGCGCTCAAATTCGCATCAGAAAAAGAAAAAGACAAAGCACTCGCATTTCTGGATATCAACATCAAGAAACAAGGATCGGCGCTGTCTACACAAAATCCACGAAGAGAGGTGAATGAATTAATTTCAAGAGCATCTGTCCCCACCGCTACAAGACAGGAGTCATCAAAACCCTCACCAACAGAGCTTACATTATTGCTAGCGACTGGGAATCATTTCATCAAGAAATAATTCGCATCACACAACTCCCCACCAATAACAACTACCCAATGGCAACCATAGATGATGAAATTCAGACCGTCTTGGCAAGGAAGTGCAAATTTAACCCAGCGAGAAATTGCAGCGAACAGGACAACATCAAGTTATATTTCCAAGGAAGAAATTCAGACCGTCTTGGCAAGGAAGCGCAAAACTAACCCAGCGAGAAATTGCAGCGAACAGGACAACATCAAGTTATATTTCCAAGAAAGAAATTCAGACCGTCTTGGCAACGAAGCGCAAAACTAACCCAGCGAGAAATTGCAGCGAACAGGACAACATCAAGTTATATTTCCAAGCACAAATGATCTCCAACTACAAAACAGAAGAGCACCATCTGCGTCGCATTATCAGTAGAAATGTACAGGCCAGGGATGACAGCAAGAACGCCCAGCTCACTATATATTACAAAATCCTAAAACTCTAACAACTACTCGTCTGCAACAATATCCATAGCCGCCTCCAAAACTTCAACTGTGTGTACCAGTACACGTACAACTTTAAAGAGTGTAACTCTTCCCAGAAGTACATCGGTTACACAGAGCAAACCCTGGAAGACAGATTTAAACAGCACCGATCCGTCAAGCAGCATCTCAAGACCGTCCACAACTTACAGCGAGCATCACCACGAGCAATTTTAGGATCAGTAAAGGTACTAAGAAGAGCCAACAGCAAGCAAAAATTTCTCATCCTCGAAGCGCTTTATATCGAAGAAGAAAAACCCCAGCCTGAACAACCAAGAAGAAGGTCAAGATCGCATCGTGCGAATATTTTAGCTATAGCAGTGCAATAACTTGTACAAATTGTAGAGCATATCAGTTAAAATCGTTTATTGACCATCACTTAGTACAAATGTGTGCTTCCTTAGTACAAATCGCTCAAGTTCTTAGGACAATTCGTTTGTTATCGGTACAAATTATCTTGTCATTCAGCTTGCACAAGTTTTACCTTTTCACAGCTTACACAAATTTTATAGTTTTACAGCTTTTTTAAGTTTTACCCTACTGACCGCAGCACAAATATTTCCATTTATTTTGATCTCTGAATCCTTTTATCTTTAAGTAGAAATTATCGTCTATCCTTACAATTCTTTTGACAATCAACTTGTTAGTACCTACCAAGTAAATATTTGTATAAAGCCTACGTAAGATTTCAAAGTAGTGCATCATCCATTGTAGATAAATTGTGGAGTAAGTACTATAGTTGGCATCTGACCGGTACGGTTATTAGCGCGTGTCTACTGCTCCGCCTTCATTTTAACTTGCATGACTATGGGTACAGGTAGGTACCCGAAACGTCGCTCATGGATCCTATTAAAACTTTTAGCCAAGTGGTTTCCTTTCATCGTCTTGCGAAGCTCTAGTGCTGACGTAAAAGAAGCATTTCATAAGTTTGGTGGGTTGACCTAGATGTGACCCATGCCAAAAAAAACTAGACTTAGCTGGCCAGAAAAAATGACGGGGTTGAATTTTCTACACCACGGCGAATTCGCCTCCACCGCGGCAGATCGTCTGGTGAACAAGCCGTTCAATTTTTTCCTATGTTGTTATTGAAGAGCTAATCTCAGGTGAGGAATAGGGCTGTACCCTAGCCTCGTTCATCAAAAATGACTTCGTTGAATTTGCCCCTACGCGGGTGATGATGGTCTTACGCCACTGAAGTGTTCTGGTTGATCATCGTGATTTATAGCCAAGAGAGCTTGTCCCTAGTTTACAGATTGAACAGCAGCGGGTCAAGTACGCTACCCTGAAGGACGCAAGACTCCAGCGCAACTGAGGCCCTCAAAGATCTGGCAACAGACACAATCTGCGTTTACTCAAAAACAAGATCACGAGTACTTGACAGAATCCTACCACCTACACCAAACGAGTCCAGCTTGTACAATAGCCCGCTGTGGTTGACCTTGTCAAACGCCGAGCTAAAATCTGGCTGTACAAGGCGTGCGTCAGACCCACAATCCAGCGCAGACTGTATATGGTGGGACACCGCCAATAATGCGTCACAGGAACTCAAACCAGTTCTGACACAAACTGACCAGCAGGCAGCAAACCCCTAGCCGCCGCAAAACGATCAAGCCTACAAGAGACCAATTTCTCGAAAACCTTCGGCAGAATGGGTGTCAGCGTAATAGGTCTGTAGTTGGCGACATAGGGGACATCGGCCCCTTGGGAATGGGAGTATATTCACAGTATGCCAACAACGGAGAAAATTTCTTAAACGTATCAGGCACCGGAAGATCATTCGAAGTTTAACAGCTCTCTGGTCTGCTTCATGTGAAAGTAAGCGGACAATGGATCAGCAATGATACCTCCACCGGGACCAACAAGGGGCGGCAATGAATGTTCAGCACCGAAAACTGAACCATTTATCTCGATCCACGAGCGATGTGGATGGTCAATACTCAGTAGAGATTCCTTGGAACGCTCCTTCTGACGATGCTGTGCCTTCTCATACACACACTCAGCTTTGGCCCTACGATCTGCATATGTCTGTCTTAATGTGGAGTCGCGCGAACGTCGCCAAGTCTAATAAGCCATATGTTTAGCTTCGAAAGCTAACCAACGCTATTCGCCAAATCACGGTTTATCCCGAGACCTCAAACGAATAGTTCTCTTCCGGACATACCTCTCCAAAACAAACACACTCAAGTATTTAGCTCGGAGATAGGATCCTCACTGCAAATAATCTGGGGCCAAGGTAACCATCATGCTGCTCCAGTGATAGCCTTCCAGTTAGCCTTGCCCCTAACGAACACCACTCTCCTGGTGTCTGCCACAAGAACAAGCTGGTTCCGGTCCAAGGACAGAAGATGTGAGTGGAACGATGAGCCAATAAGGAAGCCAACTGACACAGTCACCAAGTCAGGGACATCAGTCATTACGAGATCGAGACAACTAACGTGGACCTCTTACCCTTCTGGTCCCCCTTTGTTTTATTTTTTTTTTTTTTACCGTTCGTTTCAAGTCCATTTGACTTGTTAGGTCACTGTGTGCGGACGTTGAGGTGGAACTCGTTAATATCTTAAATTCTTATTATGTTGAATTTAACTTCTTAATCGTTGCTTGATATAAAACAGATTGTTTCTGTTTTATATTTTTGCGTCACACTCTGTCGTGCAGCTTGGTAGCGTTGAATAGTGAAGTTGCTCGGACCTCTTCCTTTGTGTTGCTCAACGCTAACCTAATTCGGCAAAGAAGAAAATTCCACTGCCCTTGAAACCGTTACCTAATGACAGGCGCATTCGTGAGTTGACTGCCGGAAGCCCAGAAACCATTCCAGACACAGACAGCCTTTCCACGAAATCCAGACCCTGATCCTAGCAGCCTGCGATGAGGAGACTGAAAACCCGCAACTCCGTGCAGAGCCTCCTGCCCGACACCAGCATTTCGGAACAGCACTAGACATCTACACTATAGGACACAAATCCAAGCATTCAGTCCTCTGATATTGCAAGAGAGGAGACGACACCATCGAGCCCGACCCAGTCCCGGGGTACATCCCACAAAGAAGAAATGAAGATACAAACAGATATATACAAAGTAGAAGGTAGAAAAATCCCACAGACAAATGATATGTAGAGGCAAAAATACAGTCCACTCGGCAGAGCTGCTTTGCCGAGTCTTGAGAATAAATTAAATCATGTTGCGATCTCCAAGCCGGTCTGAGATGGTAAGGTCAACAATTTCACTATCTGGTGTGGATAATACCAGATATGTAATAATATATAATATTATATAGTTTCTCATGGATTCATTAACGTTCTGTCTCATGCGGTTGTGGCTGAGGAGTTCGAGCAGTTTACTACATGAGGCTGGGCTGCACAATGAATTACAATTTATCTCTTCTGAGCAGTGACCGAACTTTCCGATTACCATGTTGCCTACTGCGTGGAGCGCTCTCGTTTCTTTCTCTATAGCTTGGTTATCACGAACGTCATTTGTAATTTCATTAGCCAAATGAAATAAACTGTTCACATCAGTGAGATCGACACCCTTGCGACGAGTGACTTCATCGCTGAGCAGCTCACTTCTCGTAAGTTTAATGTACATGCAAATAGTTTTAACAGTAGTACATTCGATACAGAGTTTTCTAGCTTCGTATTCGCAAACTAGAGCACTCTGAGAGCGCATACCTCCGTCAAGCGAGGCAACGGTAGCAAAAATTTCTAATTGGCTCTGAAACCATAATTTTCTTTGTAAGAACTCCAAAATCTAATCCTTTGTGCCTTTGATATTAATAACAGCTTGTGCAAATTTCTTGAAGATCCGTTCATAACTTTTTGAGTTATACTGCTGACAAACGTTATGACGAACATGAATCAAATACATAAACGAACGAACCGATCAGTATCAAAATATAATCATTTACGTCCTTGAACATCACTAACAACCCCTATAAGTTTCACAAAGATCCATCCATTATTTTTTGAGTTATTGTGCTAACAAGCACAAAATTAAAAACAGTGACGAACGAACGAACTGACGAATCATTACCAAAATTTGGGTCATTTACTCCTTGTTATATACCTAACAACTCATGTTAATTTCATAAAAATCTATTCATAACTTTTTGAGTTATTACATTGAGAAAGATGAGGCAGACAAACAAACGGATGGACTATCTTTACCAAAAGTTAATCATCGGTTTCTCCTAACATACCTAACAATCCCTGTAAATTTCGTCCAAATTGGTTCATAACTTTTTGAGTTATCTTGGTGACAGACAGACAAATACGACGAAAACATAACCTCCTTGGCGGAGGTAATTAAGAGCAGTTTTCGCTGCACAGTGGGATGGGGAAAAGTAAACGCCATGTTAGTCGTTACAAAAATTCTCGTCGGCTAAGGCCCGAAAGTCTACGTGAATTAAGGCTACGTTTCCTCACAGTCACAAATAAATTTGAACCCGATTTTTTTGCTACCACAGCCTAATATAGTAAGCCCTACGACCTAGTGTTAGGTGGTTAAGAGGCAGGGCCTGGTTTTCCCTAATTACCAAATGTTAAAACGTGTTATGTAACATTAGGTGTTAGGTTACCAAATTTAATCAAGCTAGACCTTGCCTCCTAACCTGCCCGATAATAAAATTAGTGCTTGCTTACCTAAGGTTTTAGTATGTTAGCACGTGCTTAGCCACGTTTGAGCATGTTTATGACACGCTTTAGGAATGTTTGGGATGTATATCCAGCATGAACACCTCAAGCCTCTGAGACCTCGCAGTGACCTGGCCGACTCACCTTCATCACCAGCGGCCATAGCGCACGCCTCAAAGCTGGAGGACCCCTCAGGGACCTCGGTCCATGAGTAGGGCTGGGGATCGGCGGGGGCAAAGTAGGTGTAGGTTGGGCCGCCGTTATGAAATGCAATGGAGTACAGGGATCCTCTCACCGTGTTGGCCTCAGCGATGCAGTCAGCGAACAGGTGCGACTTGGGGGCGGAGGGATCCGCGAGCTCGTACTAACAGGAAAATAAGATGAGAAAGTATCAATAGGAGATTTACGCAAATTATTGTCATTGTCAACATTCATAAGTTTTCTTAGCCATTCACAACTAACGTTCTCCTCTATTTCCGTTACGAGAAGCGTGGAGCCTTCTACAAGGTTTCTTACCTAACATAACTTACTCTAACCTAACCTCACCTACCCTAATCAAACCAAACCTTTCCTAACCTTACCTTTTATCAGCTAGCATATTGTAGCCAACCAAACCTAATGCAACCATTTACATAAAAAATTGTATTTTAACGGAAATTAGCTTGTAAATATCTTCAAGAGGTCAACGGAGTTTTTTCCTACCTGGGCATTATCCTGGTTGCATATTCCAGGATACCCTCACTATGGTAACGAGACGTGGTTAAGAGGACAAGAAGGTAAGCTACCTCACTAGTGCCTCGGTCAACGGATCTCGAAGAAGAGGACACTAAGATAATAACTCCTGATGGAGAGGACAACAAGGTAAGCGACCTCACTTGTGCCTCGGTCAACGGATCTCGAAGAAGAGGACACTAAGATAATAACTCCTGATGGAGAGGACAATAAGGTAACGTACCTCATCAAGACAACAGGCCGTGGTGAAGAAGAGGCCAATGAGGAAGATATGTACCATCAAAAATTCCGCCATCTTGAGACCGATTCCGATGATAATAAACTTCAGATGCTTCAGTTTGATCCCAATAACTCAAGATGATGGTCAATCGCTCAAAACAGTATAACCGATGCACAATGTCGATCTGCAAGTTCTTATTTTTAGATTCTGAAAACAAAACTTAACACTAATTAAATTTAAAACATTTAACGCATGTCCCCCAAGAGTCGCTCTCGATGATGAGCGTAGTATGAGAAAACTGTTTTCAAAAACTAGCACGCCTTCGTGTACCCAATAAAAAAATACTGTATTCATTTTTTTTATCTAGAGATGCATAGGTGATAGTGTTAAAAGGCAATTGCGTTGCTATATGAGCACAGTTTAGCCTCGCCAATATCAAACTCCAAAAATTGCTGATATTTTAAGCAATTCGCAGTGGCAGAGTTGAGACCATCTCTGCTTATTTTAAGTAACTTTAAATTCAAAAAGACGTGTATTCTTTAATATTCAAAATGGTTGTAAAACACTTCAGTCGCGGTCTTAGCAACTTTTAAATGAGCCAGCTTTCTGCTGATAGCTGCGATAAAAGTCTTAACCATACAAAGGGAGACTCCTAGCGAGGAATTATAACGGTTGAGGTGAGGTGCAAAGTACCGCAGTCTAATGATTTGCTAATAAATTCATTATTTATAGGTTTTTTGAATAAAAAATCAACAGGCATACTCTTCAGACGTTCATTCATGAGTTGAGATAAAATTAGATTAGCTAAATATGAGTAGTTGCTCAATAGTTGTGGGGTATACCGGGGGACAAAGAATAATGGAGACGAACTTCAACATCCTTATTCCAACAGTTGAAACCATTGGATCCAAGTCTGTGTGTGAACATTTTAATCCACAATTATCCCTGTATTACTTCTCAAGCTTTTTTTCCTTTGTCATTGATCTGAGTTTGATGTCCAGCCAGATAAACGATATTTTATCGCTTTATGAAGCAGGAGAGAGAGAGTGCAACTTTGCTTGATCACTGAAACTTCCAAGGCAGACAGTCTCCTAGTCGATCTAAAGGTTCCGAAGCCTGGCCATGAAAGTGACCGTCCTGGGGTGAGGCAGAAAACGGTCGGTCGGAACGTATCGAATGTGAAAAAAATAATAAAAAAAGAAGGTGCACATGGATAAGTAGGATTTCCAACTCATGCTTACAAGCGCCTAAAAGTGTAAAAGCTTACAGACGCGAGCAAAACCACGAGAAAGGAAAGATGTCAGGCGTTGTTGAGGAAGGCCGCGGGTGATGAGACGTTGTTCACCACTGAACAAGTTCGCAGCAGTAAAAAAGACGGGGTTTGTTTCAACATCCTTCTGAAAATCTTACAATCGTTCAATACTGCCATAAATTTTGATCAGTCATGGTTTGGGCCAGAATTCATGCCACATGCAAAAGTTGTCATTTTTGTTGAGGAAGGAGTGAATATCAATGAAGAATCCTACCGAAAGCATATCTTGGAGGCTGTGACCCTTCTCTGGGCTCAAAGCCGTTTTGAAAACCAGCACTGGGTCTTCCAACAAGATTCTGTCCAACAAGATTCTGCTCCTGCTCACAGGGCTAAAGGAACTCAGGACTGGTGCCGGTTGAATTTTCCTGACGTCATAACCAGTTAAGATTGGCCTCTGTACTCGCCTGACCTGAATCCTATGGGCTATTTCACTTGGTCGATCATGGCGGCTAAAGTCTATGTTGATCCTCACGAAGATTTGGACTCTCTAAAAAATCCTCGTTGAAGGAATAGGGCAAAATAGGCGAGGAAGTTCTGCGGCCCAGAGCTGAAACTTTTGCAAGCGCTTCAAGCTCGGTACCAAAGATAAAGGCAGTCATTTTGATAACCTTTTCTAAGGTTACGACGTAGTTCTTTACTTTTATGTCAAAACCATGATTGTTACTATTCTTCCATTTTTATATATTCGTTAAAACAGTTGTCTCCGTTATTTTTCGTCACCCGGTATACTGGTCGCGACGCAACCCATTCGCATAAGTTATTTGTGCTACCGTGGTTTAATTACCTCCGCTAAAAAGGTTATGTTTTCGTCGTGCTTGTCTGCCTGTTTGTCTGGCTGTCTTTCTGTCTGTTTCTCTAGCTGCCTTTCTGTCAGTCTGTCCGTCTGTCTGTCTGTTACCAAGATAACTCAAAAAGTTATTGCACGGATTGCTTGGTATGTTGGAAAGAACAGATGATTAACTTTTGGTGAAGATCCGTCCATCCGTTTGTTGTTTGTTTGTTTGACTCATTTTTCTCGGAGCTATACCCCAAAAAGTTATAGACGGATTGTTATGAAATTTACGTGAGTTGTTAGGTATGTCACAAAGAATAAATGGGAAAATTTTGGAGATGATCTGTTAGTTCATTTGTATTAAGTTTGTTGCTGTATTTGATTTTATGTTTGTTAGCGCAGTAACTCAAAAATTATTGCGTGAATCTTTGTGAAACTCACAGGAATTGTTAGTAATGATAAAGACATGAATGATTAATTTTTGGTGCAGATCGGTTGATTCGTTGCTATGTTTGAGTTGTGTTTGTCATAATATTTGTTACGCAATAAATCAAAAAGTTCTGAATGGATCTTTATGAAATTCGCAGGAGTTATTAGTAATGTTAAAAGATATAAATTATTAAATTTTGGTGTAGATCGGTAGGTTCGTTCGTAAGTCTGACTTATGTTTGTCATAATGTTTGTTAGCAGCATAACTCCAACAGTTATCAAAAGATCTTCAAAAAATGCAGAAATTGTTATCACAATTATAAGGCACAAAAGATTAGATTTTGGAGTTTATACAAAAAAATCATGGTTTCATAACCAATTTGAATTTTTCGTTACCGTTGCCTTACTTGGCGGAGGTATGAGCTCTCAGAGAGCTCTAGATACTTGTGTAATCATATTATAAATACTTTAAGAATATGCCCATTACAGTTTTAGCATATGTCGTTTGGTACAAATGGAAATTTCACATATTTTTCTCTTTAATGGACAGTACATACAATACCTGTATCCTGGACTGCGTCTAACTCGATCTTTCTTTACTTGAACAAAACATTGAACAATATTTCTGCACTCCTGTAATGGTAGGCTAGATTTAAATTATATTCTCCCATGTATGTTTTACGAAAGTTTACAAATATGCCTTCTAATGCTGTAGAAGTTTCGACGGTTAAATACAGATGATGATAGCCTTCTTTTACATTTGTATTTGTTTTTAATTAAGCCTTACATGTTTACAATCTCCAGTTACTTATTCATCTTTTAATTTATTGTACAATTCTGATGAAGCGGCTTAGGTATGACAGCTCACTGTATTTTATAATGATCAATTAATCCATAAGAATACATTAAATTTTTTTTCACTTCCCGAAAGTCAACTCATTACGATGGTTAAAATATGTTGGGAGTTCTTCTTCTTGTGTAGGATTGGAGTTCAAGTCAATCGTCGTGCGTGTGGTACCAATTTTTGAATCCGGAGGTACTATGCAGCTAAGCAATTATAGGCCAATTTCCCCCTTATCAGTATTCAATGAGATTTTCGAGAGTCATTCATTCCAGACGTATCCTAGTATCTCGAATCACACTGTATTTTGAGCCATTCTCAATACGGATTTAGAAAATGTAAGAACACTGTTCAGGCTATCGTTCATCTTGTTAATGATACTTGACAAAAAGTGTCATAAGGTGTATTTGTTCTTAGACCTGAAAAAGGCTTTCGATACTGTCGACGCTAGAATATTACTGACTAAACTAGAGCACTATGGCCTGAAAGACAAGGTATTTGGCCTCATGAGGAGTTATTTGTGTGACCGTAAACAGTACGTTGTTGTAAACGACCGCGTATCGCCGACTGCCACAGTGAAGATTGGAGTGCCACAGGGTTCTGTCCTGGAACCTCTTTTGTTTAGCCTATACATTAACGATGTAGACAATTTCCAGACGTACGTGTAATTCTCTTTGAAGATGATGCAGTATTTTATACTGATGACCCGAATTTCAATTACCCTATTTTAAAAATTGAAGAGCTGATAACAAGAGTGCAGAAATATCGTTTTGGCATGGCTACAATCCAATCGCCTTACTCCTAATTCTCAGAAAATTAAGCTATTGCTATTTACTTCTCGACCGGCTGTGCACCTACCTGAAGTACGTTTTAACGATTTTGTAGTGGAGTCGGTTAAATCTTTTAAATATTTAGGCCTAATTATGGATGATAAGCTTAGTTATTCCGCTCTCATTAAGCATACATGTCTGCAAATAGTTAAAGCAAAAAGAGCGATGTACGCTGCGCTGTTATTAAGTACCTTTCTAGAAAGTCATTGATTTTATTGTATTATTCACTTGCATACTCGCATATTGTACAAAACCTAATCCTGTGGGGTGGGGCTTCTGCCCACCAGCTTAGACCGCTGAAAACAATGCTTTACAATGCTCTTCGGGTAATACTTAATGTACAACGTGATAACAACAATATTCCAGCACTTCCTGTCTATACAATGTATGAAACACTTCGCCTGATGAAATTTGAGAATTTCCATGATTTTTTTTGTTGAAATTTATTCGCACTTCGCAGTATGGTAATCCTACTATCTTTGAACAATGCTACGGTTATCTAAAACCAGCCCATGGCTACAATGCGAGAGAGCACAGACTGAATTTTCCATATGTTATATTTGATGTGCAAAACGCTTTGTGATCTTTCAAAGTGTCTATTCATATAATTCGGTTCTAGATATGCAATTCATCCCTCTGTCTGATGAGGAAGTTAAATTGAAGTACAAAGACTATGCATCAAGTCAGGATTAGTTGTCAACCTTAACAGCTGATATTCATTCCAAGAGAAATAATTTTGTACCATGTGACTTGTTTTAGATACTGAACTGTTGTTAGGTTAGAAACTGTGACGACTTTTAGGACCTTTTAGCAATGTGAGTCATAAGTGAGCACATCACTTTCAGGAGCCACGTTCTCTATTCCAAAGTGTAGTTTGTATTTGATTGTGTGTAATTTTAAATGCTATTACTCTTAATGATCACCACAGTCAATTTTAACTGTTTTCGTCGTCAGAGAACAATAAAGGTGTAAAGGTGTAGAGGTGTAATTTATTAAATTATTTATTTATCTACTATATAAACCGATGCGAGTTAGATTAGATTAGATAGGCGGCAGTAGACGAACCAAGAGGCCCATTCGGCCCTCTATGAGCTATTGCCATTATGTTAGTAGGATGTAGAGGACTAGGAAAACGAGAGGAGAAAAAAATGAAAGACGAAAGAGAAAAAAGAAAAAATATAAAAGGGGGGAGAAAAATCTCCGCCAAAGAGATGGTCATGAATGCACGCAAGCATGATCGATAGCCGCTGATATGCGGAGCTTAAATATATAGATGGAGCGGAAGTGAGAAGAAGTCAGCTTAAAATGG
>LQNS02278185.1:5799227-5828200 GCA_001587735.2 Parhyale hawaiensis | reverse complement strand
TTTTTTACCGTTCGTTTCAAGTCCATTTGACTTGTTAGGTCACTGTGTGCGGACGTTGAGGTGGAACTCGTTAATATCTTAAATTCTTATTATGTTGAATTTAACTTCTTAATCGTTGCTTGATATAAAACAGATTGTTTCTGTTTTATGTTTTTGCGTCACACTCTGTCGTGCAGCTTGGTAGCGTTGAATAGTGAAGTTGTTCGGACCTCTACCTTTGTGTTGATCAACGCTAACCTAATTCGGCAAGGAAGAAAATTCCACTGCCCTTGAAACCGTTACCAAATGACAGGCGCATTCGTGAGTTGACTGCCGGTAAGCCCAGAAACCATTCCAGACACAGACAGCCTTTCCACGAAATCCAGACCCCGATCCTAGCAGCCTGCGATGAGGAGACTGAAAACCCGCAAAGGCAAGCTCCGTGCAGAGCCTCCTGCCCGACACCAGCATTTCGGAACAGCACTAAACATCTACACTACAGGACACAAAGTCAAGCTCCATGCACGAGGTTCGCATGCAGTCATCTGCAATTACACTAGAGGAGACGACACCATCGAGCCCGACCCAGTCCCGGGGTACATCCCACAAAGAAGAAATCAAGATATAAACAGATATATACAAAGTAAAAGGTAGAAAAATCCCATAGACAAATGATATGAAGAGGCAAAACTACAGTCCACTTGGCAGAGCTGCCTCGCCGAGTCTTAAGAGTAAATTAAATCATGTTGTGATCTTCAAGCCGGTCTGAGATGGCGAGGTCAACAATTTCACAATCGGGTGTGGATAAATCCAGATATATAATAGTATATATGTATAGTTTCTCATGGATTCATTAACGTTCTGTCTCATGTGGTTGTGGCTGAGTAGTTCGAGCAGTTTACTGCATGAGGCTGGGCTGCACAATGTATAACATTTATCACTCCCGAGCAGTGACAGAACTTTCTGATTAGCATGTTGCCTACTGCGTGGAGCTTTCTCGTTTTTTCCCTATATCTTGATTATCACGAAAGTCATTGGTAATTTCATGAGCCAAATGAAATAAACTGTTTACATCAGTGAGATCGACACCCTTGCGGCGAGTGACTTTATTGCAGAGCAGCTCACTTCTTCTAAGTTTAATGTACATGCAGACAGTTTTAACAGTAGTATATTCGATATAGAGTCTACTAGCTTAGCATTTGCAAATTAAGAGCAGTTTTCGCCGCACACTGGGATAGGGAAAGGTAAAGACCAGGTTAGTCATTACAAAAATTCTCGTCAGCTAAGGCCCGAAAGTATACGTGATCTCGGGCGACGTTTCCTCAGTCACAAATGAATTTCAACCCGATCTTTGTGCTACCACAGCCTAATATAGCAAGCCCTACAATCGAGTGTTATGTGGTTAAGAGGCAGGGCCTGGTGTTCCTTAATTATCTAATGTTAAAACGCGTTATGTAACATTAGGTGTTAGGTTACAAAAAACAATCAAGCTAGGCCTTGCCTCCTAACCTGCCCGATGATAAAATTAGTGCTTACTTACCTAAGGTTTTAGTATGTTAGCACGTGCTTAGCCACGTTTGAACATGTTTATGACACGCTTTAGGAATATTTGGGATGTATATCAAGCATGAACACCTCAAACCTCTGGGACCTCGCAGTGACCTCGTCTACTCACCTTCATCACCAGCGGCCATGGCGCACGCCTCAAAGCTGGAGGACCCCTCAGGGACCTCGCAGGTACTCATCCCGACCCCTAGCCGCCCCCGTTTCATCCACATCCAACCCGGCGGCAATACTTTACGTTACCTCATGTCCCTAGGAGAGTCCGTGTTGGCCTCAGCGATGCAGTCAGCGAACAGGCGCGACTTGGGGGCGGAGGGATCCGCGAGCTCGTACTAACGGGAAAATAAGATGAGAAAGTATCATCAGGAGATTTGCGCAAATTATTGCCATTGTGAACATTCATAAGTCTTTTTAGCCATTCACAACTAAGATTCTCCTCTATTTCCGTTACGAGAAGCGTGGAGCCTTCTACAAGGTTTCTTACCTAACATAACTTACTCTAACCTAACCTCACCTACCCTATTCAAACCTAACCTTCACTAACCTTACCTTTCATCAGCTAAAATATTGTACCCAACCAAATATAACGCAACCATTTACATAACAAAATGTATTATAACGGAAATCAGCTTGTTAATATGTTCAAGAGGTGAACGGAGTCTTTTCCTACCTGGGCATTATCCTGGTTGCATATTCCAGGATACCCTCACTATGGTAACGAGACGTGATTAAGAGGACAACAAGGTAAGCTACCTCACTTGTGCCTCGGTCAACGGATCTCGAAGAAGAGGACACTAAGATAATAACTCCTGATGGAGAGGGCAATAAAGGAACGTACCTCATCAAGACAACAGGCCGTGGTGAAGAAGAGGCCAATGAGGAAGATATGTGCCATCGAAAATTTCGCCATCTTGAGACCGATTTCGATGATAATAAACTTCAGAAGCTTCAGTTTGATCCCAATAACTCAAGATGATGGTCAATCGTTCAACACAGTATAACTGATGCACAATGTCGATCTGCAAGTTCTTATTTTCAGATTCTGAAAACGAAACTTAATACTAATTAAATTTAAAAAATTTAACGCATGTCCCCCAAGAGTCGCTCTCGATGATGAGCGTAGTATGAGAAAACTGCTTTCTAAAGCTAGCACGCCTTCGTGTACCACAATAAAAAAATGCTGAATTTTTTTTATCTAAAGATGCATAGGGAATAGTGCTGAAAGACAATTGCGTTGCCATGAGCACAGTTTAGCCTTGCCAATGTCAAACTCCAAAAATTACTTATATTTTAAGCACTCACTGCAACTGCTTTAATGCTTCAAGTATCAGTGGCAGAGTTCAGACCATCTCCGCTTATTTTAGTAACTTTAATTTCAAAATGATGGATATATATTTTTTTAATTTTCAAAATGGTAATAAAACACGCCAAACTGCAGTCGCGGTCTTAGCAACGTAACCGGTTCAAATGAGTTAGCTTTCTGCTGATAGCTGTGATAAAACTCTTAACTATGCATCCGGTTCAACTGGAAGTGAATATGAGTACAAATACTTTCATTTGCAGCGCAGTACTTGAAATGCAATTAAATTAAGTTAGCATGGTCAATGGACATTATGGGCATCAAACTAGAAGTTCAATGACTGATGGAAAATGGGTCCAAAACTGTAGAGGATGTTGCTCCCATTACATGACCAGAATTTTTTTTAATTTGCTGACTGCCTGTGCTCCGACGTGAGGCAACTGGGTTTCCGTTGTCAGTAACATACGTATTTCTCGCGATTAAGTTCAGTACATTGGTTGGACAGCTTCTCTACCTTGTAAGCATTGTTGGCTGTTGAGGCTTCGTTCCCGATTTCATCTCCTCTTTCTTTCCGACTTACTGTTCCCATGCGTGTTGATCCTGTGTGAGAACACCTTCGTGCATGGGTTCCCCATTTCTATCGACATGCTATATGTCCCTTGTTCTTTCCTCAATGATATCGTTCTGCTCGGAAACGGAGGCTTAAACTTTCTGACTATTACTAATTAACTTGGCTGTTGAAAGTGAAATGATGTTTCTTCAGGTAGTCACATATGTGCGAGCTTCAAAAGACTTTTGATAGGTTTGATGACTAGCTAAATATGAGTAGTTGCTCAATAGTTGTGGGGGTATACCGGGGGACAAAGAATAACGGAGACGAACTTCAACATCCTTATTCCAAGAGTTGAAACCATGTGATCCAAGTCTGTGTGTGAACATTTTAATCCACAATTATCTCTGTATTACTTCTCAAGCTTTTTTCCTCTGTTATTGATCTGAGTTTGCTGTCCAGCCAGAGAAACGATATTTTATCGTTTCATGAAGCAGGAGAGAGACAGTGCAACTTTGCTTGATCACTGAAACTTCCAAGGCAGACAGTCTCCTAGTCGATCTAAAGGTTCCGAAGCTTGGCCATGAAGGTGACCGTCCTGGGAGAGGCAGAAAACGGTCTGTGGGAACGTATCGAAAGTGTAAAATCATAAAAAAAGAAGGTGCACATGGATAAGGAAGATTTCCAACTTAAGCTTACAAGCGCCTAAAAGTGTAAAGGCTTACAGACGCGAGCAAAACCACGAAGAAGGAAAGATGTCAGGCGTTGTTGAGGAGGGCCGCGGGTGATGAGACGTTGTTCACGACTGAACAAGTTCGCAGCAGTAAAAATGACGGGGTTTGGTGTCAACACCCTTCTGAAAATCTTACAAACCTTCAACACTGCCATAAATTTTGATCAGTCATGGTTTGGGCCGGAATTCGCGCCACATGCAAAAGTTGTCATTTTTGTTGAGGAAGGAGAGAGTATCAATGAAGAATCCTATCGAAAGCATATCTTGGAGGCTGTGACCCTTCTCTGGGCTCAAAGCCGTTTTGAAAACCAGCACTGGGTCTTCCAACAAGATTCTACTCCTGCTTATAGGGCTAAAGGAACTCAGGACTGGTGCCGGTTGAATTTTCCTGACGTCATAACCAGTTAAGATTGGCCTATGTACTCGCCTGACCTGAATCCTATGGGCTATTTCATTTGGTCGATCATGGAGGCCAAAGCCTATGTTGATCCTCACATGCTCCGCATGTCAGCGGCTCTTGAACGTGCTTGCGTGCATTCAAGATCGTTTCTTGTGCAGGGACTCTTCACCCCCCCCCCTTTTTTTTCTCTCTCTCTCTCTTTTCTCCTGTCCTCTATATCCTACTAACATAATGGCAATAGCTCATAGAGTGCCGGGGTGTATGTTCCGGTGTCTCTTTGGGAATGGGCCTATTGGTTCGTCTACTGCCGCCTATCTAATCTAATCTAAGATTTGAACTCTCTAAGAAATCCTCGTTGAGGGAATAGGGCAAATAGGTGAGGAAATTCTGCGGCCCAGAGCTGAAACGTTTGCAAGCGCTTCAAGCTCTGTGTCAAAGCTAAAGGCGGGGATTTTGATAACCTTTCTAAGGTTACGACGTAGTTCTTTACTTTTATGTTAAAACCATGATTGTTCTTATTCTTCCATTTTTTATATATTCGTTAAAACAGTTGTCTCCGTTATTTTTTGTCACCCGGTATACTGGTCGCGACGCAAACCAATCGCATAAGTTATTTGTGCTACAGTGGTTTAATTACCTCTGGCTGTCTTTCTATCTGTTTCTGTAGCTATCTTTCTGTGTGTCTGTCTGCAACCAAAATAACTCAAAAAGTTATTGTCGGATGTTGACGAAATTTGCAGGGATTGCTAGGTATGTTAGAAAGAACAATTGATTAACTTTTGGTGAAGATCCGTCCATCGGCTTGTTTGTTTGTTTGTTTGCCTGCCTCATTTTCCTCAGAGCTATACCTCAAAAAGTTACGGACGGATTGTTATGAAATTTACATGAGTTGTTGGGTATGTCACAGAGAATAAATGGGAAAATTTTGGTGATGATCTGTTAGTTCATTTGTATTATGTTTGTTGCTGTATTTGATTTTATGTTTGTTAGCGCAGTAACTCAAAAATTATTGCGTGAATCTTTGTGAAACTTACAGGAATTGTTAGCAATGATAAAGACATGAATGATTATTTTTTGGTGCAGATCGGTTGATTCGTTGCTATGTTTGAGTTGTGTTTGTCATAATATTTGTTACGCAATAAATCAAAAAGTCCTGAATGGATCTTTATGAAATTCGCAGGAGTTATTAGTAATGTTAAAAGATATAAATTATTAAATTTTGGTGCAGATCGGTAGGTTCGTTCGTAAGTCTGACTTATGTTTGTCATAATGTTTGTTAGCAGCATAACTCGAACAGTTATCAAAGAATCTTCAAAAAATGCAGAAACTGTTATCACAATTATAAGGCACAAAAGATTAGATTTGCAGTTGATACAAAAAATCATGGTTTTATAACCAATTTGAATTTTTCGTTAGCGTTGCCTTACTTGGCGGAGGTATGAGCTCTCAGATTGCTCTAGATACTTTTGTAATCATTTTATAAATACTTTAAGAATATGCCCATTACAGTTTTAGCATGTCGTTTTGTATAAATGGAAATTTCTCATATTTTTCTCTTTAATGGACTGTACATACAATACCTGTATCCTTGATTGTGTCTAACTCGATTTTTATTTACTTGAACAAAACATTGAACAATATTTCTGCACTCCTGTAATGGTAGGCTAGATTCAAATTGTATTCCCCCAGGTATGTTTTACGAAAGTTTACAAATAGCTATGTCGTCTAATGATGTAGAAGTTTCGACGTTTAAATACAGATATTTATTTTACATTTGTATTTGTTCTTAACTAACCTTGCATGTTTGCTTTCTCCAGTTACTTATTCATCTTTTAATTTACTGTACAATTCTGATGAAGCGGTTTCGGTATAAATAGCTCACTGTATTTTATAATGATCAATTAATCCATAAGAATACATTAAATTCTTTTTCACTTCCTGAACGTCAACTCATTGCGATGGTTAAAATATGTTGGTAGTTCTTCTTCTTGTACATAATTGGAGTTCAAGTCAATCGTCGTGCGTGTGGTACCAATTTTTGAATCCGGAGGTACTATGCAGCTAAGTAATTATAGGCCAATTTCCACCGTATCAGTATTCAATGAGGATTTCGAGACAGTCATTCATTCGAAACGTATCCAATATCTCGCATCACACTGTATTTTGAGCAATTCTCAATACGGATTGAGAAAAGTGAGAGCACTGTTCAGGCTATTGTTCATCTTGTTAATGATATATTACCTATACTTGATAAAAAGTCTCATAAGGTGTATTTGTTCTTAGACCTAAAAAAGGCTTTCGATACTGTCGATGCTTGAATGTTACTGACTAAACTAGAGCGCTATGGCCTGAAAGACAACGTACTTGATCTCATGAGTTATTTGTGTGACCGTATACAGTACGTTGTTATAAACGACCGCGTATCGTCGACTGCCACAGTGAACATTGGAGTGCCACAGGGTTTTTTAGTGGAGCCTCTTTTGTTTAGCCTGTACATTAACGACGTACACAATTTCCGGATGTTCATGTATTTCTCTTTGCAGATGCAGTATTTTATGTTGATGACCCGAATTTCAATAACCCCATTTTAAAAATTGAAGGGCAGATTACAAGAGTGCAGAAGTATCGTTTTTGCATGGCTACAATCCAATCGCCTTACTCCTAATTCTCAGAAAACTAAGCTAATGCTTTTTACTTCTCGACCGGCTGTGCACTTACCTGAAGTACGTTTTAACGATTCTGTAGTGGAGTCGGTTAAATCTTTTAAATATTTAGGTCTAATTATTGATGATAAGCTTAGTTATTCCGGTCTCTTTAAGCATGCATGTCTGCAAATGCTGAATCAAGAGGAGCGATGTACGCTGTTAGTAAGTACCTTTCTAGAAGGTCATTTATTTTATTGGAATATTCACTTGCATGCTCGCATATTGTACACAACATAATCCTGTGGGGTGGGGCTTCTGCCCACCAGCTTAGACCGCTGAAAACAATGCTTAACAATGTTCTTTGGGTAATACTTAATGTACAACGCGATAACAACAATATTCCAGCGCTTCCTGTCAATACAATGTATGAAACACTTCGCCTGATGAAGTTTGAGAATTTCTATGAGAATTTTTATTTTTTTTCAAGTTTATTCGCAATTCGCAGTATGGTAATCCTACTATCTTTGAACAATACTACGGTAATCTAATACCAGCCCATGGCTACAATACGAGAGATCACACACTGAATTTTCCATTTGTTAGACTTGATATGCAAAAACGCTTTGTGATCTTTCAGAGTGTCTGTTCATATAATTCGGTTCTAGATATGCTATTCATCCCTCTGTCTGATGAGGAAGCTAAATTGAAGCACAAAGACTATGCATCAAGTCAGGATTAGTTGTCAACCTTAACAGCTGATATCCATTCTAAGAGAAATAATTTTGTACCATGTGACTTGTTTTAGATACTGAACTGTTGTTGGGTTAGAAACTGTGACGACTTTTAGGACCTTTTAGCAATGTGACTCATAAGTGAACACATCACTTTCAGGAGCCACGTTCTCTATTCCAAAGTATAGATTGCATTTGATTGTGTTTAATTTTAAGTGCTATTACTGTTAATGGTCACCACAGTCAATTTTAACTGTTTTCGTCTTCAGAGAACAATAAAGGCGTAAAGGTGTAGAGGTGTAATTTATTATTTATCTACGATATAAACCGAAGCGAGTTAGATTAGATTAGATAGGCGGCAGTAGATGAACCAAGAGGCCTATTCCCAAAGAGACACCGGAGCTTACACCCCGGCACTCTATGAGCTATTGCTATTATGTTAGTAGGATGTAGAGAACTAGGGAAACGAGAGGAAAAAAATTAAAGACGAAAGAGAACAAAATATGAAATGGAGCAGAAAAATCTCCGCCAAAGAGATGGTCATGAATGCACGCAAGCATGATCGATAGCCGCTGATATGCGGAGCTTAAATATATACTGTAGATGGAGCGGAAGTGAGAAGAAGTCAGCTTAAAATAGCCTGGGAAGCTTTGGCCTTTAAGAGTTTGCGACTCCTGGAGGAGGAGTTCTTAGCTGTGGAGGATGTCTCTCTCAATATATGTCAAGACGATTTTTGAACGAGTTGACCGACTCCGCACCAAAAACGTCGGAAGGGAGTCTATTCCAAATGCTGACGATGAAATAGGAAAATAACTGCTGACTTAAGGTTGTTCTTCGAGCTTTATGCTTGAGTTTTTGACTGTTGTTTCGCAAGCGATCATTAAGGTCTCTTTCAAAGAGTCCCGTTATAGGTACGTCGTTGAAGCCATTCAAGTACTTGAATGTTTCTATTAGTTGCACCATGAGTCGTCTTTGCTCGAGAGAGATCAGACCCAGTTCTTTTAGGTGACGTTCATACGACTTGTTTCTCAGCAGAGGTATCAATTTCGTTGTTCTGCGTTGGACTCTTTTCATGTTATCGATATCTTTACAGAGATGTGCTGCAAGGTGGGTCACAAAGGATATAAAAATGTTAGTAACAAGGAAACATAAGCTCATGCGATTATATCGTAATAATATTCTACTGAAACGATCATATACAACTTCCGGAACGTTCTTAATGCCGTAATAAGAATGCAGAAGCGAGTATTCTATCTCAAAGAAATAAATGAAGTTTCTGGTGATCTTCGCAAGGCATGGAATGTAATGAATAGTCTACTTTCCGGCAATGCTTCACCGTCAGTCCGTGAGATACAAGTCAGTGGGAATGTTTTGCAAGGCGTGGAATGTAATAAATAGTCTACTTTCCCGCAATACTTCACCGTCGGTCCGTGAGATGCAAGTCAGTGGGAATGTTTTGCAAGGCGTAGAATTAGCAAATCATTATTTTAATGATTATTTTTCATTAGCTGCAAATAACTTAATTCAAAATCTTCGAGATAATGTTGTGCAAGCTGATATTCCGGAACCTCGTGTGCAAAACGAATGTGATTTTCATCTAGTTAACATTGATTAAATAAGTGCAATAGTCAGTGCAATGCAGAAAAAGAAATACCGTAAAATTGAAATTCAACCTAGACATTTACTAATGATATTACCTCATATTGCAATATATCTTTATGCCATTTTTAATAAATGTATTGTTGTGTCAAATTTTAGACCAGTATCCACTTTATCAATTTATTACAAATTGTTTGAAAAACTTATCCATGTTCGTTTAGTCAATTTTTTTAAATGAACTTTATTCTCAGTTATTCACAGTATGGTTTTAGGAAAGGACGTAGCACGACTTAAGCTATATTCAACATTACTTCAGATATCTTATCATCTTTTCACAACAAAAGTTTCACTATTTGTTTATTTTTAGACCTCTAAAAGGCGTTTGATACCGTTAATAAAGACATTTTACTTCATAAATTAGATCATTATGGTAATAGGAGGCCGGCAATAAATCTCATTTCTGATTGCCTGACCAACCTCAAGCAGTATGTCGTAAATGGTGATGTACAGTCACGTACAGCCGACGTTGAAATAGGTGTGCCCCAAAAGTCTGTCCTCGGACCATTATTATTCAATATGTACATTAATGATATCATTTTCGTTGGTATTTCTACGCAGCTGTTTGCGTATGACGCCGTTTTTTATCTACTATAATTTTAATGTAGCTGTTGAAAAATTACGCAGATTTATTGATCTTTTACTTCAAGGATTGACTTCAAATAAACTCACGCCTAATTAATGCAAGTAATACAAAATTAATAGTTTTTAGTCCCAAAAAAGTAATGTTTTTACCTGATGTATAAATTACTGGAGAGCAACTGGAATGGGTTGAGTCGTTTAAGTATTTACGTGTTGTTACTGATTATCGGCTTAGCTTTTCACCCCACACATCTCTCGTTTGAGAAAAAAAATGAATAAAGCTGAAGGTGTTCTGTATGCTGTCTCTGGGTTTGTATCCACAGATGCACTGGTATTATTGTACTATTCGCTACGTTATTCGCAAATTACATACGCTATTATAATTTAGGGTGGTGCACCTGAGAGTACTGTTAAACCAATAACAACGATAATGAATAATGCACTAAGAATCATACTTAATGTTAAGAGAGATTGTAATAACTTATCAATGGTGTATACGAATAGCATGTACCGTCAGTTGAAATTATTTAAGTTTAGAGATGTATATAGGTATTTTTAATGAAGTTTATGCGTATGTCTATAAGCGGTGAAATAGAGTGTTTTGAAGCTCATTTCCTTCCGTTGCTTCCTGCTGGTAATTATGCTACTAGAAATAACAGATTTAACTTGCCTAATGTACGTCTCGAATTAGAAAAACGTTCCACAGTCTTCCAATGTATTAGGGTATGTATTGAACTTCCAGTTAGTCTGCTTGAACAAATGTCACACCAGATATTCAAGGTAAAATTTACATAACATTGTTTTAGATAGTATATTCATTTATAGTTGATAAGTGCTCAAATAAGTGCTTGTACTCTTGTAGGGCTTGTTTTCACCATGACAGTTTTATCCCAATGTAATCTTTAAAATTGTCTTGTGATACTTTTGGAAACAATAAAGGTCTGAAGGTCTATTTAACTTTAGTTATTATATATTTATTTTTATTATTTTTTTCATTTATTTATTACTATTATTTTTATCTATACATATGCCTATCTATTTATTACATTATTTCTTTCTTTGTTCGTACCTTTACCCATATGTTAATATAATAATTTGTCTGTTTTTGTAATATTATTTCTTGAAAATTGCAAACTATAAACAAGTATAGAATGAAATAATTCATCGGTTTATAACAATTTTTCTATCTATATTCTGTCCCAATTAAAATCCATTTCACGTGACAAAAAACAATTCTGTTCGCATGATATCGTGACGTTTCTATGATTCGAACCCGTTATTCTATTATGAGTACCGTAATGCTTGGTAGCATGCTGGAGATATAAATTTTTTTGCATGTCGTTGGTGAAGCAATGGTTGCGCCTGTGCATCCATTTTCTTTCAATAACTCGTTTTCTATGGCGAAAATGGGTAAATGTACATAAGTATGACCCACATTCTTTTCCGATTTTATATATCTGTGCAGTTCTATCCAAATCGGTACATGAATAAAAAATCAAATTTGAACGCTTTGCCGGACATTTTTTTGTGGTAAAATTCGAGAATATGAGAATACGTTTTCCGACGTGAGGCATCTGCGTTTCCGATGCCAGTAATAATAATAATAATAATAATAATAATCATGTTTATTGAGACAAAAAAAAATTGTAAAACAAGTCGGTACAATGGGTAAAAGAGCATTAGTAGAACATGTATTCGTAGATAATTGTCGTCAAGCCCATGGGTAGCTGTAAGCTAATCGGGCAACATAAAACAAACCTAACACTTGAACATCAGGCAATGGGAGCACACTAGGTTGAATTAATACTAACTTAGTGAACAGACCAAGCTTCTGTTATCACCAAGCTCAGAAAACGACAGAACAGAGGAATAAACAGGCACACACAGCACGTGGCCAGAAACGCGTTGCTACGTGCAGTATGTACGAGATTTCTTATTGTCATATTAGCTGCTTAAGTCTTCCCAAATAAAACTATGGTACTTCAAGAGAAGAATAGGAAGGGACACGTAGTACGCTGACAGAACGCGGAACCCACGCACGAAAGTAGATCAGCGCACATGGGAACAGAAGGTGGGTAAAGAAGAGGAAGAAAGGTGAAAGGTAGATCAGAAGAAGTACGAAATCAGGGAATGAAAGCAAAGCGGGTACGATGGACAGACGTCCCGAAGGCCCAGCCAATGGCTAAGGTCCAACACAACGTAGCACTCCCCAGAAGCCCGCCCCCTGCAACACAGGACGAGCGAACCGACTCACGGCTCCTCCCCTTCTCCCTGAGTAGGATACACCTTAATATTCGTAACTCTCAAAAACAAGTTCAGTGATTTGGTTAGGCAGCTTTTCTCTACTTGTAGGCATTGCTAACTACTGAAAATGAAATGGTGTATCTTGAGACGGACCATGACGTGCGTATTTCATGAGTCGTTCGATAGGTCTACCAACTACCCAAAAAAGACTAGCAACTGGGGATTATTTATACTGGCTGCGATGCAGCCCAGCCGTATAATTTATCAACGCTTACGTAATATAATAATGTTCTGTAATCATTACACGGATACTGAACAAAATGCCTCTTTCAGTTTTAGCATGTCGTGTTTGACACAGATACAAAATTCAATTTTAGTGTAAAAGACACAACATTCCATAATGGTTTGGCATAGACACAAAACTGAACTAAGATATCACCAAGGCGCAAACTTCAATCCCCGTACCATCGACAAAAAATTCAATTCAGACGTTGCGCAGACATAAAATTCAGTTATGGCGTGGCACAGCAACACAAAATTCATTTAATGTGTAACACAGGCACACAGGTTAATTACAACGAGACCAACAGAAAGATCAGTTAAGGCGTGAGACAAAAAATTCATTTCAAGTGTACACAAACACAAAATTCAAACACATCCAATTAAAAGGTGACCAAGACACAAAATTTAATTAACACTAAACACAGATACAAAATTCACTTTTGATGTGGCACAGCCATAAAATTCAATAAGACGCAAAATTCAGTAAATGTGTGACGCAGGCACAGACGCAAAATTTAGTTATGGCATAACACAAACACAAAATTTAACTACGGCGTGCCACAGACGCTAATTTCTGTTTCAAATAACACATTACACTGATAAATTCAATTAAATTGTAACACAGATTCAAAATTCATTGACGATGTTACACAGACGCAAAATTCAGTACAGATATGGCACACGCATTCCATTTCACCGTGATACAGACGTAAAATTCAATTAAGGTACAGCATAAACACAAATTTCAATCGAGGAATGATGCAAAGGCAAAACTCAATTAAGGTAGGATCCAGACACAAAATTCAATTACGGCGTGACAGACAGAAAATGTACTCAAGGTGTGGCACAGACACAAAATTTAATCAAGGTGTGACGCAGACAAAAAAATCAATTTAGATGTGACCACAGACACAAACTTTACTTACGATGTGACACACAACGAAAATTCAACTACGAAGTGACACAAATGCTAAATTCAATTACAGAGTGTCAGCTGAAAAGTTCAGAGACGTGTAGCATAGACTCAAAATCGAAAAGCGGAAAACACAAACACTTAATTCAAGTACAACACCTCGTGGCGTATGACCATCACCAGCGGTGGGGGCCGATTTCAACTCCTCTATGAATACACCTGGGTGTCATCGTATATATATATATATATATACAAATATATTGACTTAAATCTTGAACGTAAACGGCACCGCAACGACGCAAATTTTAATGACGGCGCGACAGAGGCAGACATTACAATAGTAGAGCTACTGCAGGTAAAACGTTGACAGTAATTTCGCACACGAATGCACACTTGTGCTAGCTATTGCATACTTGCTGAAAACTGAACGATCACTTGACATTGGGTTTATTTAGTAATTCTTGTTAGATACCCGCATTTAATAGTCTCGGTAATGCATTAGAAATTTTTAGAGCTCAAGACAAATAAGTGACTTTAATTAGGAACCTAAACAAAAAAAAATGATGTCGAGTTCGCTTTACATTTTTCAGCTTAATACAATTAAGATTGCTGAAAAAATTTGGAGCTACACACCAATCGTTTTCTTTCATTCTATCACTTAGATTGCAAAAACTTGCTCAACACTGGGTAGCAAAACACCAATAGCTTAGTTCAAGTTTCCGAACGCAACACTATCACTTTAGTAAGTTCGGGAATTGGAAATATTCTTTGAATTCGGGAGCTAAACTCTTTCTTCCCACACACAGAGACCGCGTTTAGTCAAATGGTGGTGGAGCTGATGCGTATTAAGCCAGTGTCTCGGACCACACATGTGTTAGGTACACCTGTACTAAGGCCACATCATCGTCCCTGTCAGCGCCATGTGTTCTCAATATTATATAAAAAAACATCAATCCAATGCAAAGCAAGACCCTAACCCTACAACGGGAGACCTGAGGTGTATTGCACCTCACACTGCAGAAATTTGTATATTTTTTGTTGTCAAATTTCAGTTGAGTTGCTGGAAACTTGTGACTTTACATAAAATGACATTTTTCATGTTTTGTGAAATAAATTTATGTGAAAATACCATACATAAGTGAAAATAGCATAGATTCTATGACAAATTGTCTCTATAAAGGGAGACCTGCGCGATGGTGCACCGCACCCTGCATTCGTACGGCCGGCAGCCCAGTACGTTGCAACTTCTGTTTATTCTGTGTATCTGCATGTAACTTCATCCCAGCGTTTTAATTACTGATGGACAACGAAGCTTTATGCACATTATTTATAATAAATATGACCACCTTAGCTAAATAAGGCTACATCAGTGCAGCCGCAGTCCATTGTATACGGTATCATTGTTTGAATATTGTTGTGTACACTCGCAGTACATTGATTGTTCTGCGTGCGTAGACACTACAGTCCCTGTAATACAGCAAGCAGCCCACAGTTCCCGCAACACATGCACACTGCCTGCGTTGGTGAGCAAGCTGCAACGGATTTCGTACAAAATGTATATGGTTGTATGCTTTCCACCGTTCTTTTAGAAAAAGTCATTTTATGGTGTCTGATTATAATTACCTCCGCCAAAGAGAGTATGTTTTCGTCATGTTTGTCTCTCTGTCTGTCTGTTTGTTTGTCTCTCTGTCTGTCACCAAGATGGCTCAAAAAGTTTAGAACCGATTTGGATGAAATTTACAGGGATTGTTATATAGGTATGTCAGGAGGAACAGATGATCAACTTTTGGTGATGATATGTCCATCCCTTCGGTTGTTTGTTTGCCTGCCTCATTTTTCTCAATGCCATAACTCAAAAAGTTATGGATGGATATTGATTAAATTAAATAAGTTGTTAGGTATATAACAAAGAGGAAATGACCAAATTTTGGCAATGATCCGTTTGTTTGTTTGTTCGTTTGTCACTAGTTTTTATTTTATACTTGTTAGCGCAATAACTCAAAAAATAAAGAATGGATCTTTATGAACTTTATAGGGATCATTAGCAATGTTAGAAGACATGAATGATCAAATTTTGGTGCAGATCGTTTTGTTCGTTTGTATGTTTCACTCATGTTTGTCATAACTTTTCTTAGCAGTAAAACTCAAAAAGTTATGAACAGATCTTCAAGAAAATTGCACAAGCTGTCATTTCTATCAAAAGGCACAAATGATTAGATTTTGGAGCTCGTACAAAGAAAATTATTGTTTCATCGCCAATCTGAATTTTTTGCTACCGTTGCCTCGCTTGGCGGAGGTATGCGCTCTCAGAGTGATCTAGTTTACCATTGAATTGATTCTAATTATATCTCAACATATGTACGAATATCTGAAGAGTATGCCTGTTGAATTTTTATCCGAAATACCAATAAATAATGAATTCATTAGCAAATCATTAGGCTGAGGTACATTGCACCTCACCTCTTTCGTCAAAACTCTTTGCTAGGGGTCTCCCTTTGTAGGGTTAACAAATCAAATTTGAGGTACTTATTAGATGACTTTGCCATCTAGACCGCCCAACACGGCACCATACGGACGCAAGACGTCGTATGCGCAGCATGGAGCTTCACCGTATATACTCCACGTTATATTCACTCTCTTACGAACCACGAATGCAATGCTGTAAAAACATTCCAATATACAATGACTTCGAATCATGGTAGATTAGTATATAGGAGAAGAAGAACATTTATTTCTCATCTGGAGACTGTGTCCAACAAGGCTAAGACACAGTATCCTGAGGTTTTCATGCTTAGTACTAACATAAGAATGATATTAAAAAGTAATATAAGAGACAATTGGCATTAAATTAACTGTGAATTTACTAGAACAAGGCTCGCATCTAAATAAGGAGATGATACTGACTCTAAATTCTCAAGTGATATCAAGTTTTATTATTTATTTACTTGTTTGTTTAGTTGTTTATGTATTTTTTAGTTATTATTATTTTTTATTATTTGTTGCTATTATTTTTATTTACTTTTTCCATTATATCTTCATTTGCTCCGTCCTTTTTTCTTTTGTTTATTTAATAATTTATCGTTTTTCATCATGTTATTTCTTGAAAATGGCAAATGTGAATGAGTATAAAATGAAATCATTCATCGGTTGATCACAATTTTTCAGTCTATTTTCTGTCCCAATTGAAGAACATATTTCGCTTAACGAAAAACAATTCTATTAACATGATATAGTGACGTATCTATGATTTGAACCCGAAATTCTACTATGAGTGTCGTAATGCTTGTTTGCAAGCTAGAGGCATCAATTTTCCAGTATGCCATCGATGAAAAGAAAGAAAATGCTGCACTTCTCAGCAGGAGTGCGGCTGAGTTAGCGATTGTAATCCAGCGTTCATAAGTAAATTCATAACAAAAGTGTGATGGCGATAAAAAAGTATTACAGTGAATTATTCTCGGTCATTTCTAACTACCAAATGCACTAGTCAACAAATAAAACAGCTACGTAAGTAAACAAATATTTGTAAAAATAAAAAAAGAATAGCTGCATGAATAAATAAATTGATACAAATAAAGAATTATGTTATGAGTAAATCAATACATTGAACATGCTTTGATACGACCTAGAACCTGCTCAATAGCAGAAGCAGTCAAGTTCAAATTTAAGCTGCTACTGTTAGCAGGTCTAAGGTAGACTTTTATTGCTTGACTTGGAACGTTTTTCTCCCTTCGTATGCGTGATACGGGTCCGAGGAAGTAGAGAGCAAAGCTGCGAGATACCGGACACCGGAAGTGGGCGGGGCCTGAGAAACCGGAAGGGGCGGCGCGGTGACCCGGCGGCGCGAGGGGAACCTACCCTCAAAAAGTACTATCTCGTCGCATTACTCACTACTTGAGAGCATCATAATTAAGGAACAATGCTTTCGTTCTGCAGAATTTCCACAGGTTTTTCTGGTGCTTTTGTGCTTTTCTGGTATGGAATTTTCACAGGTTCCAGCTGGTGCGTATAAATCCAACAAAATAAATCAGTTCATATAATACAATTAATATTTTAAATCGAAAGTATATAATGAAAAATAAGCAATAAGCTTAAAGTTTTGTTCTGTACATGACTTTGCTTCGCTGCCTCAAAATATTCGAATAATTAAACGGCATTACATAAACACACATGTTTTAAATAGATTACTTCGATTCGCCGCATTAATATATTCGAAAATTAAAACAGCATTGCTTTCATGGGTTGTACGAAAGCAACGGTCAGTAAGACTAAAAATATGCGCTTATAAATTCCATGGCGTGCACATTACATCGCATATTCGTTTTTAAAACGGCATTGCTTTCATGGGTCGTAAGAAAGCAACGGTTAGTAAGACTAAAAATATGCGCTTATAAATTCCATGGCGTGCACATTACATCGCATATTCGTTTTAGAACGAAAAACTTCTAACTGCCTCAAATTTGCATATTCTCTCCAAATTCATACATTTATTAGCTTATTGGCGTTTCAAACTGACGACATGTACAAAATTAGTTTTATTGCGTCTTTCGACGACGTTCAAGCCTGTGAAATCGGTATTTGTTTTGTTTTATTTTTAATTGGAAGGTTTAAAATCAAAATTTGTTATGTTCCTTCGAATAGAGAATCATGAAAGCGGCTTTTGTTTTATCTATTAAATTGAAGATTTGCTAACGTAAGGGGACCAGAGACGAGATGACCTGTGGACCCCCATTGCTATCAATGTAAGCTATTTACAATATAATAAAGACAGATGCGTATTTATCTGTAAGTTTATTTGTTTGCTAATTTATTAAGTTATTTATTTACGAATTTATCGCTCAACAAAGTCGATTGGCAAAAATTACGCCAGGTTGGAGACCATTATTCTGCATTTAACACTTCATAAGTAGTAAATATACCAGGTTGCAGATGGTGGCAAGCGTATTTTTAAATACACGTCTTGACCAGCCAACGTTGAAATCCAAACACTAAAGACATCTACAGCTTATCTTACCGCTGCCATGGAGTCTGAATTTATTATTACTTTCTTCATAGCTGCATTGCAGCCATAGTTGAAATTCACAGCATACAAGAACCAATTGCAGAAGCGATTTTTCACGGTGGAACACACGCCGCAGTCATTATTTCCAGCTTGCTATTTTTTCCATGAAGAAGCAGTTTTCGCTTGAAAGCAAATATTTCGATGCACTAAAGGTTCTGTATACCGTATACAAGATACGCTACTGGAAATATAAGTGAATTCAATAATGCTCCTCTGCTTCATTATAAGAACTAGTGCACCAAACGCCACCCTTCTGTTGAATAAGTCATGAAAGTATATATTTCAAAATATCTTACCATCCTAACGAAAAAGTTCACAATACTCTAAATTTTCCCATGTCCACAAAATCCACGAAGTTCACCAATTAAGTGCACAGAAGCAACAAAGTGCACAAAGGCAAGTGACCAGGCCTTCACAGCCGCGGGAATTCCCGGGCACGTATCCTGGATACGGCTTGGCAAAAAAATTAGGTGCCTTGGAATTTTTTTCTTCAGTATTAGATAGGGGAAAATAAGGCTTCGGACAGACAGCTCTCTTA
This sequence comes from Parhyale hawaiensis, assembly GCA_001587735.2. Taxonomy (NCBI): domain Eukaryota; kingdom Metazoa; phylum Arthropoda; class Malacostraca; order Amphipoda; family Hyalidae; genus Parhyale; species Parhyale hawaiensis. The sequence goes on along the minus strand of LQNS02278185.1, from coordinate 5,809,025 downwards.
TTATAGTATAGATTGAATTGTTTTGCTTGTCATCTACGGGAAGGATATGGGGGCGCTGTTCAGATGAATTGCAAGGAAGATCACTCCTATGTTATGACAATTTGTCTTATTGTTGTTGTAGCGTATCCTTTAGCAGCACGAGTATATTATTAACGAAAGTATGAGTAAAATCAATGAAAAAGGGCCATCACAACTTCTTTGCTGTCATTTTTGACAGTGAGGGCACTGTAGTGAATGCAGTATGAAATATCCACGGACCACGTTTTTTGAGACGCTTTTTACCTGCTAGACTGCCCGCGACCGGTTGAGTCACTAAAAAAAGAAAAACAAATATTTTTCTGCTATGAAAGTACTGCCAAGCCGTATACAGGATGCGGTGGTCGCGGAACTATTCCGTATAAATCCTGAATTGAAATAATAATTGAATCATTATTAGACTACTAGAGGGCCGGCGCTGTTATAAATGACAGCAAAGAATTTGTGTCGATCCTGCTTCACTGATTATGTTTTCCTTCATACAGTTGCCAACTTCAACGATCATGCAGATAAGTGTTCACGACTTCTTAATTACTGAGCATCAACACTCTTATTTTCTTTCTCTGGCATAGAAAAACTTGATTATTTTTCAGGCAGTTCAGCAAAACTGAAAATAAATAATTCCATTTGGTATCATAGATACCCTAGGGCGTCATATTTTTCCGATAGTATTTTGGTTATTGAATCCTGTTTCGTCGACAAATGCATCAAAGTTGGAAGAATAGCTGATGCAACGAAATTATCTGCGGGAAGAAACTAAAAATCAAGTGCTAATGGAAGCTTCAGATATCTCCAGTGCAAATTTCAACCTCAGCAATGCATGACGTGCATTCAGACATAGAGTCGCCCTATACTTTGAAATACATTTAACACTTTAACACACTTTTATTGTTTCCAATTGAGACATTTACATTTGAATAATGGATTGCCTAAATAAAATTTTCTCTCTCAACTAAAAACAAACACTGAAAAGCGCAACACACTTATTGGGCACATGTCTAGTGAATATCTCTATATTTACTAACACAATGTTTTCTAAAAGCGTACTTAAAACAATCATGCGACATTGGCTGTATTAATTCTTCCGGNTTCTTTTATTATCCTGCGTGTTTGCACTACCGAAGTAAAAGCGAAGTTTCGTGAAGTTGAAAAAGAAGCCGTAAAGCTCTCCAAACTCCGGAGTCATCGTCGTTTTAATGAAACGTGCATTGATAATGACCTGCTGCCCCGATATACTAGTATATATATATATATGTATGCTGAGTTATTGTAGAATTTCTGTACAATTGTTTTAGTGCATAGTGAAACAACAATTAAACTCAGCTAAAAATATATACTCCCGTATTCATAGTTACATTCCATTGCAATGTTCATATTTTATTCAATTATTTATTCAGTTATTTATTTTCAATTATTTAAAAATTTGTATTATATAACTGTTTTCTGATTCCTTTATTACCTTATTTATGTATTTATTTACTAAACACAATAAAGCTGATGATCGGCCGATTGCGTCCGAAACGTTCATTTTAATAATTGCGAACTATATGAAATTTAGTAAATTTTTAGGAAGATGCCTAATTTTACGTCCTATCTAGCTTTATTGTGTTTAGTTCAACCAAATTCTCAAGTGATATCAAATTGCATTATTTATTTACTTGTTTATTTATTTGTTTATGTATTTTAAAGTTATTATTATTTTGTATCTGTTTTTTATTATTTGTTGCTATTCTTTTTATTTACTTTTTCCATTATATCTTCATTTATTCCGTCCTTTTTTCTTTTGTTAATTTAATAATTTATCGTTTTTCATCATGTTATTTCTTGAAAATGGTAAATGAGAATGAGTATAAAATGAAATAATTCATCGGTTGATCACAGTTTTTCAGTGTATTTTCTTTCCCAATTGAAGAACATATTTCGCTTAACGAAAAACAATTCTATTAACATGATATAGTGACGTATCTAGGATTCGAACCCGAAATTCTATTATGAGTGCCGTAATGCTTGTTTGCAAGCAAGAGACATCAATTTTCCAGTATGCCATCGATGAAAAGAAAAAATGCTGCACTTCTCAGCAGGAGTGCCGCTGAGAACACTCATCTCTTTCGTTCCTTCAAGTTAGCGATTGTAATGCAGCGTTCATAAGTAAATTCATAACAAAAGTGTGATGACGATAAAAAAGTATTACAGCGAATTATTCTCGGTCATTTCTAACTGCCAAATGCACTAGTCAACAAATAAAACAGCTACGTAAGTAAACAAATATTTTGTTAAAATAGAAGAGAATATTTGCATGAATAAATAAATTAATACAAATAAAAACTTATGATGTGAATAAATCAATACATTGAACATGCTTTGATACCACCTAGAACCTGCTCAATAATAGAAGCAGTCAAGTTCAAATTCAAGCTGCTACTGTTTGCAGGTCTAAGGTAGACTTTTATTGCCTGACTTGGAACGTTTTTCACCCTTCGTAGGCATGATACGGGACTGAGGGAGTAGAGAGCAAAGCTGCGAGATACCGGATTTTGAGGGTAACCTACCCTCGCGGCTCCCCTCGCGCGTGAGCTTCCGGTTTATAACGGCCAATGCACTACCGGTGTAGCGGGGGTCTGAAGGGCGCAAACCGGAAGTGGGCGGGGCCTGGGAAACCGGAAGTGGGCGGGGCCTGGGAGACCAGAAGTGGGCGGGGCCTGGGAAACCGGAAGTTGCTGCGCGGTGACCCGGCAGCGCGAGGGGAACCTACCCTCAAAAAGTACTATCTCGTCGCATTACTCACTACTTGAGGGCATCATAATTGAGGAACAATACTTTCGTTCTGCAGAATTTCCACAGGTTCCTTCAGTATCAGGGAAAAATTAGGGCGATACGGGTTTGAAATATCACTTAAGAGCAGTGCTTTTCTGGTATGAAATTTTCACACGTTCCAGCTGGTGTATATAAATCCAACAAAATAAATCCGTTCATATAATGTAATTAATATTTGAAATCGAAAGTATCTAATGAATAATAAGCAAATAGCTTAAAATTTTTGTTCTGTAGATGACTTTGCTTCGCTGCCTCAAAATATTCGAATAATTAAACAGCAATACATAAACACAGAGGTTTTGAATATATTACTTCGATTCGCCGCATGAATATATTCGAAAATTAAAACAGCATTGCATTCATGGGTCGTACAAAAAGTAACGGTCAGTAAGATTAAAAATATGCGCGTAGAAATTCCATGGCGTGCACATTACATCGCATAGTCGTTTTAGAACGAAAAATTTCTAACTCCCTCAAATTTACATATTCTCTCCAAATTCATGTATTTATTAGCTTATTGACGTTTCAAGCTGACGACATGTACAAAATTAGTTTTATTACGTCTTTCGACGACGTTCCAGACTGTGAAATCGGTATTTGTTTTGTTTTATTTGAAAGGTTTAAAATCAAAATTTGCCATGTTCCTTCGAATAGAGAATCATGAAAGCAGCATTTGTTTAATCTATTAAAATTGAAAATTTGCTTACGTAAGGGGACCTGAGGCGAGCTGACCTGTGGACCCCTATTGCCATCAATGTAAGTTATTTACAATATAATAAAGATCGATGTGTATTTATCTATAAGTTTATTTATTAAATTATTTATTTACGTATTTATCGCTCAACAAAGTCGATTGGCAAAAATTACGCCAAGTTGGAGACTGTCATTCTGCACCGAACACTTCATAGGTAAAAAATATACCAGGTTGTAGATGGTGGCAAGCGTACACTTCTTAACCAGCCAACGTTGAAATCCAAACACTAAAGACATCTACAGCTTCTCTTACCGCTGCCATAGTTGAAGTTCACAGCATGCAAGAACCGATAGCAGAAGCCATTTTTCACGGAGGAACACACGCCGCAGTCATTATTTCCAGCTTGCTATTTTTCCCACGAAGCAGCAGTTTTCGCTTGAAAGCAAATATTTCGATGCACTGACTAAACGTTCTATATACCGTATACAAGATACGCGGCGGGAAATATACGTAAATTCAATAATGCTCCTCTGCTTGATAATAAGAATTGAATTGTTTTGCTTGTCACCTACGGGAAGGAAGATGAATTGCAAGGAAGATCACTCCTATGTTATGACAATTTGTCGTGGCTGTTGTAGCGTATCCTTTAGAAGCACGAGTGTATTAGTAACGAAAGTATCAGTAAAATCAATGAAAAAGGGTCATCACAACTTCCTCGCTGTCACTTTTGACAGTGAGGGCACTGTAGTGAATGCAGTATGAAATATCCACAGCCCACGTGTTTGGAGACGCTTTTTACCTGCTAGACTGCCTGTGACCCGTTGAGTCACTAAAAATTGTAAAACAAATATCTTTCTGCAATGAAAGTACTGCCAAGCCGTATACAGGATGCGGTGGTCGCGGAACTATTCCGTATAAATCCTGAATTTAAATAATAATTGAATCATTATTAGACTACTAGAGGGCCGGCGCTGTTATAAATGACAGCAAAGAATTTGTGTCGATCCTGCTTCACTGATTATGTTTTGCTTCGTGCAATTGCCAACTTCAACGATCATGCAGATAAGGGTTCACGACTTCTTAATTACTGAGCATCAACACTCTTATTTTCTTTCTCTGGCGTAGAAAAACTTGATTATTCTTCAAGCAGTTCAGCAAAACTGAAAATAAATAATTCCATTTGGTATCATAGATACCCTAGGGTGTCATATTTGTCCGATAGTATTTTGGTTATTGAATGCTGTTTCGTCGACAAATGCATCAAAGTTGGAAAAATAGCTGATGCAACGAAATTATCTGCGGGAATAAACTAAAAATCAAGTGCTAATGGAAGCTTCAGATATCTCCAGTGCAAATTTCAACCTCGGCAATGCAAGACGTGCATTCAGACATAGAGTCGCCCTATACTTTGAAATACATTTGGTACATCGAAAAGGCAATATTCGTACATATCAGACAGCGCCTTCAATATCTTCATTGTTTAAAAGTCAACTGTCGTTCATTAAGATACGTTTACCATCATTTGCAACCTGGCCTATTTTCTACCAATCAATTTTCTATGACGATGAACAGCCTTCAGCCTGGGCTAATTTCTGCCTATCTGTTTTGTTAAAGCGTGACAGTAAAGGTATAAATAAAGAGATAAATAAATAAACGATTAAATATATAAATAAACAGATAAGTACACATAAGTCTTGATTATATTGTAAATTCCAAAGTTTTCTAGCTTCTCTCAGTTTATTCCCTATTTATAATGGCAAATATCGTATGCGCGGTGAAACCCAAACGAGGAAACAAGGATATTTGAGTTTTATAAGTGTATTGATTATTAAGACTAGCTCTGAATCCTGTTAAAATACTTTATTACCTCAAAGCACTAGGTACCATTGAACTGTACTTACTTATACTATGCATAATGGTATTTACGGGCACATCAAAGATAATCGCAAAGTCAACTTTGTTGTATTGGCTATCCATAAACTAGCTCGACAAAAGCCGTATGATCCATCAGACATACAAATTACGCTTGTATGAATGCCAATACAATAACATAAGGAAATTCATATCGATCGGGATTATGATCACCTTTGAAGCTTTTTTAGGGGAGCACCAGAGCGAAAATGGTCAAAATTTAATATTTTCATTTTCTTAGTGAAATTTGATCCTTAGATGGAGGCGGATCTGTGGCCAAAAACTTTAGGCCGTAGGCGCATTGGAACACCTCTGTACGGGGGCGAAGTCACCTTCCCCGGAGGGGTAAATTTTGAGAGTCGACCGATTTGGTTGAAACTTTGTCATTCTATGTAAAATTTAAAATAAAATCTTTATTTGTCTATAACATTTTCATGTTTTTGTCTTTGTTTTCTGTTTATTTTCATTTTTTCAAAGGTGGCTCATGTATTTTCATTAAATTTTCAGCTAATCCCATTTCATTAAAAGAAAGTGATTTATAGCTTCTGAATATATAATATATATCAAAAAATAGAAAACGGGAAATTTTCATGCAAGAATAAAGTTTGTATTTTCGATTTTACGTATAATGTGCAAGTTTCATCGCAAACGGACAAAAAATGCATAAAGTCATATTATGTGTGATGACACATAGCTACATGTACGTCATATTTTTTTACATACTCATAATTTCCGATTATCTTGTTCATGGAAACACCTTATTTAATAATCAAAGACATTCAACGCGATAGGACCTCTATAAACAACAGCTACACGTAAAAGGTTTTTTACTTTTTTGCTTCTCCTGCAAAATTTCATTTTTCAGCGTTCAAAACGCATCATCTCATTAAATACTCACGCTAAGAGAAAAGCAAAGTCAGTTTTGGAAAGAAGAATTACATAGCTTTAAAACTCTCATATTACTTTTTCGATTTCAACCTAATTTTGAAAATATAAAGAGATGAATTAAAAAATAGGCAAAATATAAGATATAAGAATTCTATTTTTTCCAAAAATAAAAGAAAATCATGGATAAAAATGGAAAAAGTAGTCTGATAGCTTTGTAGCTTTTCAATATCTCTTTCCAAAACTGTCTTTGTTTTTCTTTTAGTATGAAAACTGTAGGAGATGATACGTTTAAAAAAATAGAAAAATGCAAGTTTACCCTGAAATTTAACGATAAAAAGAAAACGAAGCAAAAAATAGAAAAATTCGCAAAAAAAAATTAATTTTACCCTATATGTGCAAATTTCGTTGCAATTGGACTGTAAATAAAAAGTACCAAAAAATCAGGGTGCTCCCATTAAAACCTTGATATAGATATTTAACTCGAACCTTTGCCTGGAGAGTTTTTTCCTATTTCTTTCATTACTTTCTGTAACTTTAAATTTTTCTTGGCATATAGAATCCAAACAATTTCACCCAATGTGCCCCACATAAATCGGAACCTTGTTACAGAACAACTTTAATTTCACAAAAATATTTTACCATTGGCGGGTGCCGCTCAAATTGACAATAGGTGACGTCATCCGTGAGATAGCCGGTCCACTTCTTGTTGGATGTTATTTCGGTGCAATTTAATCTTCATAGCAAAATCACGACCACAAGCAGGCGGTTTTGAGGCTCTGTTTTCAGAAGCTTCCACAAATCGGGCATTTCACCATTGAACAATAAGAAGCTCAAAAGTTGGGTCTCCACCCACTGAATTTTAACAGAATTTACTCGTGGAAACTAAACTAAACTATATGAGCAGAGAGACGTCTTTGGAACTGCATGACGCACCAGTTGCGTGCCTGATGGTCAATAAGTTTTGCGGTTTATGCATTCATATTCGTTTTTATTTTCTTCCAAGTTCGGTTATATTCCTGTAAGCGAGCTCGGAGCTCCGCAATTACTGACCGTTGGCGGCCACAGGTGTGGTGTCCCTGGCCAGTTGCTGCAGTCCCGTGAGTCACTAGCTGCATATACAGCATGGTAATATCAGTAATATTAACATTACTAATGCTAAGATTAATATTACTCATCTTATTTAGGCTTGAAATTCTGCCCCACTATCAGCAACAATACTAAAACAGGCAGCATGTTTTTCAGTGCGTCGAGTTGCATAATCGTTTCTTATTACACTCACAGTTTAGAATTTCTTCAAGACTAACTTAACAAAGTTGATATTTTATATATATTAACAGTTTCGTTCTCAGGTTATTCTGCGAACGTCCTACAGCCTTAAGAATTAAGATAAATTTGGGTAATAAGGTGCTGATTATTTTCCTTAGCTAAAGCTTCGGCGTTTAACGAGAAAAGTTTTGTGTAATTTTAAGGCAGCGTTTGGATTTTTTTTACCACCAAAACAAAGACGGTTGAGCAAGCACTTAACCATATTTCATCACACTTGCATAGGTTAGAGAGATCGTACTTTTCTCCACTCTCTTCATATTGATAATATTGATAAAGTGATAATTCTGTACTGCTTCATATAAGCCATTGAAAGGATTATCTCTTTTCTCCTTTACTTGACTCTTCTTCTAGTTTTTGTTTTTCCTCTCGACCTGCCGTGCCCTTGCATATTTAATAAAATTTAATAGACCTTGAAACACCTCAGTACATGGGTTTCAAAGTTCTTGCGAACTATTGCTAGGTCATTTTCTAGCCAGAAAACTTGCAATATCTATAGATTATTTGAGGAAATTATAGTAAAGGAAGTATGCACTTTCTGATTTTGCGTATAAAAATTAGTAATTATAGTGTACATGATGTCTACCTACAGGTTACCAAATCCTTCTTGATGGCGCAGTGGCTAACTTTACCATATAGGTTGCCAAATTTATTCTCAAATGCTTGGTTCTTATTTTTAGGCTGCACAATTTCTCAAATGCGTAGTTACGATCTGTTGCACAATTTAAGCATAGTAACTGAAGGTTAGTAGGTTAGTAGTAGTAGGTTAATAACTGAAGGTTACCAATTAATCTCTCCTTGCTAACGTGCAACCAGAAGGTTGCTAATTCTAGCGTGCAACCAGTAGGTTAGCAATTAATTTATTATTGCTAATGTGCAACCTGTAGGTTAGCAATTAATTTATTATTGCTAATATGCAACCTGTAGGTTAGCAATTAATTTATTATTGCTAATGTGCAACCTGTAGGTTAGCAATTAATTTATTATTACTAATGTGCAACCTGTAGGTTACAAATTTATTCTCACTGCTAACGTGCAACCTGTTGGTCACAAATTTATTCTCACTGCTAACGTGCAACAGCTAGGTTAATAATTATTTTCTCAAAGCTAATGGGCAACCTATAGGTTACAAACTTATTTCTACGTAAATTTCTCATGTGTAACTGAAGCCGTAAAATTTCTACGTTAGATACTTGAATTTGTATTTCTGGTGTGCAAGTTGCTGTCTTCTTGTGGGTATCTTGACGCCGGGGGGGGGGGGTGGAGGTCGCCCGTTCGTTCTCGGAACTCAGCGAGGACGGAGTCTCCCAGTTAAGGACGACACGGGGATCTACCAATTGAATTTTATGCCATTGGTATAACAGCGACATATATAATTAGCTTAGCAAAATTCCTGATGCGCATTTTCCCATCCCGAATATTTCCAAGAGCGCGTGCTTCAACCCTTGCTTCTGTTTGGACCATGGCCGTGTCTGTCCATATCTTCGCTTTGTGGCGACATTTTTTCTTGATTAGTTAACTTCGGGTTGACGACATTTTGACTCGAAATGCTTCTGTGTAAGATTCTGTGATTTTTGTCCATCTTTTTCCACGTTTTTTTTTTATTGTGTGTATCTTTGTCTGCGTAGCGTTTTTGAGCACGGTGCATATATCATCTGTAGATCATTTAATAATTGTAATGGCGTTTTTTTTTCTACTCAGTGTCTGTCTTCTTTAGCTTAGATTGCGTTTTCATGTAGTCCAGTGGTGTAGAATATTATTACCGTTAAAAGTCAACGCACTACGCTAGTTGATCCATATAATACTCCTTGTCCTCCCGTTAGTTAGTTAATTAGTTAGTCACTTAGTACGACCTTGACGCCCTTATCAGTACTAGCTGGACCCGTGAAAAAGTTACATAGTGCTAATTCGATTTTAAGTTTTTGGAAAATTCCAGGTATCAGTATGCTTGTTACTGGATCTCAATGTAATTAGTTGTATATCTAATTTTGTCGTGTTATAAGAGCAAATCGGTAGTTGCCCTCCCAGTAGGTAGTTGACTTACCAGGGGTATTTAGCTCTTGGGGGTAGTTCTCCCAGTAGGTAGTTGACTTACTTAGCTCTTGGGGGTAGTTCTCCCAGTAGGTAGTTGA